>SKCR01030654.1:0-593677 GCA_019454045.1 Zanthoxylum bungeanum | reverse complement strand
CTCTCATATAATAGAACTTCTTCCTCCTAAAGAGGAAGGTTTGAGTCCCCACTGCTTTTGTGGGGACTCAAACCCAAGTCTCTTGTGAGAGACATGAGTTACCACTGATTTTTATACTGAACTTCAAATTTGATACATCGAGAAAAATCTAAACATATATTTAGTTAGAATTCAAATTACAACATAATTGATTGTGTATTAAATAGTATTTGTATTGTACTATTTCATATTTAATATAATATTAATAAATAATAAATTATTTTAATAAATTGTGGAAAACTTTATTTCTATTTGCAACTAGTGGATAATTTTTCTAATTATTTTACAATAAATTTTTATACTAAATATCTACAATAACATAGTTATAATATTTTGGCTCGATAGGAATCATATCTACTTCCGAATGTTATGAAAAAATTTCTTCACAATGCACACATGAATACTTGTATCTTCATTTTCAAAATTGAAGTGAAGAAGTGAAATTAACTTGAGAGAAAAGCGAAAACCTGCCCAATTAAAATTATGTAGAAAGATTAAAAAAAAAAAAAAATTTGATTGGTTGTACCCATTGTAATTTGAATTTTATTTAATTCCACGTTGGGCCAGACAATGACTTTTACAACTTAATGGACTGGTGCAGCAAAAGATGATACTGAATGCACCCAAATATTTCCAAGCCCAATTTAAAATAATCCACGTAATTGGGTGTGTTTAGTCACTCCTATGAAATTTGTAAGATCACATCAATATTTTGCACGTTTCTTTGTTTGAACAGCGTCAGACGTTTTTATGTAAAGACCCGGTCAAGGTTCCGGTTCCGAATCCTAACTGAACCGGTTAGAATCAGACAGTTTTGATTCCAACCGGTTCTAAAATCGGAATCGAATTTACCGATTCGGTTAGGCTTCTTATCCCGACCGAACCGGTAGGAACCGCTGGAACCGTTCAATTCCAGCGGTTCCTACGGTTCCAACCGGAACTGTCCGGTTTCGGTTGGAACCCGGTTAGAACCGTCTAACCCATCCCCTAACGGTTACTAAAAATTACCCCTAATAACATTAATAAAACGGTTAATTTCAATGGCATTTTAGGTTTCACAAATATATTATAAAAATGTATAAATATATGTCATTTTTCATTATTTCAACACATCAATTTCTCAATTCTCTCAATTTATACAGTTCTCTCATCTACAATTACAATTTATCATTTTCAATTCTCTAATTCTTTCAAATTTCTTAAATAACAAATGACAAACTCATCTGAGAACACAAGAAGAGAAGTTAGGTCTCGTTCATCGGATGTAACCATTGTGGGGTTTCTTACAAATTTACTGGTGGATACTGGATACGGCAATATGAACAAGCACCTGGAAATAGACCCGGCTAAGGTTCCGATTCCGAACCGGTTGGAACCAGACGGTTCCGGTTCCAGAACCGGAACCTGACCTATTCGGTTAGGGTTCCTACCTTAACCGAACCCCCCCACGGCTACTAGCGTTGGGGGGCAGCCCAACGGCTCCTTGCCCTCAACTGACAAAAAATAAAATAAAATTGGGGAATTCCCAAATTACCCCTAATAACATTAATAAAACGACTAATTTTATGGGCATTTTAGGTATCACTTAAATTTTCTAAAAATGTATAAATATGGGTCATTTTGATTCCTTTTACCCTTGGAGGATATGTAGGCAACTTAAGTTATTAAAAATTTAAGTTAAAGCACTTTAATTTAATAATTTATTTATTTATTTTGTTAGATATAAATTTTATTTGTAATTTAATGTAATTATGTCATTTAAGTTTATTATATAAATTCAAATTCATAATTTTAAATTATATTAATTTATCAATCTCAATTCTTTATTTTCAATAAAACACCGGTTTCGGTTCCACACTCGTGGAACCGGAAATCGTCCGGTTCGGAACCGAAACGAACCGCTGGCTGAGTCTGCTTGGAAAGACATCATGTCGTTGAGCTCCGACTTCATACGACACAAACTTAAATGGTCATGTACGCATCATCTAGTAGAGGTACGAGTTCTTTATATTTATTTAAATATTATGATGCTAAAAAATATAGAAGAATTTGTTAAATTAACTTGTATGGATGATTGGACCTGAGCTGATATGAGGCAACAAGAAGATGCCCCGATGAATTTGAATACTTGTTCGACAATATATCTGTAAGTACAAGCGGAACTGGAGCTGAATGATCAACATGCACTGATAATGATGATTGATAATTAAAGAATTGTAAAATTACAATGGAGAAATATGTTAAAATTACAATGGAACTACGTGAGCTTTGATTCCTCTCATCTCTTGAGGATACATAGACAACTTATATTTTTAAAAATTTAAGTTTAAGCTCTTTAATTTAATAATTTTATTTTTAATTTTTTTAGACAATAATTTTATTTTTAATTTAATGTAAATTTATTATATAAATTCAAAATCATGATTTTAAATTATATTATATAAATTCAAATTCATGATTTTAAATTAAATGGAACCGAAACCGAACGGTTCAGTTCCGATTCCACTTAAGTGTGGAACCAAAATCGAACCAGACTTAACCGGTCCGATTCCATTCCACACTGGCCATGGGACTAGACCTTAAGTCAAAATTCGAAAATCGTCGAAATTCTTTCGGAATTTTTGTGCTGCATGGATAAGCCTTTATAGGGGTATCTTTAGATAGACCGTGACTGCATTCAGAAATTAATTTACTAATTTAGAGCCCAAACACTTGAAACATGCATTTCGAGGGATTCAACTAAAATACAAGGGCTGCAAAGATAATATACACCCCCCAATCCCTATGCTATAAATATCGCTCATTCTTCCACATCTCATATCATCTAGGGTTTTTGCATATCGACTCGCAAATAGTTTTCAACTTTCTTAGTCTTTCGATTTGCGTATTTTATTTTTATATCGAATGTTAGAAGGCAAAAGCGCAGCCCTTAAGATCGCCTTCCAAAAAGCAAAATGGAAGCGTTTTGAGTCATAGCTGCGCAATATTGAACATTTTATTTAGGGTTTCTCTTTAGGGTTTTCCTATTGAGTTCCCTTTTTCATCCATACTGTTTTCTGACTTTGATGGGTCTTTATCTTCTTTTCTGGACTTGCAGTCTCCATATTTCTTGAGCTCCAAAGATACTTTTAATTAGTTTTAATGCTAATTTCTCTTTGGTTCTTTCAACTAATGTGTGATTCAAGTCCAGTGACGAATCAAGAAAAGCCTCACCATTCAGTGGGTGAACATTTTTATATTAAATTAGTGTTTCTTTTCTTTATTCAGTACTTATATTTTAAAGCTAATTTAGTTATTATTATTTGGCAAGAATGATGATTCAATTAGATGTGTGAAGGGAGAAAATCTCTCTTTTGAACTCAAAATTTTGAGGCATATTGTTGGTCTGACTTGCCTTTAAATGAAAAAAAATACTGCATTTTTTTGGTTGAATAAAATTAATTATAAATTGTTTGGTGTAATGTTTGGTCTATGATGATAAATTCAAAGGCTTGTTTCTCAAAACATTCGCAGTGGCCGCCTAAGAGCTTTCGCCTTCGCCAGGCTTGAGAGCTAGTGCTGCATTTATCCTTCCTTGGATGTCTGAGACCACTAATTTCTTTTTAATAATAAATATATATTAATTAGTTTTCTAAAAGTAAACTAATATGGATAATTACGATTGGGATCTATGCAAATTGAAATATAATGACGATGGGATTGAAGGTTGGTCCTATGTTCATGATTATGTGCTGATTGAAGAAAATCTCAACTGGTTTAATGGTTCATTTAGACAATTTGTATGCAATATTCAATACAAGTGAATTTTATGACGAAATTGATATAAACTTGAAAAAATGATACACTCCAATACACTTCGACAGAAATTTTTACAAACTCTTTCATAAACTTGTGTCAGTTATCTCTAATGACTATGTTCTAGGTGTTATATTTAGATTTATTTTTTCAATACTCTATTATTATTTTTAATATGAAATTCATTTATAAATAAAACATCACAATAATTGTGAAAAATATTAGGAAAAATTTAAGACTAATCAAAACCCGAATTAAATTTTAAATATATATGAGATATTGTCTGTTTTCAAATTTTTGTATTGCTCTCTTGAATGATTGTGCCTTTATCCATATGAGCAACGTTGGCCGGTGCCGGTGGCAGTGGTGTAGATTTGCAAAAATAATCATTTTTTCTCGAGAGAATGGGTGGTTAGGGCTCGACCCAAGATGGAACTTGAAAAGAGTAGTGGTTGATCTTGAAAAGCATAGTATCTCTATTATTACTAAAAGGCCAGTGTAAGAGATGACTTTCAAAGTGAAATAATTGAACAAAATAGGAAACCTAGCCCTAGCTTGTATGGTCGTTGAATAGGGTATTTGTTGTCATACTAACACTATACAATTGTATATGTCCACATCGATAAGCAAGCGGGCCATTAAATGGCTAATAAGAAAAAACACAAATGAGTAGCAAAAATTTCCCGTTTGCATTGAAAAAACTTTTAATAACAAAACTGCCGATCATTTCAAGCAGCACTTGCAAAATTACAGTATAAACATGAAAACAGAATACAAGTTTTATTTTTGTTATTGAGTGAGTAGATAGTTCGGATGTTAATATAATCAGGTTTTCACCATAAATTTTCGCTAGGTGTAAAATTCAACAGCAGAGTATCGAAATGAGACATAATATTTGATATTTAAATTTTTAGTCATAATTTTAAAAGTGTATTTCGGAAATTCTGCATTTTCCAAAGCACACTAATTAATATAAAAATTAGAGATCCAAAATTAAAACTTTAGATTTTTGAAGTTTTTAAATTTATTTATTTAATCATTTGGAACTTTGAAATATTTTCGAAAATCAGGAAGTTTGAAAAAATATTTTTAAATCTGGCATAATTCATTTTTTCTCATTATAAAAATTTAGTCTTTTTTGCTAACCCATTTTATGTAGTTTATTCATGTACCTCTAACTTTTGGAAAGTTTATTTTCCTCGTATTCGAATGACATTTGGTTATTGAATTGATAGTCAAAAGGATTGGGAGTAGTTTTTAAATTTACATTGAATTACAGTTCGACAAAATAGTGTGATCGGGTTATATTTAAGTTGTGATAAGATTACTGCTAGCAATGGTCAATGATCTGGAGGACATTTTTCATCAAGTTGTAATATGATCAGAGAAAATGTCCATTGGTTATGGGCAAGTGGTGGGTTTGCTAGAAGTGATATGATTGGTCATTCAACAACAATTCGTGAAGTTTCCATAAATATTCCACTGGATTCATCTCGATGTCTCCCTCCTATCATTTTTACGATGAATATGCCTTAAAACACTAATATATCAACATTGGGTGGGGGCGGGTAAATGCTACTCCTATAAACTTGTGCTGCGTAGAGACTTGACTCTGAATTATGATTGCTGTCATGGGACATTTAAAACCACAGTAAGCAAGATTTGAAGCTTGCTGCACTGATCAATCTTGTGATTGGAAAGTGCAGACACGAAGCGTTTTTGGAGTCCAAAACTCAAATTGGATTATAACTGAGTACGAGAATACACACTTCCACTTATGATGGTGTTGATTCTGAAGGTAGTCAAATTGGATTATAACAGAGTTGTTGATGGGGATTTCTGCGGCTAAGTCTTTTACACGGTTCGGTAGGGGCAGAGAGGGAAATTCACCTCATCCAGAGGACCATGGGTCAGAGGATGTGTATCGCTCTGGTTTCTTGAGCATGACCGGCCAGAGGATGTATCATGACACGGTTTCAGAGATCGACCACATCAGACCCGTGGCCACTTTGGGTCGTAGGCCGGGTTCAGTTCTATCCCGCCCCTTGGGAAGGTTGGTAAGCTCGAGTATTCCGGCTCAGGACGTAAATAATTTGGAAGATCAGCAAGTTACTTGGCCGACCTCTTGAAGACCGACAGAAGATCAAAAGAGTTGGATTTTTTTCCTTTCGACACGTGTCATTTCCCAAAGGCACTTTACAGGCTATCATCATTATTGTTGCGTGTGGTAGCGAAGAAGACAAAGTGATGTGACAGACCGTCAGACGACATGTTTGCTTTCGGCGAGGGCAGACCTGGGGCAGAGAACCCGTCAATCAATCAGAGACCGCGCGAGAAACGTCATAATTTGGAGGAACAATGTTACATTTTCTTAGTATATAAAGAGAGGGTGGTCTCATTTGTATATGTTGGGTTTTTCGTATAAGCAAACTTGTATCAAACAAACACTACATGTAAATCTCATTCAACTGTTCGGCCACATTCAGACTTTGCTCAAAACAGGTCGGTCGAGTCAGTTTTGGCAATAAAAACAACATCATCATTTTTTGCCCGTGGACGTAGGCTGGATTCACTCCGCCGAATCACGTTAAAACTATTTTGTCAATCTGTGAGTTTTTCTCACATTTTGCTAAATTTGCCTTTGGTCTCCCCATAACCAAACAAATTCACAGTTAAAGGAAGATTGTCTCGGGGGAATTATCTCGAAACTGCCCCTGAGACGAAAATCAACCATCAACGAAAATTCAGTTGTTAGTGACATTATCAAAGGTAAATTTTTGGATGCCAACAGAATCGTTAAGCCAAGAGATATTGTGAGTGATATTCAATCTGAATATTATAATACAACCAAGCATGAAGGTGTCATAGATGTTATAACATGATGACAACAAACATTGCTAAAACTATAAACGCATTGCTTAATGAGGCCAGAACAATTCTGATTCTTAGTTTACTTTACTATATCATGATGACCTTTCGGATATGGTTTTTTGAAACGAGAGAATCAGCAGAAAAGATTGTAATTGTTAAGCCCGTGAGCGCATGAAAAAATAAGGAAACGTATAGCAAAATCACATCGAATGTCTGTATCACCAGTTGATCGCTATGAGTTTGAGGTCCGTAGTGGAGACATAATTGAAATTGTCAATATAGGGAGAATACGTGTACGTGCATAAAGTTTGATTTATGTGCGATTGTTAGAATCAAACGCTCTAGTAATTGGAGTACGATGTACACAACAACCACCATTCGTGCAACGTATACGTAAACTATCCATCAGTTAGTGACCAATCTGATTAGGTCTTGTCAGAAGAATTATCAGGTATAAAATATTATTCATTGGAAAAACATTCAAAACTAATTTTAACTAATGATTTTAAATGCAAGTTTGAATATATTGCCACCAAATGAGCATGTTTCAACATGACGATCGAAAATCATCACAGGACGAACAAACAGTTCAAGTCATATGCAATCGATGTGGCGAACATAGACATAATAGACATTCATGTATGACTCATCTTAAGCAAAGTCCAAATCAATAATAATTTTAACTTATGTAAATAGATTTGATGTATTAGTAATTGACGTTTTTTATTTATATTTTCAAACTTATATGTCAAAATCATGTATATCAATAAAAATCATTAACTATTTCGTTCAATATCTAAATCAATATGGTATAAAAAAAAGGCATTTATTTTTTTGTAATGAGAATAAATAGGAAATCTCCGAATTTTACACCAACTAAGGTGTGTACTTCAAAGAGTGTGACGGGAAATGCAAATGGCAAACGTTATAACTCATTTTGACAAATGAGTATCCTTTTGGTTTTTTTTATAAATTTCCCAATTGCAAATTCTAAATTGAAAAGCTCTTACAAATCAAACCGTAAATTTAAAAACATGAGCAAACAGTTGATATGTAATTTAGAGATGCAACAATCTAAAGCTTGAATACATAATTCTCATATTCGCAGATTAAAGCAAAATAAAAAGAATAGGCAAGTTCATGCAATTCTTATTAACAATTGATATAATGGTTGTGTTCATGACACATACCCAAAGCTCGCAGATGCGCAAATGTATTCTTTAGCATCAGGCAAGCTATTAATTCATACTGAGAAAATTCTGATAAATCATAAGCACATGTCTCAGGCCGAAAGAATATGATCAACAAATTCAAGAGACAATATATTTGCTGGATTTACTAGGATTTCTTTTCATAAATTCCAAAAAGAAATGTTTCCGGCTAAAGAAACAGATAGATGGAAGAGGCAGGATGAAGAATTGAAAACCAAATTGAACTAGACTGGAAACTCTTGCCGGGCAACTGAACATATGCTTACTGACAACACCTTATTCATAGACTAAGTACCACAGAATCAAGTTGCTTGGTAAAGCTATTCAAACACAACGATGAGTCCAACAAATTTTTGAATTCAATTTGGGATGAAGATGATTTTGCAGTGCTTTTTATCTTCTGTTCATGGTAGTATTGAAAATCTGTCAAGTAAATATGTTCTAAGTGGATATTTATTGGAGCGTTTCATATTGGTAGAATTAATGGGAGCCTGGAGAGGCGATGGTTTACGCCATTTTCAATCAACAGAGCAACTTTTCATCCGCAAGTTCTAATTTTATTTTATTTTTTAAAAAAAAAAAGTTCATAAACTTCTAATAGTCTAAAGCCACCAGAACGAGATAATTCCAATCTCAATGACTAGCATCTAACACAGTTTCAATTCAATTACATATAAACAAACACAGATGATATGATGCCCTTTTCTAATCAACGAGCCAAAATTGATAACCAGCATATCATAAAAATGATACACAACAAAATTAATCTAATTTCAATCAAGAAAACCAGTTTGACGAAACACAGCGTTCCTCACCTGGCGCAGATCCCTCCCTTTAAGCGTCCTCCCAGCGCCTTCTAAAACCGAGAACGTCGTATTCGGCGACACGCCCGATCCCCTCGCCACAATCTCGTGCGGCGGCAGCATCTCGTCGTCCCCTTCCTGCTCGTCGAGCTCGAAAAACCTGCTGTTCCTCTGCTTCGCCATAGTGATCGACAGCACCGGTACGTTCATCGGCACCGAGTGGTTGTACTTCCTCGCCGGCATCGACTGCCACCGCTCCATTATCGGAGGCTTCGGAAGCGACGGAATCATCTTCGACGACGACGCGGTGGACGGTGATATCGAGTGTGTGCGTGAGAGGATTGGACTGGCGTCGCGTTCAGGTAATGCGGCGAGGATTCCGGAGCTTTGTGGATGGTGATGCGTGAAGGAAGATGAACGGCTGTGATTTGTTAAGGTTTTGAAAGCGTGATTGTTGTGGTGTTTGTGGTTGTTGTTTGGTTCGGGGGTATGGTTTGTCCATAAAATATCGTCTTCGTTCAACTCATCTCCACCGTCGGATGCGACTGAGGTGGAAGAAGACGATGAGATGCCCAGGAATCGGTCGGAGGATGGAGATCGGCGGTGACGGAAGGCCGTGGGGTCCATCCGGTTAGTATTATCTGGTGACTGAGTCACCGTTTCATTCCTCTCGTAGCTCTGTGAGTAAAAAATATTGTTTATTTAAAATAAAATATAAATTTGTAGTGAGAGAAAGAGAGAGAATGGAGTATTGGATTTATCACTGATTGATGTGGCGGAGTCGCGGGTCTAGTGGAGGGGAATATAAGCAGGTGGAGGGAAAAAAAGGGCTGAAAAATGCTTAGGGATGGGACCCCGGGGTCATTTTCGTTGATGACGTGGCCAATGCTTTTTTTTTTTGGTGTGGACCTCGGTTTTTTGTTAGTGGGACCCATTTGCTTAATGATTGAGGTCCACAACTCCACATCAAACTTCAAAAACCTTTAACCTTATCTGTATCTTGGGGATCTGAATTATCTGTAGTTTGGTATTTTCATCTACTTTCGGTTTACTAATCATTTTGTGCCACGTGGAGGGATCTGTGTATATTCATTCCGACGCCGTTTTAAGTCAGAGTGGCAATGGGTCGGACCGGATCGGTCCCGAACTTTGATAAGCCCGGCCAGAGCCCAACAAATAAAATATTAGCTCGGGCCTGTGAAAAGTCCGGTTCGAGCGTTTGTCAGGCCCGGGCTTTATCCGGCCCATTTTTTAAACAAAAAATGTTAAAAATATATAAATACAAAATATATTCACACTATATACAAATATAATTTATAAATAAATAAAGTTTCATCGATATATATATATATTTATTTTAGTCCGGATCAGACCAGACCCAAACTTAATATGCTAAACCCGACTCGTGCCCAAACCAGATTTTATATTCGTTATATCAGTGATTTTTATTTAATGTTGAAAACGAGTCAAAGTATTTGATTATGTTTGAGAAAATCAGGCATGTGCATAAGGACTAATAGAAATATGATATGTGTATCGATTTCATAATTTGCCGTCAATAATTGTCTTTAGCTTATGAACTCAGTATTTACCGACAGACCATTAACTATATCATAGATTGATTCCAAAATCTTCCGTCATAAACTTATTTGAGAGTCTTATATCTGATTTCAGAGTCTTACATCAGAGACTAATTTCAGACTCCGAACTCATTATCCACCGTTAGACTCTATCGTTAAGGTCATACTTTCAGGACCCACCGTCAAGACCTTCGCCTCAGGTCCATTCCCAGTGAAATCAAATGAGGATCAAAAGAGAAATTAACTCGAAATATCAACTCATTCATGATGGATTTCACATAAATAAGGAATATGACAACCAAATAAATTACTTTTAATTTATTGTAACAAATTAATAGTTCGGAATGGGAAAATCCTGAAATTCTTGTGATTGAGCTAGTTAATTATAAATACGAACATTGTCAATCAGAGTTTCATTTTAATGAAAAATGTAAATAGTTGAAGAATTTCTAAAGAAATGGATCGATACTTGATTGTTTGAGAGATGATAATAATTCTTGTACTTATCACTTTATCACTTGGTTACTTGATTTTATTATTTGTAAGATTTTTAGACAACGTATTAGAAATCTGTATAGTCTAATGGTTAAAATATTTTGTCTCTCCCATTGTGTTAGAGACAACTAACATATAAAATTTATTCAGTGGTACAAGTTTGAGAACATAATAATAGTGGCCCGCCATTAATTATTTTATTTCCACAACATGAACCACATATGGAAGAAATCTAATATAGTAGCGGATGCCCTTGTTAAGTTGGGTTTTACTTATAATAGGAGTTTTACAATCTTTAATTCGCCTCTTAATTATTCTCGCAGTTTTTTTATTTCTAGTATTTATCCGGAGTTAGTTGTTTTGGTTGTTATGAACAGGCTTATTGTACCAAAAAATTGATAACGTTGGTACATTTTTGAATAGATTGGCCTAAATAAATATAATAGCATTATATTTTTAACGATTTAATAAAAGTAAATAAATTATAGTTTTCCAAACTAATATTTAATGATGTGGCGACTCAATTGTAATTTATGTCTTCCTCTTTATTCTTGGTTGCTTTGAATATACCTGAGGAATGGTTTGGTTCTGGTTTCGTTCAGTTTACGGTTCCACTCTTGTGGAACCATAGCTGAACCGGTTTATTCTGATTCGAATACGGTTTCACAAGATTGTGGAACCGTAACCAAACCGAGATGTTGGTTCTTGATTATTTTTTAAAAAATTAAAAAATATAAGATATAAAATAAAAAATTAACATTTCAATTTATTATAATAAAATTTTTATTAATTTGGAATTTTCTTACATTAATTTTATTATTCAAAAACTTAAATTAAAATTAAAATAAATATCGAATTTCAATTTATAAAAATTTAAGATACCTACGTTTACCATTGGGGTGAAACGAAAGCTCATATTGTTCCATTATATTTTTCTACACAGTTAACCCAATTACAATTATTTAATCATCATCATTATATGTTATTTTTGTTGATCATTAAGTTCTCGTTCCGCTTACAGATGCATTGTCGAATAAGTCCTTAAAATCATTGGGGGCATCTTCTTATTACCTTAGATCAGATCGAGTCCAAATATCAACACATGTTGTTGCTTATAAGGTGCTCGAATTTAATGAATACGATCTCACTTTCAAAATATTGCATCATAACCTGAAGGCTTGTTCAACCGTGATAGAAACCTGCTTGGAACAAAACCAAGCAAACCCTTCCACGTGTTTTAAACCTCAAAAATCGCAAATCTTGATTTTGTAAGAACAAAATCATTCTAAGATCAAGTCCAACCCTTAAGGAACATTGCCCTTAAAAACCTTTCTTTATTTATTTGGAGAATCTTGAACAGCGATACAGCGCCACAATGCTTGCCACACGTTGATAAGCTTTTGTTCCGTAAAATCAAGGAATAATCCACTCCCTCAAGATATGACACAAGTCAATTTGTTTTGTAAAAAAGATATATTCTTAGTTAATTGTCCATTACAATGAATAATGCCTCTTTAAATAGGTGGCTAACCCTAATTCTACACAAATATGATAAAACCCTAGTAAAATAAATCCAATAACACATAAAATACTTTAAAATTTCGTGCATTGGCTTTGTAATATAATTAAAGTTCAGCCCAGCACTTAAACAACACATAAACTTAAAAAATATAAAATATAAAAACTGTAGGGATATCTTGCGTCCTTATTTTGACCAGGAATAAGTCCGAACTGGACTTTGATGTAAGCTACAAAGTTGTAGAGCTACGAGTTCTCTTTCTAATACAACTTGAATCACCAAAATCAGACATCGGACGAGAAAGTTACGTCTAAAATACAAAGACTGTGCAAATCTCGTCGCTGCTAATGCACCATTCGAAAATTAAGTCCGAAATCAATCAAGGCAGTCCATGCACGTCTGTAGGCACTGCATTTTTGCATATAAGTCCCTATGATGAGTCTCATTTGGAGACACTGCCTTTTAAGTCGAGGAAGTCGGGGGAAACGAACGTCAGAATGGAATCGGTATTTTTGTTAGATTATATTCGCTTGTTTAGCTTCGGGTTCGCTTGTTGGACCTCCGTTTTAAAAACACACGCCTAGCCAAGCCCATTAAATCACACCCAATAATAATTAAAACATTTAAAACACTTAAAACCAATTAAATTGAAATTAAACACAAATTAAATTAAACTAAATCAAATCCAAATTAAAATCAAATTAAATAATTCACTCACCAATTTAAATAAAATTCCCCACCATTTACAATTATTCATTTCCTTTAATAAACTAAATCAAATCCATCCCCATTTACATGATTTCTTTCCTTCCAAATAAACCCATGCAGAAACCTTAATACACTACTATATAAACAACAAACCCTAATCCTCTTGGACCTCTCTCTTGCCTGGCTGACTCTCACAAAAGTCACACAGAAATAAACCCCATAGCCGCATTAATAACCCCATTCCATCCACGCACAATCCCTACCACTCACTAACCTAAACTGTCTTCCACTCACGCTATACCCACAAGCTTTCGAAACAGCCTGCTCCACGCACCATAGGCCATTAAACACGTCCCTAAGCCTTCAACCTACGCCACATGCCCCTCTCTGCCCCATAACAACTCACGCCACTCACCACTGCCATAAAAACTCCAACGAAGCCACCTACCCCCCACACATTAGCCTCAGCTCACACACCTGACCATTCACGCCATAAAGCCTTCACTCCACATAACACATTGACACAGAGATACACACATCCAAGCCCTCATATTCACGTACGAACCTGCCCCACAAACACTTTCACAGCCCTGCCTCAACTCACGGCCTTCACACACCAAGAACCTTCAACACACAAGCCTTCTTCACTCCTGACCAACGCCGATTAGCCAATTCATATCACACAGCCCACCAATTGCCTTCAACAGCACCATACTCCCTTCACGCACCTGCCACATAGCCGCACTCACCAATTGCCTTAGGCGCACCGTACTCCCTTCACGCCAACCACCTCACTGCCACCTAGCCGCACCACTCACGCTTTCACCAAACTATCACCATTGACAGCCCCACTAACGCACACAGCAAATCAACACAAATAAGCCTCAAACTGAACCTTTAAGCCCTACAACTGTCCAGAAAACACACCAAAAAACTGCACAAAACAGTCCCCAAAAATTGCCCAAAACAGTAACAAAAACTGCCCATGGAACCCTTCCAAAACTATAGTCCAAACCAGTCCAAATAACCGCCAAAATAGTCCCAAAACAGCCCATTAAACCCTTAAAACAGTAGCCTAAAAACAGCAGCGAAACAGAGTAAAAACAGCAGCCCGAACAGCAAAACAACGAGGAAAGACGTTGAGTTAGTGAACCGAAAGAGTTGCGGATCATTCACCCTTCCAACGGACGTGTAACGCCCTTTCGTGAGACGACAAAAGAGGTTAGACCTGAGGGCACCCTTTTATTTATTATCTTTCGTTTATTTTATTTATTTTAGAAATATTATCGCATGAGAGTCGTTTGAGGCATGATGTGATTGTTGGATGAGCGGAATATGTGTTCCCTTTTGTGGTATATAGGATGAAAACCCGGACGTAAATTTCGTAGCCTAATCCGAATGGACGGTAGTGCGGTTTGTACTCGGGATACAACTCCACGTACCACTTAAGAGACACGTATTTCGTCTCATCCAAACTTGTATTTGAGCATGTTATAATTTGTAGGTTATTTATTTGTTATTAAAGCATGATTTAGTTTAGTTTGTTATTTATTTTCAAAGCATGATTATGTTATTTTATGCATGATATTTTGTTCAGTTTATGATTATGTTTAAATAGTTATTTGTTTATTTTGGTTTAATGGCTCAATATGCTCATTGTGTGATATTGTGTGTTCGCCGTTTAAAGACTTATTTTCGAGCATACAAACTTAGATTATGAGTTATTTTGATGAATGCATACTAGACGTAGATTACTCTTGAGCATTAATGTTGAATAGATTCAGTTAGTTTATTGCACAAATCATATCATCACAAGTGACATAAGGAAGGGACCATTCCGAACCCAACGGTTTGAGGTCTTCCCTTGCGAGGGGTGAGTGCGGCCTTAAATCTTTGTCCCGGTTCACACCGGGTGGCGACTCCATGTTATTTCGTACTCCCAACTAGGCCGCGAGCCTAGAACAGCGTCGCTGATTTCTGTGTCCTACAACGTCCAAAACCCATTTCATTTTTGATTTACACATATTAAATCCTTCATATAAAGTATCATGCATGGACCAAACTTTGGGGTTGGTGCTCAGAGCGCCAATTCCCGGTTGTATTTCTTTATGAATACTTCTGTAAAATGTTATGATTATGAATAATATATGCAGTTTCTATAAAATAATGTATATTTTAATATGGTAAAGACGTAATGACCTTAGAATGACTAGTCATGGTGCTGTTGCAAAAGCGTCGTAACTGACATTGAGTAGTATCATGATGTTGTCATTCTCAGGCAGTTTCTGGTCAAGGTTTACACTACTTGGTCAGTATAGTAAACCCGTTGAGACCGGTACGTGTCGTATACTGGAATATATGATTCCAATGGTTTCTCAATGAACCATAAGTCTTGGAGACTAGTATAGACGTGTAGGTGTTTATAGCGGATAAACACTGAACGACTCACCGAAGATTCTTAATGGATGGTACACCAACGTCAATAAGAATCTTATCGGGTTGAGTAGCACTTGTGATTCTTCGACTTGAGATACCACTGTGGGCACATGAGACATCTTCCACATTTAGATGGCAGTCACGTCACCGATCTTTTTAGATCAGACCTCCGCATGTTCGTTGGGTGTGGATAGATCCTCAGGGTGTCCTATGTGTATCGAGATATGATCCGTCAGTTTTGTGTATCAGAGCATAGGTAGTCCATATGATTAGCAATCAGATAAAAACCATGGGCCCGTGGTACAATTTAGAAGTTATTTCTAAATGTTCTTTTTGAGATTGCTAATAGAATAGTCGACTGGATAATCCTTATAGAGATTTGACGTTTACATCTATATCTCTGGGATTTATCCGGATACCTGTGACGGAGGAATTATACATTTTCCATGACCTCGACATGTATGATTCAACGAGTTTATCCGTGATCGTCATAATTTACGGGTGGATAAATTATGGACACGAAATTGGATTTCGTGACGGATATGCTTGAATCTAGAGAGTCTCACTAATGAAATATACTCGTAGAGCACTAAGGCAACATTTATAAATAATGGTGATTATTTATAAAGTCGTTTAAAGGTTAAACGCAAAATACATGTGTAGGGACCCAATAGTCATTTCCTTAATTTTTGTGTATTTGCATTTAATGTTAGATTAATTCAAATGCACATTAATTAATTGTCAAATTGAGATATTTGACTAATATCATATTTATATATGTATTTGATATTTAATGTAAATATAATACATATATTTAATACATTTGTATTTAATTAATTATTTAATTGTTAAATGATTAAATTAATTAAAGTATAGATATTTTAAAGTTATGATAAATGTTGAGATGACTAATAGATGCCTTTGTTGACTTTAAATAATTCATTAAAGTGTTAATGATTTCTTTTTGCAAGTTGACAAGTTGGCATTTATTAAACAAATTAAACAAATATCTTTTATTTATTTTCTTTGTTAAATTCGGCCATATACAAAAATAGCCAAGGGTTGGATATTTTTAATTAACCAAAATATCATTACAAACTCCATTAAAAGAAAATCAAAAGAAGCTTGAGGAAGAAGAAGAAAGACAAAGAGAAAAAAATCAAAGAAAGCTTAGTTTTTAGTAAGTTTATTCAACCTACTATTAGAAAGGAAAATGTTCCTTATGTTCTAGGCTACATCTTGTGATATTCTCATGTTTTTCTATTCTTTGTTCTTTGGATTTTTGATGGATGAAAGTTTGATAATGAGGTTGAACATGTATAAAATTGATAGAATGCTTGTAAATTGTTAACTAGCATTCTTTTGATAGTTTAAAAAACTTGTTGCTAATTTAGAGTTGTTGACCCACTCTTAAATGACTTAGATTTGTTCTATAGTTGTTTCATTGTGGTGAAGCTTGATTGTAATGGACAAAACATGATTGAAGTATTGGATTCAACAAATTTGGTCTAATTGTCCAATTTGAAGAAATTGAAAAATTAGGGTTTTAGACCACTTCCAAATTTGGGGCTTTTCATTTATATGGTGTATTTGGATGTGTATATGATGCATGTAAAATATTGGGTTGATTGGATTTTGTCTTAATGTGTTTTTGAACTTTGGAAGTGCAAAATGCACATTGATATGCTTCAAGGAGGCTCACGACTTTGGGGTTATTTTTGGAATTTTTGTTGCAATTTAAATTTCAATATGTATGACATGTTAAATTCATATTAGTAATGATTTAGAATCATTCAAAATTGTTTTGAACAATTTCGGATTAAAATAAACAAAATGTTATGTTTAAGGGCAATTCGGTAAATTCACATAAATTTGATTTATTGTGTTTTATTTCATAATTTAATTATTGGGTAATTAAATAAATAAGTTTATTTAATTAATCCGAGAAAATTTTTTGAAATCGGAAAATTTTGATTTTCCACTATTCCGCTGCGTTACCGGATTTCCGCAATAAAACCCCTTCACAAACTCCAGAACCCAAGGAATCTTCCAAATCCACCAAAATGGCCCAAATACACCAATTTGACCAAGCCATGCAATCAGCCACAACTTCAAGTTGACTTGGCCGAACAAACAGAACTCATTCTGGATCACATCATTCTCCTCTCTTGAAAATGATTCATCCTCGTATCCGTGCCCGGATCATAGATAGTAATGATAAAATGAATTGGATGATTATTATGGAATAAGAAAAATCACACGAAGGAGAAATGTCAATGTTAGGGCAATAATGTTTGCCTACTATTCCCTCTTGCCCACACTCTTCCTCAAAATATATTTTCATTGCACTCACTGCTCGAATGAGATTCCTAATTAAGTTCACATTCTCAATATCATTCATAACAAATTCTATATGTTTAACACGCACAAAATTCTCACATGAGTTTACCAAAGTATTTCCCGACTCATTACTCTCATTTGGATGCTCAAAACTCTCAATACATTCGACTATACGTGTAGTTTCATTAATTCATTTAGCCATGCATTGAGCTTTAAAATTATCATCACCAGCAACAGCTAAGTCATCCACCTCAGCAATAGCAACAACCTCCACATCACACTCACTCTTCGCTACTTGCTCACTCACTACCATGCCCATATTTTCTTCTTTTACATTCACAAAATCAATAACAAGTTTATTTTCCAAGCACTCGACAACCCTTTATTTTTTTCCTCTTTTCAACCCCACTTATTCTCTTCATTTTTAATTGATATGTATAGGCTTGTTGTGGTGTTAAAAGAGGAAGAATCGCTTACCTCCGCTCCGTGACATAAATGTACCTACTCCTTTCAACATGATGCCACACTTGCCTATCATATTTCCATGAACCACACAACAATACATGACCGTCAATCATAGGCACCACATCACATAATACCTCATCATGAAACCTCATAGTAGAAAATGCAACCATAACTTGATACTCCACCTTAACCTCAACACAATTAGGTAAGCCTTGTAACACATAAGGAAGGCTTAGGATGATTTTACAATGGCAACTTCAATTTCTCCACGAGATTGATACTCACTAAATTAGCCCAATGTTCCCCATCAATAACCACACTACACACCTCATCTTTCACAAATACTTTAGTACGAAAGATATTATCTATTGGTTGTCCCATAATATCAACCAACACACTGGCCATCTTGACAAAACAAATTCAAGATGAAGAAAATACCCAAAAAAAAAATTTGACAAAGACAAGATAAATAATAAGGCAAAAAAAAATTTAAAAAAAAAACCACGTAAGATTCAAAATAAAAACACAAAAAAATCAGATTCAAAACTCAGTGATAAATTCAACCAAAAATTTCCTTTTCGATTAAGGAACACTAAAGCAATCCCTAGCACAACTTAACACACAAGGTAATTGATCGAACTTTTTTTTTTCTCTTGTAAAAATTTGAATTTAATTTTTTTTGATAATGACTCTCTAAATCCTAATTACGCATGAAAATTAAACAAACAAACTGATTCAGAACTGATTAGAAACCAAAACCTGAAACTGACTCAAATCCGGTAACTAATATTCGGACCAGAAATCGAGACCTGGTATGAGAACAGATAGCTTTTAACTATGCACTATTGACTAAATCTCGTCGAGTACATGCAAATCGATATATTATAGGTCTCGTAACTCATTCTAGATCAAAAGTTACATCCTTTTTAAATTCAGTGCGTGGTTGAAAATTTCTGACCGAACTGATCCGAAAATTACATACAATTTCGACTCGAATTGACTCAAAACTCCCAGAATTAAATCCTAAATGCTATTACCATGAAAAAACATTATAATAACATCCAAGATGCAATCATAAACATGAAACACACAAAGAAAAAAATTGAAACTAGAAGAGACGAAAAAAAAGAAAATAAATACTTCATAAAACGATAAAAATAGAGAAAATCTTAATCTTAGAACCCTGAGCTCTGATACTAAATGATAGAAACCTGCTTGGAATAAAGCCAAGCAAACCCCTCCACGTGTTCTAAACCCCAAAAATCGCAAATATTGATTTTGTAAGAACAAAATCATTCCAATATCAAGTCCAACCCTTAAGTAACATTGCCCTTAAAAACCTTTCTTTATTTCTTTGGAGAATCCTGAACAGCGATATAGCTCCACAACGCTTGCCACACGTTGATAAGATTTTGTTCCGTAAAACCAAGGAATAATCAACTCCCTAAAGATGACACAAGTCAATTTGTTTTGTAAAAATATATATTATTAGTTAATTGTCCATTACAATGAATAATGCCAATTTAAATAGGTGGCTAACCCTAATTCTACCCAAATATGATAAAACCCTAGTAAAATAAATCCAATAACACATAAAATACTTTGAAATTTCGTGCATAGGCTTTGTAATATAATTAAAGCTCAGCTCAGCACTTAAACAACACATAACCTTAAAAAATATAAAATATAAAAACTATAGGGATATCTTGCGTCTTTATTTTGACTAAGAATAAATCCGAACTGGACTTTGATGTAAGCTACAAAGTTGTAGAGCTACGAGTTCTCTTTCCAATGCAACTTGAATCACCAAAATCGGACATCGGACGAGAAAGTTACGTCCAAAATACGAAGACTGTGCAAATCCCTTCGCTGCTAATGCACCATTCAGAAATTAAGTCCGAAATCAATCAAGGCAGCTCATGCACGTCCAAAACCCATTTCATTCTTGATTTACACATAATAAATCATTCATATAAAGTATCATGCATGTACCAAACTTCAGAACCTAAGGAATCTTCCAAATCCACCAAAATGACCCAAATACACCAATCTGACCAATCCATGCAATCAGCCACAACTTCAAGTTGACTTGGCCCAACAAACAGAACTCATTGATCACATCAAACCGCAACGGTAAAAACATGTGCTGCCATCACCACTTTAGCAATAATCGATAAAACAGATAGATAATTTGATGTCGGTGTCACTAGTCAATGACTTGAAAATTGTTACCTACAAAACTTTCAGCAGAAAACTGTAAATTTGATGTTAAATAATTATCTAATTCTGGGTTGTTAGTCGTATTTGCCCTATGTTTTCTATTTCGTTGTAGTAACCAACGATATTTTTAAATAATTCATTTAAAATATTTTTATCATCTTGATATAGTTTAAAAATTGGGCATTTTGTATTATTTATAGGCATTATATATGCATCAAGATTTAAAACATCTTGACATTAATTAGTAAGTAATTTGTTTTTACCAAAATTTAAAGAAATGTGTGTCATGCAAGTAAATTTAGTAAATTCATCTATATTTTTAGCATCATAATATTTAAATAAATCCAAATAATCTGTACTTTTTACTATATGAAGCAAACCTGAATATTTGAGTTTGTGTTGTATCAACTCCGATTTTAAACGGCATGATGTCTCTCCAATCACTTGTTCATATTGCCATAGTCGGCAGTAAATTTGTAAGAAACACCACAGTAGTTGCATATTGATATTGCTTAATTTTCAGTTTCGACTAAATGAAAATGAATTTTGAAAATATCAGAAGATATATGTTTTACTTCTTTTATTCGTGTGGTATTGGTACTGACTACCAACATTAGGACCACTCTCTTGAGTTGTGATATTGGATAAGGTATTTTCAGATAAGCTTGCCATTTTTTTTCCCCTAAATAGAAGACAATTACAAAATTAAAACAATTGGAGATGATTTGAGAGAATTGGTTTAGAGAGAATTGAGAATGAGAGAATTGATGTGTCGAAACAAATGAAATATGACATTTATTTATACATTCTTTGATTATGTTTATGATACTTAAATTACCCATAAAACTAGTTGTTTTATTAATATTATTAAAAACAATTTAGTAATAAAATTGAATAAAAAATGAAATAAATAGGCAGCAAGGAGCTGTTGAACGACTCTTTACTACTGGCTTAACAACTACTAGCCGTTGGGAAACGGTTCCAACCGGAACCGTAGAACCATTTGGATTGGACGGTTCCAGTTTAAATCGTTGGAAATGTCCGATCCACCCTAACCGAACCGAAAGGATCCAGTTCCAGTTCTCGAACCAGAAGGAATCAGAAACAAACAATTCCTTTCGATTCGATTTCGATTTCAATTTTAAACCGGATCATTGGCCGGGTCTAGTTTTGAATGTAAATATTATAGATAATTTTTCGAGAAGTTAGATATCGAAGGATAGTGAATAGTGCTGCCCTCTTTAAATTAAAATAGAAAAAGAAAAAAAAAGATAGTGAATAGTGAATAAGTGGTATTAAAAAAAGGGAAATGCTAATGAGTGTCCTTAGAGCACTTGTTAATGATCCATTTTAGGAAAGTTTTTATAGGAAAAATGAAAAAGAAATTAATGTTTTGATAATTTTTTACTTTCCCCATAAAAGTGATATGAAAACTTACCAAAAATAGATCCTTAATGAGTGCCCTTATGGCACTAGTTGGCATGACCCTTAAAAAAATTGCTATCCAATTCCTCGACTAAAATTAATAATTCTAAAAGCTAAGAGATAGAAATGCAATTATCCATATAATTGGAAGTTACCTGACTGTCAGTTTGCCTTTTATCAACTGCATAAATACACGTGTCATCGTTTTACACTGCCACAAGCCGGTGACTAAAACATATCGAATCGTGTTGACCGAGAAGTCCTTAGGTTCTGCCGTTCTGGTGTCGCTCGCGCCTTAATTCGCAGGTCACCGGAGCAGGCGTACCACGCGCACCCTGGTGCATTTTAGACATTACCACGCTTACAAGTTACACCCTTCACTACCAAACAAGACTCTGCAACACAATCCAAAATAGATAATTAGAAACTAAAAAGTTAATTGAAAATCGCGTTCTCTTCAAGCTTTCTTCTTCGATTATCCAGTTCCGAATTAAAACATGATTAACACGGTAATTACGAATCTGTCCCTACCGATTATACTACTAACAAAGAGTCCAGATTCCTTGATTTATCGTTCAATGGTGAATTAATTAATAATTTTGCTGTTGTGGAAAATGTAGCAGCAGAGAAACGTATCAGGTTCATCGCAGAGCCCTAGATCTCCGTCATCGCAGCCGTATCTATTGGTGTCAGTCACGGATCCCGTGAAATTAGGCAATGTCGTGCAAGCTTACATTTCCTATCGAGTCATCGCCAAGGTATGTTGATTTTGGAGCTATTTTGTTTGCATTAACATTACCTCATTAGTGTTAAGGTTTTATTATAGATATTTACTAATTGTGCAATTGAATAGCTTACTGTTGACGTTGTGATTCGATTTTAGTTTTAGTTAAACAAAGTTCAATATGTTCCAACAAGAAACAGACCAATTTTAGTTATATTCTTAAAATGAACTGAATGTATATGACGATTCATGCTGCTTGTGGTGAAAAGTTGCCTACGAGTATCTCCAGTACCAAAATTGACACCCAATTGGTGTTAAAACAATATCTTTTAGCACTATGCATTACACCAATTTTGTTCTACTATAATCCATTCTACACCAAATTGGTGTAACTAGCATATTTATAGAATGTTATATACCAAGCCAAACCTGTTCTCCCCACAGATGGCGCCATTTATGAAGGCGGTGAAAGTGTAATAAAAAATGAAATAGAAAGAGACTCTTGAGCCCCACCTTCCGTGATTGGGCCTAATATGATAATCCAGGTAGCAATTGCAATACGAGCTATGCTTGCTCGTGCCGAGTGAGTGATTGGTCCTGCAAGTGTGAATGATTCCTTCTTGGTTAGAATCATCCTCTCCTTAATTATCAATGATTTGTAATAAATATTTGATGTTATTGTTTGTAATTAATGATTCATTTCGTCCAAAAGAACCCCCACTCCTACGACATTTGTGATATTTATAGGATGAATAGTGTTGAGGTGTCATCCCTCGATTGACACCTGTCCACTTGCATGATGTGCACATGGCAGATGACATGCTAAAATACGGGATTAAGTTTATTAACACATGTAACTATGCATGTTAAATTATATGTTCATGCAAAATAAGTGAGTTGTCATTCAAGTCCATTATCTTGTGAGGAATTAAATATTGACATAGAGATCGAAGCGGACCCAGTGTGATCCTCTGGGTTCCAGGGTGATATTCTCTCCGAGATGGATACACCCCAGAGGATTCTCTTCTCTGGAAGAATAAATATCCATTCCGGAGTTACTTCTTACCTCAGAGGGACAGATAGTGTCCCTCCGGAGTGGATTGACTCCGGAGTGTCTGGATGCCAGAATGTGTTCCACATCCTCTTGTCTATTAGCACAACTGTGCGGTGACAGGTGTCGTTCCCTAACTAAACTAATCTCTGCTTGCGGCAGACCCACTTGTAGTAGCTTGGTGAGAAAGATACATTTGTATTGTCGACGTGTCCCTTATGGTAGGGCTAAATTTGCGCACCTACAAAACCAAACTAAACAAAGTCTTTTCCCACTATGTGAGGTCGACTACATGGATCTTTTGATGACATAATGCTCCATCTGAGATCATGGATTCATCAAACTCTATAATATTTATTGCAAGGAATATTCTATACGATAAACATTAATTCCGATTACATAAGTACAATCTTAATTTATTTGGTATACAAATATTATTATTACTCACTGTTTCTTATATTTTTTTTTATGTTGTAGTTTTTTGTAATATTTATCTTAGTCACATATTCTAATTTTAGTAAATTTTCAATATTATTGCTCTTAATTCTAAATGATTATTGAAAACTGTTAATATATAAGTTTAACATTAATTAAATTCATATATATTAAGTAAATTAAATATATATATATGATATTGCCATCATTTTAAAGATCTCAAGGAATCTTTCCAACGATATATATATATATTTATAAGAATAAAATTTCAAAATTTTAATATTAATACATTAAATTAATAAAGGGATGCAAATGGAATAAATATAGTTTTAGTTAAACTCATAAAGGTAAAATTTGGTGCTCGTTTGAAGTATGTTTTGCATCAATTTGGTGTTTTTACACCAATTTGACTCACAAATTGGTGATGCTCTAATATTTCGACATTTGTTAAGTAAAAGTGGGTTAATGGTCAGAGATAAATAACATAGCAAGATTTTTTTGATAAAATTCTTATTGTTTTGATGTGATTTTAGAGAACTGCTCCACTTCAGTTCCGGGAAATGTTTGGCAGCGAAAGAATTTTGACATAGGAGTATGATGAGCTTCTGTTTTATTTCTTTTTAATTTATTCATGGAGCCTATGTTTAAGTTTGTACTTAGTCACTCATTTTTCGGGGTTAAATTTGTAGTTTAGGTATAATTGACAGCGATCAAGCAGGAGATGACTTGTTAGTATTTTATGTTGAAATAATCTATCTTATACAATTTTGTTTAATGCCACTTGTCGTTGCAATTTTATTTTTTCCTTTTTGTTTGTCCTGTGGTTTTGGTTTTGGATTGTGTTGTTGAGCATAACAAAGTTATAATTTAAGCAAGAATTACCATGTCACGTGGTGATTGTTTGGGGAATTACTATTTTGGCAGGCAAATTTTCCTAAATACAAAGGGCCTGAGAAGATTGTCATTCGCCGTTACAGTGATTTTGTATGGTTACACGATCGACTTTTTGAGAAGTACAAAGGCATTTTCATTCCTCCTCTTCCGGAGAAGAGTGCTGTAGGTAACGGTTGAATAATATATATCCTCATATTCTGTTATTGCTATAATATATATCCTCATATTCTTATGTGCTGTAGCCCGGGCCGGAATTTTTATTTTAAAAGCTCTTATTCGGCCCTTATTATTTAAGGCTCTAGTCCCAACCTATAAGAAAAGGGCCGGGCTAAAGTCATGCGAGTCTGGACTGGCTCGAGCCTAATTACCAACCCTAATTAGGGAAAGACTTGAGTTACATTAAATTTTATGGCTAAACGAATTCTTAAAACGAGGCATCTATAAAGAATAAAAATCATATTATAAATTAAAAATCAAAATTTTTCAAATTCAGACACCTAATTTTAAGTTAAAATTAGAAGCCCGATCAATCGCCTTTATTGACTCTCTTCAGGTCCACTCTTGATATGGATAGTGTAGTTAAAGGAAATTTGGGCTATGCTTCTCTTGGGTGGTTTTCAGAAGTTTTAATGGTGCATTAAGGGATGCTTATGCATTCCACGCATTGTTATTTATTTGCAATTATTATATTTATTGAGTAAGCAATTGGGAGGGAATTAGTAGATCAGTAACATCTACATGCCACATATTTTTGAGGCTGTGACTATAGTTACTCCTCACAACTTATATTTATTTGTTACCGTTGACGTTGAAAGTGGCATGTAGATGTTGACTAGGTTTTTATGCTTTTCATGACTATCTGTTTTGCTGTTTTACAATTTCCCTAACATTGGGGAAATACGCCCCAAAAATATGTGCTGTTTGTGCTCGTTTCTTTAACCAGAGATTCAGATTGTATAACTGAAATATTGTCTGTAAAGTACATATGTAAGCATTTTCTAACAGTAAGGTATTGGTAATTGTTATTCAATTGGATTTGTATTTGGTCAGGCATCTTTATAGAAGACCTTCATTATTATTATTATTATTATTATTAGATTTCCTTTGGAATCGGTTCTTTGTAGAATTGCTGATTTGCTTGTAGAATGTAACTGGGCTTTGTATGTTGACAGTGCATTCATACTAATAAAGCATCGCTCGCTTGGTAATTGTTATCATATGTTGACAGTGCATTCATACCATTAATTGTAATTTCAGTTCTTTGTAGGTATTCCGCAACACTAGAAGTTTTCGACGCGCATTAGCGAGACATTACAAAAAGATGTCGAAGCACATTGGTGGTGAAGGGCAATGAATGTGAAGACTAGCGCATATTGAAGAAAGTCTTGTGTAGTCTTAGCTTAGGGCTCTATTTGTAAAGTGAATTGTTTACTTAAGTCTCTAAGCTTATAAGACACATGCACATTCATATAGATGTATTACGGTCATGTGTAAAATGTTTTAAACCTTCAAATCTTGCATTTTGGCATTGAGACCGGCATATCGGTACACAATACCGGCATACCGATGGACCTGCTCTGTTTTGCATAGTTATTGGAATCGACATAAATCATACCGATCCCATATAGGTCACTTATACCGATGAACTTAACTGTTGCATTGCTACCGGATCCGGCAAGAACCACACCGGTCATCATACCAGTGTAACTGATATATTCAAACGGTAATATAGCCGTTGTTTTTGCTAGACCGGCATACCGGTGCCTGGAGACCGGCATACCGGTCTCAGACAGAGCTGTTGGGGCAGATTTGCATTTCACTATAAATATGCCTCAAATTCGTTTTTGCATAGATCCAACACCTTCATACAATTTCTTATAAGGCAAAAACATAGAGTTTACTAAACCTTCATCATCATACACTCTCATACATCAAGCTCACACACTACACCTTCATATTCATAGTAGTGAGCTTAGAACACTTGGGTAAGCAACTCACATCTTGAATCTTCATTATCTTTGTGAGTGCCCAAGTGTATTTCTTAAATCTTTTTATCAAACACTTGTGGTTGTGAAATTCCTTTATGAGTGAGTATATTAAAAGGGTGATTGTAAAGGTTCGTGAGTGAGCTTACGTATAAAACTCATTGTAAGAGGTTTAGAGTGAACCTAGTGGGTAAAACTCTTGGTTGCGGGTGAGCCACGGAAAACTCGTTGTAAGTTGTGGATTCAACTTAGTGGAAATCTTCAAGCACTGCTTGGGGTAGTGGACGTAGGCATTGTTGACCGAACTATTATAACTCACGGTGTTATTTTCTCTATCCCTAAACTCTTTACTTATTGCAAGTTTTATTATATGTATGTTTATTGTTTAGAAACTTGCATTTAGGTGATATATTGCAATTGAGAAAATTAACCTAAGCTTAATTGGTAAAGCTACAAGCTTTGTAGCGTAAAATTGGGAAATTTTTTTTATTTCCGCATTATTAGGCCATAACCCAATTCAGCTCATTCTGGGTATATAGAGTTGTGTGTTGTATTGCTTGTAGGTAATTTCAATTGGTATCAGAGCGATGTATTCTCAACAAAGACCTAACCGTCCGAGAATAGATCATGACATCTACAAGCAACTCATCAAATCTTGCCGAAGGATTTTCAACCACTAGACCTCCCTTCTACGAGTAAATCTTTGATGCAACAGTGGTATGGGGTGACGTGGTACCACCAGCGAATTAAAAAATGACATGTATAATTTAATACATATTTTTTAGTTGTTTTTTAATTTTTTAGCACGCGTGGCAATGGATGATTGGCTTGTTGCATGGATGACGTGGTACCACTGTTGCACCAAAGATTTTCTCCCCTTCTACAACCAAGGTTGTGTTAGGGCCCAGGATTTGCTGATTTATCAAAGGAAGAAGAAAAGGGCCTCGGCCCAATTCCAAGGAAGTTCCAGCCCAACACTCATTGGCAGTTCCAGCCCAACATTCATTGGCAGTTCCAAGGCAGTTTCAATCAGGCAGTTGAACGAAGATTAAGGAGGAGGGGAGTGGGAGAAAATGGGGGAGGGAAACAAAAGGAGGAAAGTGAGGGGAATTTTGGGGGTGGATTGGGTATGCTAGCAGATGGTTGTCACTCATGTAATTAGTTAATATAGGATTTCTATTTGTATGTCATTATATGTGATCTGTAGTGTTGAAAATGGAGTATTCCAGTGTCATGTTGGAGTAATGTAGTGTTATGTGTCATTTGTAAGTCGTAGTGGAAAGTTGCAGTGTTGTGAGTCTTATGAAAATCATATTGTAATGCATAGTTTACTAGATCTGTAAAAGACTATTTATTAATAGCAATGAAGTCTACAATTCGTCTCTTTCAATTGGTCAAGAATATACAATTGATGTTACACAAACTATAGACTAATAATTGAAGATTATGTCAGCTGTGGAGACGTTTGGGAAACAACAGGAACACGAACGCCCATCTGCAAATTCAGAAATCAATTGATTAGGATAAGGAATTGTATCTGGTTGTTAAAGGCGAGAGGCACACCGAGGCGATCAAAGCCAGAAAAGCGAGGCGCGAGGCGAGAGGCGAGAGACGCACGCCTCACAGACACGAGGCGCACATCTATTAATGATAATTTTAAATTTGTAATATATGCATCATTTACTTGTAAATGTAAAAAAATAATAAATAAATAGTAATTTTTTCATATATAGTCTACTTTTATATTAAATATACTCGTCAAATCCATAATACTCGACAATATGCATAATTAAAAAACTTCAAATTCAAGGAAAAAATGATAATTATCAAGTATTTAGTTAAAAGAAACACCATCATCATATTTTTAACAAAATATGCACAGTTCAAGTTCATGAAAATGAAAAACAACAAACATTAAAAATCATCTAAGCAAGAGAAAAATCATCATCATCCATGAGTAATGCATCATCTTCTTCTCCATCGCTTAAATCTTCACGATCTATCTCCTCTTCATCTGTATCTTCTAAGTCATTATTTTCGGCCCAAAAAAAAAAATTTCAGAGAATAAAATCAGAGAACAAAATAAAAAACATAACCTTGAATTTTCAAGTCAATTTCTCAAAGTAAAAGCAAAAACATAAGTACATAACCTTCCATTCCAATTTCGCCCAAAAAAAAAAAAAAACAGAGAACAAAATCAGCGATTACTCATGACTGATGAAAAAAGATGAATAGAAGAAAATAAGAAGAAAGATGAAGAAAGAAGAATAGAAGAAAATATGAGAAAGAAAAATAGAAGAAATTACAGATGATACATACCTTAGAGTCATCGGCGGTGGAGTCGTCGGCAGTGGAGAAGAGGGCCGGCTGCAGTGGAGGCTGAAACTTCTCACAGGCTGAGGTACGCAGGTCGCAGGTAGCAGATGAGGAATTAGGGTTTTAAAATTTCCTTAAATAGCAATTGATTCTCCATGATGCGCACGCCTCTTGCGCTTCTCACCTCACCGCTTCATGCGCTTCACGTCGCATCGCCGCGCCTCCCTAGAATTGCCTCGCCTCAGCTCCGTCGATGCTCAAAGTCCAGCGCCTTATGAGCCCCTCGCATTGAGGCGCGCCTCACGTCGCCTTTAACAACCATGTCTACAACGAACCGATGACAACTATTGGAAGATGAGGATGTTGAATTACCTTCTAGCCGTTGATTTTTGACTCCTTGACTTGGCTTGTGCCCTCATTGACCATTTCCAAAGACTTCCGTAATTCATATGCATTTCCAAAATAGAAGTCGGTGAATAAATTGAGCATATGATTTCTAGGTTCACAATGATTATGAATCAAATTAGTGCTTTAGAAAAAAGCATTGACCCTAGCGATCAAGTGAAGAAAATTCTTAGGTCACTCCCTAAGGAATATAGAAGTTGTACTTCCTCCATCAAAGAGGCAAACAATAAGAACACTTTGAAGTTGGATGACTAGGTGGGAAAATTGTTGGAATATGAGATGGAAATCAAGATGGATAAAAAGGAAGAAGGTGAGAGCAAAATAAGAAAGAATGTAGCTTTAAAAGCAATAAGAAGAGATGATGCTAGCTCTAGTGATAAAGAAGAAGATAGTGATGATGAGTTGGCACATATGACCAATAAATTCAATAAGTTCCTAAAATCCGAAAAGCTTAAAGGAAAATCAAGGATGGATGAGAAGAAAGAAGAAAAATGGCCACAAAAGCACAAGAAAATAATTTGTTATGAGTGTGAAAAACCGGGTCATATAGCTACCGATTGCCCACTGAGAAAATTCAAAGGAAAATTCAAGAAAAAGACAATGAAAGCAACTTGGAGCGATAGCGACTCCAGCTCATCCGAGGAAATTGAAGAGAACAAATCTCGTCTTTATGGCAATCGAGGATGATGACTTTTTCTTTGAAAGCGAAGAGAAAAGGTACATGACTCTTGAATATAATTAATTGCTCGATGCTTTTAATGAATTACGTGAGTTATGTGAATTGCTTAAGAAGAATCATAAATTGATTAAAAATGAGTATTCATTACCATTAAATGATCATGCATTAATTATTGAGGAATGAAATGCATGAAAAAGAAATAGCATGTTTAAAAGATGAAAAGCTAAAAATTGAAAAGAGCATATCTAGTATGTCATCTAGCTCAAATACATGTGATTGCGAATCTATTATAAATGAAAATACTTCATTAAATAAAAATGTTATAGATTTGCAAAATATTGTAACAAAATTTACTTTGGGACAAGAAATTTTTAATATGATAATTGGATCCCAAAAATGTGCTTTTAAAAAGGAAGGATTAGGATATAGACCTTACATCAAAAGAAAATTTTGAAGAATTATTTTGTAAATACATCTAATTCTCATGCAAATGTTGATATTAATGAAAATATTACATGTCATGCATGCAATAAGAAATGACACAAAATATTTGAGTGTATGAACAAGAATGTGAAAGAAAATGCATCGATTCCTCAAGGAATCAAAATTAACCTCCATGGACCTAAGAAAATTTGGGTACCGAAATGCACTTGAATAATTTTATAAGGGGAGCTTTGGGAATGATCAATTAATGAGAAATACAATTTGATCCCAAAGACTCAAAAGAGGTGAGAAAGAGCTCAACAAGAAAGAATATCAAATGCAATCCTCAAAATAAATGAATTTTGGATAATTGGTGGATCCATCACTTGATGACAACGATATAGGTAAAATCCGTATTTACGGAAACATTGGTACCGTTTCCTCCAATCTATATATGTATGCTTATCTCAATTAGTGAATTGAATTTGAATTCGAAGCATACTAATGATTAGGCAAATTGTATTACAATTAATTTTCATTTGATCTGAATTGTTTGTTTTAAGTATCAATGGATCACATTAAGTTGATAAATAACTTGTGCGATTCATTAAAAATGCTTAAAAAATATTTTTGGGGCCATTTTGTCGATAAATCGCTGCGATTCTCCTTCGTGACCTTTCTGGGACCGGAATACTGGTCTAGGATAGCGCTTACCGGTCTGGCCTAGGGCTTGCCGGTCTGCGATATCGGCATACCAGTCAGTATACCGGTCTCTGGGATTTAAAACACTAGACACGATTTTTCTTCTTATTTTCGTCTCCTTCACTCTCAAACTCTCTCAAATCTCACTCAAATCATCTCCTTCAACTTCGAATCCACTCCTAAAGTATTTTCGACCTCTCTCTACTCCATTTTGGTAATTATTTTTGTTTATTACTCTTTAATCTCAAAGATTCCCAATATTTAGGCTTGAAAACCCTAGAAATAGATTTGTTTAGATTCAAATTTTTGGGTTGTTTTTTTGTTAAAATTTCTTCTTCAAACTTACTCTAGGACGTGTTTAGAATCTATATCCATCATTTTTTTACATCAATCACATCGTTTTTGAAAAACCCCAAAATTTTGCTCATTTTGCACAAAACCCCAAAATTCTGCACTTTTTGCAAAATGAACCTTAAGCTTGATCCTGAACGGTACTTTCAAAATGATCGTCAAAAGAGAATTTACAACGAATTTATTAAAAAGAAGCCAATTTTCTCTGTCACTCAATTCTCCATCGTCACGAACTTACTCACTTTTGTCAAATGTGTGATCAAATCTATCCAAACCTTGTCAAAGTATTTTACACAAATATGAAGTTTCCAATTAGTACTTCTGGCGCTTTTAGGACTATGGTCAACGAAACTCACTTCACAGTAATTCACAACTTTGTTAACCGTCTCCTTCATACTCTAATCTCCAAACCTATTTGTGCTTCCTCCCATAGAGCTTTTCGTCAACTTGAGTGCATATCTGGATCTCGAGTTATGGAATTTGTGCAAATAGACGCACTTGTCCCTTATCCATATCTGGATGTTCATGTTCTTAAAAAGGTTGACTTAGGCTTTGACATGCATGTCTTCACCGAAATCACCCAATGCATTCTCTTACCCCGAAAGGGCCATATTGATACAGTTAACCTATTAGATATCTTGGTCATGGGTTCCCTAGGGCTAGACGTTCCCTTAGACATAGGGTTTTTGGTTTGTTAGTATATGCAAACCACCCGATCTCATCCCCAGCAGAGTCTTCCTTATGGTTCGCTGATCTCACAAATTCTCCAGAAATATCATGTTCCGACCAACCCTGATGAGCCTACATTCGTTGTTCCTCCACGCCGTCAAATTACCTTAGCCACGTTTCATGCTAAACAGTGGGAGAAAGTCGACGACGTTTGGGTATGAAGCCCAAGAACAAAGCTCAAGAAGCCTCCACTTCCAAACGACCAAGGACGATCGGCGGTGCTAATTCTGATGAGGAAGTTGAAATTGCTGCAGCTGAAGCAGCAGAACCATCGAGTTCTAGGCCATCTGCGGACGAGCAACACAACCTTATCATGGCTAGGCTTGACTCTCTTGCAGACATCATTACCACAAATTTTACTGCCTTAAGCACTCTTGTGGAGAAGAAACTCAACGCTCAGCAATAGAACCTTGACGAGCTGAGACAACGCCAAGATTCAATGGAGAAGAAGATTAATTCCCTGACCGAAGATCTCTGATTATCGCTATGGTTTACATAGTTTTTACATATTTTTGATGTATTTTGGATATTTATGTGATTGTTCATGTTTTTACTACTTATGACTCTTTTTGAATGAAATGAATATTGCCTTAATCTATGTACATTTGATGTTATATGCAATTTTATAATTACATGGCAAAGTGTGCATGTTAATGAACTTTCATATGTTTATTGCATATCTAAATTGGTATATGATAAAGCTTAATTATTGCTTCTCCACTCTTTTTGATAATGTCAAAAGGGGAGAAATCATCGAAATGAGATCAAAACTTGTGCTATTCTCACCCTTGTATTAAGGGGGAGCAAATTTGTATTAATGTGTTTGTCTAAGTGTTTTAGAGCTATATTGAAGACATATTGAGGGAGAGCAAATACTAAGGGGGAACAAAATCGTACCTACAAGCAATACAACACACAACTCTATATACCCAAGAGGGATGGTGAATTGGGTTATTGCCTAATAATGCGAAAATAAAAATCTTTGCCGATTTTACGGTACAAAGCTTGTAGCTATACCAATTAAGCTCAGGTTAATTTTTTCAATTGTAATATATTATCTAAATGCAAGTTTCTAAACAATAAGCATATATATAATAAAACTTGCAATAAGTAGAGAGTTTAGGGATAGAGAAAATAACACTGTGAGTTATAGTGGTTCGGCCAACAATGCCTGCGTCAACTCCCCAAGCCGCGCTTGAAGATTTCCACTAAGTTGAATCCACAACTTACAACGAGTTTTCCGTGGCTCACTCGCAACCAAGAGTTTTACCCCCCAGGTTCACTCCAAACCTTTTACAATGGGTTTTATACGTAGGCTCACTCACGAACCTTTACAATCACCATTTTGAGTATACTCACTTACAAAGGAATTTTACCACCACAAGTGTTTGATAAAAAGATTTAAAAAATACACTTGGGCACTCACAAAGATAATGAAGATTCAAGATGTGAGTTGCTTATCCAAGTGTTCTAAGCTAACTACTATGAATATGAAGGTGTAGTGTGTGAGCTTGATGTATGAGAGTGTATGATGATGAAGGTTTAGTAAACTCTCTGTTTTTGCCTTATAAGAAATTGTATGAAGGTGTTGGATCTATGCAAAAACGAATTTGGGGCATATTTATAGTGAAATGCAAATTTGCCCCAACAACTCTGTCTGAGACCAGTATGACGGTCTCCAGACACTGGTTTGCCGGTCTGGCAAAAGCAACAGCTATATTACCGTTTTAATATATCTGTTATACCGGTATAATGACCGGTGTGGTCCTTGCCGAGTCCAGTATCAATGCAACAGTTAAGTTCATCGGTATAGGTGACCGGTAAGATTTATGCCGGTTCTAGTAGCTATGCAAAATAGAGTCGGTCGACCGGTATGCCGGTCTCAGTGCCAAAATGTAGGATTTGAAGGTTTAAAACATTTTGCACATGACCGTAATGCATCTATATGAATGTGCATGTGTCCTATGAGCTAAGAGACTTAAATAAACAATTCACTTTACAAATAGAGCCATAAGCTAAGACTACACAAGATTTTCTTCAATATGCGCTAGTCTTCATATTCATTGCTCTTCATCACCAGTGTGCTTCGACATCTTTTTGTAATGTCTCGCTAATGCACGCCGAAGATTTCTAGTGTTGCGTCATCAAAATCCATCATGAGAATATATCGCTGATAGGTCAGCCATCTTTATAGAAGGCCTTGATTATTATTATTATTAGATTTCCTTTGGAATCAGTTCTTTGTAGAATTGCTGATTATCTTGTAGAATGTAACTGGGCTTTGTATTTTGACAGTGCATTCATACTGATAAAGCATCGCTCGAGGGTGATATAGCCATTTTATTTTGATCTTTTCAATCGTCAAATTTGCACATCTGCTAAAAGTATGTGGAAATATGAGATCAGATGTTTCTGTATTGCTAATTCGAAGAATTCCAAGATTTAATAGATGTCTAACTCCAGTTTCTCTGTTGTAGAGAAGTTTCGTTTCAGTGCTGAATTTATTGAGATGAGACGCCAAGGGTTGGATGTGTTTGTCAATCGGATTGCTTCACATCATGAGTTGCAGCAAAGTGAGGATCTAAGAACTTTTTTGCAGGCAGATGAAGAGGTGGTTCTTATGAGATTTTATGCCTCAATTTTAGTTTGTCTTGGTAATCAAAAATCCTATTTAAAAATGTTCAGATCAGCAGCTGCATATTGAACTGATTGTTCCATACTTAGACATGAACACTGTTGTTAATTATGAGGTAATTTGTTTTAGAAAATGACGAAAAAGGAACACACGCTTTTTTTGGTATGAAGTTGTGTAAATATTTATTGGCTATCTGTAAAATTTGTTATTTTAGAACGCATTGATTATTGTACTATTTGTAAGATTCTTCCCAATGCCTCCATTCTTCTGTGAGTATTAGATATTTTTGGCAACAGATCAATATTAGTTCATACTGATGCAGTTTCTGTCGTTCAGACAATGGAGAGATCAAGGACTCAAGAGACTGGTTATTTCAAAAAGAAGCCAGCTGATTTGATGCAAATCTTGAAGGTAAGATTAAAATTTATTTATGATCCTTTTATGGTCCCCACTTCATCCCTGGACATGCAATTCCTGATCACGCATCCAGTTTGTAGTGCATTTGCGCATAAATGCCCAAAAATGTTGATTTCATATTACTATCACTGAGTTCATAAAGCACAAGAGATAAACCTCATTTTATCTGATCTCAACATTGACCTTTTTATACAAGTATTTTTTATTAAAAAGTTCTCATTGCCGGTGGCTTAAAATATGTCACTCCAGCTACTATGCTTCTTTCTGTGTTTAAAAATTGATCTTGCTGTTTGATGAGACCCGTGGGCTACGAACATATTACAGAAGAAGGAGGGGCCCAACAGCTATATCTCCGACCCAGCAAAGGATCAGCCCAGCGGAGGAAAAGGTGAGAATGACAGATGGACCAATGAGCAAAAGGGGGGACCAAGGGACAGATGGACCAATGAGCAGAAGGGGGGACCATCTCAAGGGGGACGCAACAACAAAAAGGGATGAAGCAACAGAATGGAGGGATGACGGTTAAACAAAAGGGAGGAGGGTCATGGGAGTGGGGAAAAAACAGAGGGCATGTGTGATTGTTGGTGTCTGGCATTTCTTTTGGAAAATTGTTATTGTGTGGATCATTTGCTTCAATCTTTAGTTTTCTTCTTTTCGTTGAATCCAGCTTCACTGTGCTGAAATATTAGTCTTGTTAGCATTTCGGCTGTAACTACTGAAATTGGTCTTGAGGATCGTTATTAATACAAGCAAGTTATATTCAATATACACTTAACATTTTTATATCCTGTTTTACCTTGTTACATTCGTTCACAAACTATTCCTTGGCAATTCTAGCAATCGAACCCATGCAGCTGCATCATTGGTATCAGAGCAATCTTTCCTTGGACTGAGGGGAGCAGATGGTTGTCACCCGTGAAAGGGAAAGAATGGAATCCAGGGTCGAGAAACTAGAGGTCACCATGGATTAGATGAGTAAGAGATTAGACACCTTGGTAGAAATGATGACGGAGATGAAAGGGAATCAGAGGAGAGAAGAAAAGGGGAAAGGGGTGGACTCAGGAGAGGGGTCCCAGAAAAATGGGGAAGAGATACCCACGGTGGACATTGAGAATGAAGAAGGAGATGATCCATGAACGCAAGGTTCTCGCGCCAAACCACGACGAATCGATTTACCCATATTCGATGGAACAGACTCGTAGGGCTGGATTTATAGAGTGGAGGAGTTGTTTATGGTGGGTGAAATCAAAGAGGAAGATAAAGTGAGACTAGCATCAACTTGCTTTGAAAAGGCGACACTGAATTGGTTCCAATACACCACCGTGAGATGGCCTATAAGGTCTTGGAGGGGTTTAAAAAAAGAGATGTTGGAGCGTTTTCGTATCATCGCCGGCCCAACAGGGTATTCAGCTCTCATAGGGCTCAAGCAAGAAGGAACAGTCACTGAATTCATTGAAGCCTTCGAATTGGCAGCAGGAACCACGCCTACAGCAGAGGAGGAGTTATTGGTTGATTTTTTCACTTGTGGATTGACGAGAGAGTTACAAGTGGAGATGAGGCCATGGAATGTCTATGGGTTGAAAGCAGTAATGAGCTTGGCGTTGGACTTAGAAGATAAAATGGATTTGTATTTCGGAAACTTGGGAAAAAAAAGAGACCCACCGATGGGGAGGTGGAAAATTCGGGTCAGGAGGGGTTGGATTGGGAGTCGGGTATGGAGGATCGGGCTAGGTCGGAGGAAATTGGAGGGGCGGGTCTGCGGTTGCGGGTCAGGGTGGGCAAAATTTTGGAAATGGACCCACCACTTTAAACAGGGGTAATAGGGTCGACTCGCATAACCCTAATAGTTCAGCCTCAGGAAATCAATTTTCACAAAAGCCTGCAGCCACCGGAGGTCTGAACAGATCGGCCAGCCACCCAGGAATTTTTCCGTCGACCAGATCCTCACCAGCGAGTTTGGGGGACAGGGGCGCCAGTTATGGACCCAGCAATCCACGACCATTACCTTTTCGACGATTGACCGAAGAAGAGGAGAATTTTTGCCGAATGAATAATCTGTGTTTTCGTTGCCGAGATAGGTATGTACCAGGGCATGTGTGTGGCAATCGATCATTAAAGGTTTGTATTGTGAATGAGGATTGGGTGGAGGAAGCACCGACAGGGGATGAATCAGGAGATCACTGGGAGCTGGGCAAATTTTCGCAAATGTAACTTGTCAGTGGAGAACCTGACGAGAACAAGCCCACAACTGAGTTGCTCAAGATGCAACAGGGCCACGAGAGTCAGGGGAACAAAGAAGAGACTACGGAGCCAACGGTTTCGGTTTCTTTCAAGTCGTTAATGGGATTCACCCCTGCAGGTAAAACAATGAGGGTCCGAGGTATGGTAATGGGAAGGGCGGTTGTAGCACTTATAGATAGGGGAGCTTCCAATTCATTTCCGAACCCAACGTTAGCATATGAGATGCAGTTAGAGGTTGATTATTCAAAGAATTTCAGAGTTGAATTGGGTGATGGATATAAACTTACGGGTAAAGGCATTTGCAGACTTATGGGAGTTGAGCTACCGGGGTATTCATTTAAGGAAGACTTCTTATTTTTCGAAATCGGATGTGCGAATATGGTGTTGGGAGTGACATGGCTAGAAACCTTGGGAGACTTTTCTTGTAATTACAAAGACTTAACTATGACCTTCAAGGCCGGGGGAGAGAAGGTGAAATTGCAGGGAGACCCTACGCTGAGACGAGCCATGGTATCGTACAAAAATATCGTGCGTAAAATCTAAAATGAGGATGAAGGCTTTGTGATTGAGGGTACACGGCTCTCTGGAGCTAACATTCCGCACTCGGAAGAAGGGTTGAAGACCCCAGTGATTCCAACAGAGCTACAAAAAGTTTTAGGAGGTTTTGTTGATATATTTGATCAACCGATAACACTACCTAAGAAGAGGGCACAAGACCATGCTATATGCCTACAGCCGGGCGCCGTACCTCCCCAAATCAGACCATATCGGTACCCATTTTATCAGAAAAATGAGATTGAGAAGATTGTCAAGGAAATGCTCTTGAGTGGCATCATTAGACCCAGCTGTAGTCCCTTCTCCAGCCCAGTGCTACTAGTCAAGAAAAAAGATGGGAGTTGGCGGTTTTGCGTGGACTATAGAGCATTGAACAAAATCACAGTGCCAGATAAGTTCCCCATACCCATCGTAGAAGAGCTCATGGACGAATTGGGGAGTGCTGCTGTTTTTTCTAAACTCGATCTCAAGAGCGGCTACCACCATATACGGGTTCGAGCAGAAGATGTGGAGAAAACAGCCTTCCGAATGCATGAGGGGCACTACGAATTCTTAGTCATGCCTTTTGGTTTGACCAACGCTTCTGCCACTTTCAGGCTCTGATGAACGAAGTTTTTTGCCCATTCTTACGGCATTTTGTACTCGTTTTTTTTAATGATATCCTGGTGTATAGTCCGGACTTGGAGGCCCACGCGGAACATTTGACAGTTGTGCTAGGGCTCCTACGAAAACATCAGTTGGTGGTAAATCGCAAGAAATGCTACTTTGGCCAAGAAAGCATTGAATACCTTGGCCACATCACCTCCGCACAAGGGGTACAAGCCGATCAAACCAAGATAGCCTGCATGACTGAATAGCCAACCCCAACTAGTTTGAAACCGGAGGTTTGTGCGTAATTATGGGAAGATTGCACAGCCTCTTACTGATCTCCTTAAAAATGGGAATTTCAAATGGCATCAGGGTGCCCATGAAGCTTTTGACTTGTTGAAAGTGGCTATCTCATCTGTTACGGTATTGGCTTTACCCAATTTCAGTAAGGAATTTGTGTTAGAGATGGACGCATCTGGCAAAGGGGTAGGGGCGGTCTTAATGCAAGATGGCCGACCGATAGCTTTTTTCAGTAAAGCTTTATCACTTCAATCTCAAGCAAAATCCGTTTATGAGAGGGAGTTAATGGCTGTTGTACTGGCTGTCCAGAAGTGGCGCTATTATTTGATGGGGCGCTCTTTTATAATCCGCACTGATCAGATCAGCCTCCGATACTTGTTGGACCAGCAGAATCTGAGTGAGGGACAATTGAAATGGGTAGCAAAGTTAGCAGGATACGAATTTACCATTCAATACAAACCCGGTAAACATAATCGGGTAGCTGATGCTTTATCCAGAAGGGGTACAGAGGATAGCTCGGATGCCGGATTACAGCTTTTTGTCTTATCAGTGGGGCATTGCCACGCTCTTGAGGGCCTAGAAGCTGAAGTGCATCAAAATCATTTTCTACGCAATATTTTTCAGGATAAGTTGAAGGATCCTACTAGCCATCCCACATTCACCGTGAAGAGGGGGCTGCTATTTTTTAAAAACCGCATGGTAATCCCATCGAAGTCAACGAGAGTTGCCTCTTTTCTTCGGGAGTTTCATTCCTCCCCGGGTGGCGGTCATTCGGGGTATTTACGCACTTATAGGAGGATGGCGGGGTTGATTTACTGGAAGGGGATGATGCGGGACATACAAAATTTTGTGGCTGCGTGTGAGGTTTGTCAGAGATCTAAGTATTCTGCCCTAACGCCGGGTGGCCTCTTACAACCTTTACCTATTCCAAAAAAAACTTGGGAGGACATATCCATGGACTTTATGTAGGGCTTGCCTAGAGCGCAACATGTAGATATTGTATTAGTGGTGGTTGACAGGTTAACAAAATATAGCCATTTCATTACTTTGTGCCATCCTTACTCGGCGGCCCAACCCGTCACGACAGTTTTTATTCGAGAGATAGTCCGCCTACATGATATTCCTCGATCCATCATTTCGGACCGTGATAAGGTGTTCATGAGCCAATTCTGGTCTGACTTGTTTCGGTTGGCCGGTACCGTGTTACGACGAAGCTCAGCATATCACCCACAAACAGATGGACAGACCGAGGTTGTGAACCGTTGCTTAGAGACATACCTCAGGTGTTTTGTGGGGAATAAACCCTGAAGTTGGCCCTTGTGGATTCCGTGGGCAGAATACTGGTACAACACTACATATCAAAGAGCGGCCGACATGACTCCTTTTCGAGCACTATATGGCTGTGATCCTCCACCACTGATTCGCTATTCGGATGGGGGTCCTCAGTGAATGAGGTAGATTTACAACTCCAGGACCGAGACCGCATTCTGAAGGACTTGAAAGGGAATTTAACTATGGCTCAAAATCGGATGAAGTTACAAGCAGATAAACACCGCAGGGAGTTGCATTTTCAAGTGGGCGACTTTGTTTATTTGGAGTTTCAGCCATATCGTATGAAAACTTTGGCCCGACGATCAAATGAGAAGCTTAGTCCCCGTTTCTATGGGCCGTATGAGATCACGCAACAACTAGGACCAGTAGCCTACAGGTTACCTCTACCAGCGGAGGCCAAAATCCATCCTGTTTTCCACGTGTCGCAACTGAAACAGGCTGTCTCTCCTTCCAGCCTTTGTCAGGACATCTCGTCTTTTTTGTCAGAGGAGTATGAGTTAATGGTAATCCCTAAGTATATTCAACAAACACGCAAGCTACTCAATGGCCAATTCGAAGTGTTGGTTAAGTGGAAGGGGCTACCAACAGTCGACAGCACATGGGAACCGTATGAGTCTATTCACAACCAATTTCCAGGTTTTCACCTTGAGGACAAGGTGTATTTTGAAGGGGGGGGGGAATGATGAGACCCGTGGGCTACGAACATGTTACAGAAGAAGGAGGGGCCCAACAGCTATATCTCCGGCGCAGCAAAAGATCAGCCCAACGGAGGAAAGGTGAGGATGACAGATGGACCAATGAGCAAAAGGGGGGACCAAGCGACAGATGGACCAATGAGCAGAAGGGGGGACCATCTCAAGGGGGACGCAACAACAAAAAGGGAGGAAGCAACAGAAGGGAGGGAGGACGGTTAAACAAAGGGGAGGAGGGTCATGGGAGTGGGGAAAAAACATAGGGCATGGGTGATTGTTGGTGTCTGGCATTTCTTTTGGAAAATTGTTATTGTGTGGATCATTTTCTTTAGTCTTTAGTTTTCTTCTTTTCGTTGAATCCAGCTTCACTGTGCTGGAATATTAGTCTTGTTAGCATTTCGGCTGTACCTACTGAAATTGGTCTTGAGGATCGTTATTAATACAAGCAAGTTATATTCAGTATACACTTAACATTTTTATATCCTGTTTTCCTTGTTACATTCGTTCACAAACTATTCCTTGGCAATTATAGCAATCGAACCCATGCAGCTGCATCACTGTTACTGTCTGAATATTTGGCAGGATGTACAATTTAAAGTGAGTGATATTGTTCTTGGAAAGGAGAAGCCAGTCGAAGAATCAAATCCTGAATATGAGAAGCTGAGACACTACATCTTTGAGCTTGAAAACCACTTGGCCGAAGCTCAGAAACATGCATATCGTCTTGTAAAACGACACAGAGGTTATGAGGTTTTTGAAGGCTCAATTTGATTTGCCTCGTTACTTCTCTGTTTCGGGATTTTTTTTTGCTTTGCACCAAAAATGTGGTTAATTGTTTAGTATTTCATGTCCATTTCCAGAGTTGGGGCAATCTCTGTCTGATTTTGGGAAGGCAGCTAAGCTTCTTGGTGCTTGCGAAAGAGACGTTCTTGGAAAAACGTTCTCTGAGCTTGGGGTGAAATCTGAGACATTATCAGTAAAGCTACAGAAGGAGGTAGGCTAAAATTGAAAGCTCGTAGAGTTAGCAAGTCTATTTTTCAGTTGAAAGGAGACAACTTCAACATTCACGGTAGGTCCCCAAAGATAATATGACATATTAACGCCTCTGTACTCTGCGGGCCCATCAACTTCTGATAAATTTTGAAGAACCTTTAAAGGATTATGTTCGAGCTGTGCAATCCATAAAGGTGAATTAGGCTTTTACTTTGGCTAATACTCAGAGACCGCATCTACACATTGTAGACATTATTATTAAGGCTCGACTTTATCTGTTCAGTTAAGCTAAAAATTGATAAAATTTATAATTCCTCATTAGAAGCTTTCCATTACCCTCCTGTTCACAATTTGGCTTATTTGTTAATAGGAGAATCTTCTTGTTTGTGTTTCAAAGCAGGCAACAATAGCAGAGAGAGCCAATGCCTTCAGGCAACAGTGTGAACTGGCTGAAACTATGAAGTTGAAGGAGATAAATCTGTATGATTCTTTCTAGCCATTTCAATAGCTAATTGCTTTGTCAAAATTTCACCATTACTGCATAATGTATCGTCCTTCCTCAATCTACCTCAAAATTTGTGTAAGCTTCAAGGCTTGGGTTATGGTCAGTTTATTTTGAATTTCTATTTTCATGATCGCCTTTCCTCTCTTTCTAAGGGAATTTCCACCAAAGGCTCATTGGAAGGCCTTTTCATTGTCAAACACTTGTCATCAGCACTTCCATATTGTCATGTAGCACCTTTTACTGAAATGATGGAATCTTTTTGTCAAACTTCATGGCTTGGAAAGCTAATATTGTTTCTTGTTTTCAAGCAATGATTTATTAAGTACATACAACCGTGACAGTAAACTAAGAAGTTGTGTCACTTTTGTTTCCTAATATTTTTTCTCCATTTTTTGGTCATTAGTAATTAGCCAGAAGATGGGTATTCTAATTTATGATTGATAACTCGTTTGTATCCTTTGATCTATAGTGACAAACTCATGTTAACACGGTCTGATAAGGTTGGTGAGACTGAGATTGAATACAAGGACGGCTTATGGGAGTATTTTTGTTGCTTGCTGTCGTGTCCAATGTTTCTCTGACTAAAACGGGTTTTATAATGCAGTTGAAGGCAGAGAGTGAGGATGCTACAAGGAGATTTGAAACAATTGTGCGCTTAATGAATGAAGAGATTGTACATTTTCAGGAACAGGAAACATTGGATATGGGTATTGCTTTTCATAATTTTGCAAAAGGACAAGCACGTCTGGCAAATAGTATTGCTGATGCCTGGCGAACTCTCCTTCCCAAGCTTGAAGCTTGTTCCTCTTCATAAACAAATGCTAACCGCGGAGCAAGGCAAGGTTCTTGTTTGATAAGTTGAAACTCGGAAAGGCAGGGGCAGGGGCAGCTCCAGCTTTGTAAAAACTTGACCATCAGGAGTTCTTAAACCCTGCTATCCTGGTGCTTTTATTGATTGTTATTAATTTCTGCTGCAATCACCTTTTACTGAGCAAAAGTTGATAAATGTTCATGTGAATCACGGGCAATATCGTCATTTTCATTTTGACGGTTACATAAGTTTCTTATTTTCAGTATCATTTTCGAATTGGAATTTGATGTTTGAGATTGTGATTGCAAAGGGAGAGGGAGGAAACGAAATCCAAAATGATAATAAACGCATTGTAATCGAATTAAATTATAGTTTTTAACGAATAAGATGAAGGAATCTCGTTCACTATGTGCTGCTGACATGGCATGCGTTAGAGAATAGCTTTCAGAAAAGACATTTCCATCTCAAAAGCCTATACCATCCGAATCTTCCTTCTGACCATAACGCAAACATTTCGCTTCCTTCACTCTCACTCTCTTTTGAAGAACTTTGAAGGCCATCAGACATCAGTCATGGGGCCTCCGCTGTGGGACTACTCCAACCCACACGTGCAAGTATCTTCCTCTCTTTGCCGTTCACCGCACTGCAGTATTTAACTTCAACAAGAGACAGAATAGCAAAAGATTCACTAGACAGAGTCAGAGATATTTCTCGGTCAAAGCAAGTTGACTAAAGTAGCCAAGTCATCTCAGCAAAACGACAGCGTTGTGCCATTAGGCGACATGAAGACGGAGTTTCTCGTGGCAGGTACGCGAGAATTAAATTAAACATGGCCTTTATAGCAACTACGCTGGAATAGCTCAGTTGGTTAGAGCGTGTGGCTGTTAACCACAAGGTCGGAGGTTCAAGCCCTCCTTCTAGCGATTTTCTTTCCCAATAGCAATTTTGCACACAATATGTTAGTTGATAGATTTTTGATCCAGGCCCTAAATTTTTTAGCATAAATGTACACAGTATGCTAAATGAAATAGTGAACTCATGAAGCAATTGACCATTTGCGATGGACCTTGGCCAAAGTACATGCTAAATTGTCCAAATCATGATACAAATATCACCTGGTTGGTGACTCAGTTTTCTGTGACTAGGTATTATTCAGGTTTGCCCACGTTAAGGTTTTCCATTTCACAAGTTGTTTGCAAATCATGCTTTTATTCAGGTAACTTGAGAGAACCTTTTAATTGTGATGATTATTATTTGTTTCGGAAGTATTTGCTTCTCAAGCAGTTTACATGGTCCTGAATAAAAGTAGCATATGATTTAAAATGGGTTGCCAAAAAAGAAAATGAAAATGACCATATTGGCGTTTGCATTTTCTTTAGCACAGGTAGATAAATTACTATTACAGTTGGGGATGTAGAGACTGAGGTCCTTGTGTTTATTGACTGCTTGGTTTTCCCAGGAACTATATTGGTTCAGGTCCAATTTCCCGAGCTGCTGAGCCTAGGATCATGAGAAGTATCCTGCAGGCCCTCAAAAAATCATTTGAAATTGCTAGAGTTTGAACAAGTTGTGTTTGAGGTGTAATAGTATATAAACAGATGTCCCTTTTTCTAATCTGTATTTTTTGGCATTAGAATTTGTTGTTGGGTATAATAGAAATTGTATCTATCCAAAAATGGATAGTAAAAGACCAAGATTCTAGAAAGAGATGATATTTGACATAAAGACATGATCTCATGGTATAGAAAAATCTCCCATTGACATAACATGTTGGAGATCAAGCTAGTGGTACCGACCCGACCACATGAAGAGAGAGATTTGGTGTTGTTTGAGAATCTATAGAACCTGACCTGATGAGATCCTTATGTGCGAGCCCTATCTGGTTGAAGAGTGTTGGGTGTGCAAATAAAGTCCCAAAGTCTCACATTGGTTAGAAATGGGGAAGATCATGTGCATATAAGGATGAACATGTATCTTCATTGGTATGAGGTCTGTTGGGTATAGCCCAAGAGCAAATCCATGAGGGCTTAGGCCCAAAGCGGACAATATCATACCAATGTGGAGATAAGTTGTGTCTTAGGTTCCTTACAAGTGGTATCAGAGCCATGCCCCAGAGTTAGCCATGTGGATGAATCCTCGGAATACCGAACAAAAAGGTGGTGAGCCCCGATCGTGATCCGTGAATATGCTCGGTTAGATAGGCAATGTGCTCCGGTCTTCATGGACGTGTCCTAATCCCAACACGGTGAATAAGAGTTGGCCTGAGTTAGAGTGGACGGATGGATGATCGTTTGAGGGGAGACTCGGTGGTCCTTTGTTCGAGGGGAGGATTGTTGGGTGTACAAATAAAGTCACAAAGTCTCACATTGGTTAGAAATGAGGAAGATCATGAGTATATAAGGATGGATGGGCAGGATTTTGATAAGTATTAGTTACCTCAGTATGCCGATCCGAGGAACGAATAGATATTTATAGGCCGACCAATATTGGGGTTGTGGTCGTAGGCTGTGCCAGCCGCTGCTGCTATAGGACGCTGCAGTAGCAGCGATTTGCAGTGGTCATAGGATGTGCCAACCGCTGCCATAGGACGGTGCAGTGGCAAAACAGTGGCAGAGCAGAGCCTTCATAGGCCGCTAGAGGCTTCCATAAGCCGGTGCAGTAGCAGAAGAATAAACAGATTCGATTGGCTAGATTGAGAGTGGTTGAGGAGAGTTATGGTTATAATGATGGCTAAGTGACATGAGCTGACATCAAAGCTAGGAGAATAATGGATTTGAGAGCCTATATAAAAGGGCTGAAATCACAATTTCAGGGGTTAACAATTTATGCATTACACAATTTGTAAAATCCAGAGAGAGTTGTGTCAGACTTATTCAGACTTGAGATGTTATATTATTGTATTTGTGCTTCCCTTATTTGTAAGCTCCGGTCGGTATTGACCCTGAGATATAATAAAATATCATCTTTTATCGGTGGACTTAAATAGAAGTCATCATCCGTCGAACCATGTAAATTCTTGTGTTTATCTCGTCTGTTTATCAAATTTATATGATTCCTAATTAATCAAATAAATTAGTGCTCTCGAGAGATTTATTTGTTAGCAATTATGTGTCATCAAACAGTAATATAACTTGCAATCAAACAGATCAAAACAACAAAAGAAGATCTAGATGCATGAAACTCTAAACACAAAACCATTAAAACAAACCAGAAAGTGTAGATCACAGAATAGTCCAAGTCGAGATGATCTCTGTCCTTAAGAACTTATTGGCTCCGTCACGGGTGCTTTACGGATTCGTTTTGCCAACGTTCTCCCAGGATTACTCGGAATCTTCTTGTTCAAGGAGCACTCCTTAACAAGTGTGTGAACTAGGAATAATGGTGGATCTCTCTCAAAACCAAAAAAAAAACAAAGTGTCTGTAAGATATTATTCGAACTTACTAATTAGGAGTACATGACCCCTTTATAAAGGCATGGAGGGGTGCCATAGGACACCCTTTGGGGTGGGGTTGCAACCCTCTATGGATTGTAACCACTCTAGCACCCATTTGCCATACACAAAGACATATATACCCTTATGAAATAATTGAAGAATTTACAACAATCCCCCACAATTCTTCAAATATTCATTCAGACACGTGAGAGAGATACCGTGAGCTAAAGCTGCATCGAAATAGGTAGCTTTCGCCTTGAACCTTTCCTAGTGAATGACAATCGGATTTACTTGGCAAACCAGTGACCCATAGTCTTGAACTGTTCTGCCGTTGGTGTAAACCAAGACAATTGCCAACACACAGCTTTAATTCGACCATTTACCCGTTCTACGGTTGTGTTCATTTTGGCCCTGAACAACGGTCCTGGATTCATCAAGCACTTTAGGGTAACCGCCTTTAAAGGTTCCCATGGAAGCGGCCTCACTTCTTACTTGAAATAGGTGATCTACTATGAAGAGGTAATCTGTCTTTACCCCCATTAGGACTCATCTCCTAATATAGTGATCATTAAAAGCCTTAGCTTATCCTAACCAATGACAGACAGCACTCAGCGTCATTATCGGAATGGGAAAGAGTACGAAACTCTTCAGTGCTTGTTTTGAATTGCACAAAGTTTCTGTTGTCCCTTTTGAACCTAGATCTTGGGATCTCCAGTCAACTAGGTTGGGTTTCCACAGTGACAATTCTTAGATTATAGGCTTCAAGCCCATTCCCCTCGATGACTTCTCAACTTGCTCTCGAGGTAAACCTTTAGTTAGTGGATCCGCTAGGTTTTCCTTCGACCTGACATAATCGATCGTTATTATGCCACTTGAGAGCAGTTGACGTATGGTATTATGTCTCCGACGTATGTGTCGAGACTTACCATTATACATTGTATTTTGGGCTCTCCCAATAGCCGATTGGCTGTCACAATGTATGCTTATCGCTGGCACCGGTTTGGGCCAACTAGGAATATCCTCCAGGAAGTTTCTAAGCCATTCTGCTTCTTCCGCTGTTTTGTCTAACGCTATGAACTCTGATTCCATAGTAGACCGGGCAATACATGTTTGCCTCGAGGATTTCCATGACACGGCCGCATTACCAAGTGTGAAAACAAATCCACTCGTGGATTTGGAATCCACCGTATCAGATATCCAGTTAGCATCGCTGTAACCCTCTAGTACAGCAGGATATCTCTCGTAATGTAGCCCATATTTTGAAGTTTCTCTCAGATACCTCAAAACTCTTACTATGGCTTTCCAGTGGTTGTGTCCTGGATTACTCGTATATCTGCTAAGCCGATTCACAGCTTGAGCGATATCGGGTCGTGTGCAATTCGTGAGATACATCAGACTTCCAATGATTCTCGAATACTCTAGTTGCGATATGCTTGAACCAGTATTCTTTGATAAATGAAGAGTTAGGTCTACAGGGGTTCTAGCCACGTTTAGATCCCCTTTGATATATTTATCGAGTATCTTCTCAATATAATGAGTCTGTGATAATATATATCCGTCTGATGTCCTAGAAATCTTTATTCCTAGGATCACATCAGCTATCCCCATATCTTTCATATCAAATCTGCTGGATAACACGTTTTTGGTAAACTTAATCATTTCATGATTACTACCAATTATCAGCATATCGTCTACATAGAGACACACAATGACATATCCTTTTTGAGTTGATTTGGTGTACACACACTTATCACACTCATTGGTTTTAAACCCATTTGACAACATCTCTTTGTCAAATTTCTCATGCCATTGTTTCGGTGCTTGTTTTAATCCGTACAAGGATTTTACAAGTTTGCACACCTTCTGTTTTTGTCCAGGAACACTAAACCCTTCTGGTTGTTCCATGTAAATTTCTTCATCCAATTCACCATTCAAGAATGCTGTCTTTACATCCATTTGATGTATTTCAAGACCAAATATAGCTGCTATGGCTATGAGCATTCTTATCGATGTGATGCGAGTCACCGGTGAATAGGTGTCAAAGTAATCAAGGCCTTCCTTTTGTCTATAACCTTTTATGACAAGTCTTGCCTTATACTTATCTATTGATCCATCCGTTTTCATCTTCCTTTTGAATATCCATTTGTAGCCCAGCGGCTTACAACCTGGCGGAAGATCCACCAACTCCCAAGTATGGTTCTGTAGGATTGAATCAATCTCACTGTTAATAGCCTCTTTCCAAAGAGGTGCCTCCGGAGAAGTCTTCTTTATAACTTTGAGGCTCATTTTCTAACAAGTATGTTAGAAAATCGGGACCAAACGACTTAGACGTTCTAGCCCTTTTGCTACGTCTAGGCTCGATTGTCTCAGCATTTACACGTTGATCTGATTCTTGGTCAACTTGATTACTGTCCTTGACAGTATCAATTGTTCTTTTGAGAGACCCAGTTATTTGTCTTTCCTTACAAGGAAACGTCTCTTCAAAAAATATCGCATTCCTTGACTCAATTATCATATTAGGATTGATGTCAGGAATCTCCGACTTGTGCACCAAGAATCGATACGCACTACTGTTGTGAGCATATCCAATGAATATACAGTCAACAGTTTTAGGTCCTATTCTAACCTTCTTAGGTTTAGGAACCATTACTTTGGCAAGACACCCCCACACTTTGAGGTATTTGTAGGAAGGTACGAAACCTTTCCACAATTCATATGGTGTCTTGTCTAGTCTTCTGTGAGGAAGCTTGTTCAGAACGTAGTTTGCGGAAAGCAAGGCTTCCCCCCACAAGTTCTGGGGTAAACCCGAACTTGTCAACATGGCGTTCATCATTTCCTTCAACGTTCGGTTTTTGCGTTCCGCAATTCCGTTCTGTTGAGGAGAATAAGGAGCAGTGGTTTCGTGAATAATTCCGTGCACAGAACAATATTCACCGAACGGTGAAACGTATTCACCACCTCTATCACTCCTGATTCTTTTGATTTTCTTGCCAAGTTGATTTTCAACTTCGCTCTTATAGTGTACAAAGCTTTCAATAGCTTCTGCTTTGCTTCTCAACAAGTACACATAACAGAATCTTGTGCTGTCATCGATAAAAGTGACAAAGTACTTTTTACCGCCTCTTGTTTGCACAATATTCATGTCACATACATCAGTATGTACAAGTTCTAGCGGTTCAGAACTGCGTTCGATAGAATGAAATGATGTTCTATGTATTTTTGCTTCAACACATGCTTCACACTTATGTTGGCTATCAATTGCAAATTTAGGTATGAGGTCCATGTTAATTAATTTACGCATGGTATCATAATTAACATGTCCTAACCTCCCATGCCATACATTTTGTGACACAATAATATAAGCAGACGAACTAGCTTTATTAATAGCACGATTAACAGTCATTACATTTAGCTTGAAAAGGCCCTCAGTTAGGTATCCTTTTCCTACATACATATCATTCTTAGTCATTACAAACTTGTCAGAAACAAATACAAGCTTAAACCCAGCCTTACTAAGAAGAGATCCTGAGACTAAGTTCTTCCGAATATCTGGAACGTGCAGTACATTCTTCAATGTTAGCTCCTTTCCGGATGTCATCTTCAGAACAACTGTGCCTTGTCCAACCACCTGAGAGGTAGACGAGTTTCCCATTGTCAGATGATCGCCGCCATCGACCTTCTGGTACATGGAAAACATCTTACTTTCTGCACAGATATGGCGAGTAGCCCCAGTGTCTACCCACCATTCTCTCGGATTCCCAACTATGTTAGCTTCGGTTACCACTGCTGATAGTTCCATCTCTGAGATATCATCAGTCAGCTGCTCGCCTTCAGTAACATGGGCCTCATATTTCTTTTTCTTGCCCTTGTCCTGAGACTTCTTGTTCCTGCAGTCCTTTGACATATGACCGCTCTTTCCACAGTTGTAGCATTTTCCCTTGAACTTCTTGTTCCCAGAGTCAGCTCCACTGTTCTTTCTCTTTTTGCTACCCTTTGCACCTTCAATGATGTGGGCCTTAGACTCCAGAGTCTTGTAGCTGGCCTTCTCGGACATCCTGTTGTCCTCCTCGATTCTCAATCGAACACTGAGGTCTTCAAGGCTCATCTGCTTCTTTTTGTGTTTCAGATAGCTCCTGAAGTCCTTCCATGATGGAGGCAACTTTTCAATTATGGCGGCAACTTGAAACATCTCACAGAGTTTCATCCCCTCATCCAGTATTTCATGAATGATCAATTGCAGTTCACCCAACTGAGACATCACCGTCCTTGAATCTACCATCTTGTAGTCCAAGAACCTACCCACGACAAATTTCTTTTGTCCGGCATCTTCAGTTTTATACTTCTTCTCGAGAGATTCCCAGAGTCTTCGCAGAAGTCATGCCTTGGTACACATTGTACAGGGTATTGTCAAGACCACCCAAAAGGTAGTTCTTGCATAAGAAGTCTCCAGACATCCAAGTCTGTTCTCGCTCTTCCTTGGCCTTCTCGGATTCACCCTCCACAGGACCCGGAGGATCTTTGAGGAATTTTGCCAACTGGAGAGTTGTCAGGTAGAACAGCATCTTACTCTGCCATTGTTTGAAATTTGCCCCACCAAATTTCTCCGGTTTTTCTCCATGAGAGACCGGTACCGTGATATTTCCGCTAGCCATATGTAACTGGAAAATCAACAGGGTCAATTAGTCTACGAAAGACAAATTGCACAACGATCAACGAATGATCTTGTTCAAAGTGATAAACGATAAATGTAGATATATATAATTCAATCAAGATTGGATGGAATTACTTGTGTATTATTACACTTTAAATTCTCAACCAATTATGCAACAATCAAACAATTTCAACTTTATCACTATGTGAATGCTTGTGATAATTGAACAACCTAATAATAACTTAAATCTATACTTCCAAGATTAATGTGTTAACAGTATATGACTTACCAAGTTAATATTATTTAAGTTTGCAGTTTATAAGAATTACAGGACTATATCGTTAGTGTCGCGTTCGTATCTACGTTCGAACGAGACTGTCCAGTGTGTGTGCGTTCGTGTTGCGTTTGATAACGCGTTCGAACGATGTGTTTCCAGAGAGTTCACGTTCGAGTAGCGTTTGAAACGCGTTCGAACGGAATGATTCCAGAGAGTTCACGTTCGTATAGCGTTCGTGAACGCGTTCGAACGGAATGATTCCAGAGAGTTTGCGTTCGAGTTGCGTTTAGTACGCGTTCGAACGTTCTAAGGCAGAAGGCTTTCGTTCGAGTTGCGTTTGAAGACGCGTTCGAACGTTCTTACGAGAATTCAAATTTTTAGCCTTCGCGTGCGTTGGGCGTTCGAACGCCCTACGGGTTTTTCATGCACAGTTCGTATTTTCCAGAAAATATTAAAACCCTAACATGCGAATTACTATCTAATAACATTAAAGCAATAAGTTCTTAAGATTGTTAGCAAATATGTGTCATCAAACAGTAATATAACTTGCAATCAAACAGATCAAACAACAAAAGAAGATCTAGATGCATGAAACCCTAAAAACACAAAACCATTAAAACAAACCAGAAAGTGTAGATCACAGAATAGTCCAAGTCGAGATGATCTCTGTCCTTAAGAACTTATTGGCTCCGTCACGGGTGCTTTACGGATTCGTTTTGCCAACGTTCTCCCAGGATTACTCGGAATCTTCTTGTTCAAGGAGCACTCCTTAACAAGTGTGTGAACTAGGATAATGGTGGATCTCTCTCAAAACCAAAAGTAAAAAACAAAGTGTCTGTAGATATTATTTTCGAACTTACTAAATTAGGAGTACATGACCCCTTTATAAAGGCATGGAGGGGTGCCATAGGACACCCTTTGGGGTGGGGTTGCAACCCTCTATGGATTGTAACCACTCTAGCACCCCTTTGCCATACACAAAGACATATATACCCTTATGAAATAATTGAAGAATTTACACATTATCCAATGGTGAATTCTCTCATTTGCCATTGAAACTAAATATTATTTTCTTTTAACTATCTTGCGAAGCAATTGTGAAGTTGTCGAGTAAAAACTCATGAAAATTTAGGCAGGTTCACATTTTGTTACTCAAACAAGATCCTCCAGATCTAACGGTCCAAATACATCAATTGCCAACTAACTCACGAAACAAACAACCACTGATCATCTCTCTCACTCCCACATCACATCACTTTGGTGATGAGCAGCAGAGCCCACAACAATGGCGACTTTCAGCATCTTCTCTCATTTCCCATCAGCGACGTCACTTTCCAAGCTTGATTCCTCCAGAACCCAGATTTTTTTATCCTCAAATGGCTCCCATAATCGCCTCTCTTCATCCAAGCACGCCCCTCAAACTCCCATCTTCTGTTCCGCCACCAAAGGCCCCTCCGGTGACAACCTCCCCAGGTCAATTCTCTCTTTCTTTTTATTTTTATTAATTAACTACATGCTTTTTATTTAAAGGATTTGAGCGGTTACGAACTCCAAACCTCTGATAACACCCCTTCAATTTTTACCCGTTGAACCATTAGCACCGATAATTATCATATGTTTGTTAACACGAGACATATTTATTATGATTATCTGTATCAGCAACTTCTGTATTATAGAAGGGCCGGAAACTGTTCAAGATTTTGTGCAGATGCAGCTCAAGGAAATTGAAGATAACATTAAGAGTCGGCGCAATAAGATATTTTTACTCATGGAAGAGGTTGATTTTCTCTCAAGTAGTTTGAATTTTAAATTAAAGGCCAAAGCATGGTGTGATGTTGTTTTAATTCATGTAAGATTGGTTTTTTATTTTTTTTGGTAGTTAAGGAGATTGAGGGTGCATCAAAGAATCAAGGGTTTGAAAGCAATTAATGGAAGCAGCGAGGAGGAGGACAATGAGATGCCTGAAATCCCATCATCTATTCCTTTTCTCCCTCACATGGTGTGTCTTGAAAAAAAATTTCGAATTTGTACTTAGCAAATCCACCTAAAGAAATAAGTATGTATGTCAAAAGCATGTTATTGGGCCCTGTAATTTTAGTTTCCATTCTTCTAATGAGTTTAAGAGCTTTTGGTTGTGGCTTACCTTGTCCATTTTTATTTGAAAGTAGACACCGAAGACTTTGAAGCAGCTTTATCTGACGAGCTTATCAGTTATATCTGGGATAATCATATTTGGGGGCCTTATCGCACCAACTGTAAGTTTACCTAGAGAGTCTGCTTTTGTTGTTATTCCAATTCATCTTGACCAAGAGCATTGTCAGTGAGAGAAAGCTATTGTGAGTGGTTGTTTGCAGTTAACATGCATTTGTTTCACAAGCTACTGGCTAGAATGATTTTAAGGATTTGCTTAGAGCTGCTCCATTCTTCTTTTATGTAAAATAACAAACTATGTAGTTTTTCATGGATAAAATGATAAACAAAGCTGAGAAGTATATATTCTTGCACTTGTTCTTTTGTAATAGTGGTCTTGACAACAACCAAAATTTATGGAGTAATAGCTTGTAAGTAATGATCTATAAGAATAGATGGGATCGAAAATGAAGGCTCAATAAGAATTCTAGAGTATGTGAGAGTATTAATTAAATGACGCAATGGACAAATTAAGAAGGAAAGGCCTAAATGAGTACTGGTGCTGAATTATGTGCACTTGCAGTTTTTTATTATTGCTTGTTTTAGCTGACTATTTAGTTGTTTGATTCTTATCTTTTTAAATTCTCAACCATTGTTCATCAACTAAAATCTGATTATAATGGCAGCTGGAGCTGAAATTAGGTTTAGGGGGTACCTCTTATGAAGATTTCATCCGCAACATGCACTTACCAATGCAATTAAGGTACCAGTGAACCGGCATTTCTCATAAACTAAAGCAGAATAAGTTTTGGTGCAAGTAAACTTCAAATTTGCTTAACAAGTTTCATTCTGTATTCAGTCAGGTCGATCCCATTGTGGCATCCTTTTCAGGTGGGGCAGTGGGTGTTATTTCAGCTTTGATGCTAATTGAAGCTAACAATGTTGAGAAACAAGAGAAAAAAAGATGCAAGTATTGCCTTGGAAGTGGTACGTATCAATGTACATTTGAGGATGTGTCCGTGCATGCAATTCAAACTTTAGTCTCTTTCCTTTCAGAAATAATTTATACTGTAGTATTACTGTCTGCTCCCAGCGTATTATATATTGTGAGAAACTGTAAACTTAAACAGTGAAACAAAACATATTGGAATCGAATCCTATTCAACCAACCTAGAGTTGAATCTGCACTACATTGCTGTATGTCTTAGAAAAATGATGAGACAGTTGACCCATTGTTACTTCATTGTCCACTGAAGAATTTCTTTGTTGGAGTTACTTGGATGATGCAAGAAATAGTAGTAGATTTTTTTAAAAAAAATTCTGAAAAGATTCTCTATGATTGGAACTCGATATTCCTTGGAAAAGTCAAATCAAATGTTTGACAGGGTTGAGCAGTTGAGCTACCGTTCAGAGGATGAAGTTAGCCTTTGACTTCTTTTTATAGCTGGATGTACTTTTTTTTTCTTGGCCATCTGCTTCAGATGACTTCACTTCATATTCGTAACTAGCTTTTTCTATTTTTAACTTTTAGGTCTATCTTGTATATGTTTCATATGTACCAGGGTCACACTGCTTTTGCACTTTAATAGATTTTTTAGCCGTGAAGAAAGTTACTAAATCTAATCTAATCAGTTACAATGAAGGGGTTCCAATAGTCATTTTCAGTATCCTGTTGGTTTGTTGTATTATTCAAGTGCCTAAAGATGGCTGATAATTATTTTGCTAGGATTGTGTTATTTATATTTTATTTCATGTCATTAAATTTGAATCTTTATGGAAAATATCTTGTCAATATGCACTTCCCACAAACAAAATATAAATTGGAAAAGAAGAAGCTCATTTTCCTTGCATCTTCTTTGTTTTTTCTTCTTTGACATTCTGTTTATAAGCTCTACTAATTTATTTTCATGTGAGCCCTTGGCAGGATACTTGGCCTGTGCTAGATGTTCTTCAAGTGGTGTATGCTTGAATGTCGATCCAATCTCAACTTCCATTGCATCTGATCGTCCTTTGCGAGTGCCCACTACTCAACGGTGTCCAAACTGCTCAGGTGCAGGAAAGGTAAAAAAAAATTAATAGCAACACATTGTTCATTTAAGTGAAATTATTTAGCCATAGACTCAAGCAAACATATGCCCCTGGTATCTTGGCAAAAAGATGTTGGTAAAAATTGTTTGAACACCTTCAACTGCAATATGTAGAAAAAGGTCTACAAGTAGTGGCAATGTTAACAGAAGACACTTGGTCTCTTCAAACAGAATTAAACTGTTCATATATTTTTTCGTAGAGACGTGGGGTGAGTCGAGTAGTAATAATAGCATCAAGTTGGATATTTAGGTGTAGGGTGTGAGCTGTTTGTGTATGGAATATGACTTTTTTCACTTTTGCCTACTTTTAACATTTGAAATTATTATATTAAAATCATAGAGTCGAAGCAACATAAGTTCAGGAGTTTGAATCCAAGTGGTATTGACCAGAAAGGACACAGTATTGATTGTGCCCAAATAGGGTCATTGTATGGATAAACTGAATACAGTCTCCCACCCTTTACTTTTCTATATGGAGTTGCTGCTGTGAGGAACATATACTATATCACAATGTTGTACTGATCATTTGAAATTCAACCTGCATATAGGTTCCACTTTGTAGTTGTTTCCACAATCCTTTGAGCTTCATAGCTTAATTCCTCTGCATTCTCTTGTAGCTGGTTTTGACGGGGTGGATTGCCATTCATTTGATATATAGTAGTGCCTCCTTTACTCCTCATGTCTCTTTCAATCAGACAGTAAAACAAGATTAAATTGACTTCATTTTTAATCCGAGTTATGGTATCTAATCGTCTTCCATGCTTATTCAGGTGATGTGTCCGACCTGCCTGTGCACCGGAATGATGATGGCAAGCGAACATGACCCACGGATAGATCCATTTGACTAAAGAGCTCTCTATATATATATATATGGATTGTTCTCTTTTTTTTTTGTCTATAGAAAAGGAGAGAGAAAATTTATATTTAGAAAGAAAGCTTGTAACACACTGAAGAAAGAGAGACTAATATAAACCAAGGAGCTGGTAAGTGATCATTCTTGTCTTGTTACTTGCATATATTTACTTGTTGAAACATGACAACTATCTATACTTTGACCATCCGTCCATCCATATAATGCCGATGCAAAAGAAGAGCTTTCCTTAATTTCTGGTTTCGGTTTTCTAAGCAATGCCCGTAAAAGTCGGCAATTCAGTTAATTGTGGTTATTCAACCGACGGTACATCAATCGGCAAAAATTAGGGCTTCAATTCAATTTTCTACTTCTCCTCACCACACACCAAACATTGTCTCTTCCTCTTTCAGTGTCAGTTTCATTTTGCAGATTAGGGTTCCTTAAAATGTGGAAATAATTGTTAAATTGACGTTTGTTGACTAAACAATCAATTCAATCTTTACCCTTCCCGTTCTCTCTACTCTATGTGCCTTTGATCAAGTTAATTTCTCACATAAATTCTCATCCTCTCAAATTCTCTCTTTTCCAAAGGCGCCTGATCGTGATAAGAAAGCCAAAATGGTTGATTTTTTAAAGGGACCATTAAGGATTTGATTGATGAGAATTGAGAAGGGATGTCATGAAGATAAATTTGGTGTATTTTCTTGGCAAGCAAACACATGATTAGTTTAATCGTTGCTGCTTTAATTTTTTAAATTACTAATTTGGAGAAAATTAATTTTTATGATGTATTTTTTGAATAATTAATTTTCGTGCATTTAATTGCTTTTAACATTTTATAACACTTTTGTCACTTTTTATAGGCTACAAGGGATAATGAATGAGTCGGTATGGCACAAGGAAATTTTTTTACTTAAATATGTTCTCAATCTACAGGGTCCACACGGGTCTCCGTTCACAATAATATTTTATTTCTATTTGAACGGGAAGTAAATATATGTATCATATTAGTCCAATTAACAGATATAAAAATTATCACCTTATTCGCCTCTAAAGTTTCGGGCTCTCCAACCTATAGGTGAGAAATTAGTGGTATTTAATAGTACTATTAATTAAGATAAAATTGTAATATGGCATTCCTCACTGTAATAAATTTTTGGGTGATTTATTTCAACTAATGACGCCTCTCGAGATTCATATTATAAGTGATATATGTAATAAATTAATTTTGTTATTTATGAATATGTTATAATTCATTTTTTGTGTAATTATTTTAGAACACGTGAAGTTGTGTGTTTACATTGTTTGTAAGTTCACTCAATTAGAATTTAAAATAATGTTGTAACATCTAAGTAACATATTTAAATATATAAACAGAACAATTTAAAAAAAAAAATTCGTGGGGTGTGAAACAAATAACTGAATAAAAAATCAAAATCAAAACTCACTTTATGGGTGTTGAAATTGAAACAAAGACCTAAATGGGTTGGTTAAATTAGCATTGAAAAATCTTTCACTTATCAAAGAACTAGTTTTTGCCCGTGCCTACGGCATGGTGTTACGGTATTTGGCCCGTGCCTACGGCACAGTGTTACAGTATTTGCTCGTGCCCACGGCACGGTGTTACAAAATTAAATGATTTTATTTTTTAATTAAATGATGCCCGTGCCTACGGCACGGTGTTACAGTATTTGGCCGTGCCTACGGCATGATGTTACAGTATTTGCGCATGCCTACGGCACGGTGTTACAGAATTAAATGATTTTATTTTTTAATTAAATGATTTTATTTTAACTTTCTATTTTTTAATTTGAAAATTTAAAATTTTTTGATCATTTCCATCAATCAATCCACTCTCTTTTCTCCAATTACCAATGAAATGATCTGGGTCGTCAATTAAGCCACATAAAGAGAGCCGTTGGATACATTCTCTTTCCTCCAACACCATTCTCCTTTATTATATAGATTTTATTTGTAAGATAAAAAATTTAATAACAAAAAATTAATGACTTGTATATGTATAACAATGAATATGAAATGACTGAAATGACCCACTTATATAGGTACACATCTTCAGAAGGGAATTAACATGGATAGTTAAATAGGAAGTAGGATTTTTAGCTTTTATAGATGGATATGGATATTTTATCGTCAAACTGTTTATTATATAAATTTTGTATTACAATGTATGAAGGACGGTTTGGCCGAGTGGTCTAAGGCGCCAGATTTAGGCTCTGGTCCGAAAGGGCGTGGGTTCAAATCCCACAGCCGTCATTTTTTATTTTCCATCTACTCCTCTAAACGGCGTCGCTTCATGTTTTTTATTTTTTTTTTACCCCAAAACGGCGTCGGTTGGTTTAATCGTATTCTTTCCCTCTGCCTCACCTCCAGCGATTGTACTTTCACCAATGGCGAGAATTTTGAAGAACAAACACAACAGCTTCAACATCCTGACTCGGCTCCTCAACTCACCAACAACCCGATCACTCCAAACCCTATCCTACGAAGAAATACGATCTTCTCCAGACAGACCTTACACTTCCACAGCTTTCGTTCTCCATGGCCTCCTCGGATCCGGCCGCAACTGGCGCTCCTTCTCCCGCAACCTTGCCTCAACACTCTCCCAAACTTCTCCTTCATCCGGTATTACATTTACACAACTTCACAACTACTTAAATTTTGTATTTTTTTGTTTTTTTTTTGTTTTCAATCGTTAATTAATTTGTTTTGTATGTTTATGAATAGAGCGGAGAATGGTGCTTGTGGATTTGAGGAATCACGGGAGGTCAGCTGATATTGAGGGACTAGAGCCGCCTCATGACATTGCGAATGCTGCTAATGATTTGGCTAATTTGATCAAAGCCAAAGGATGGGATTGGCCTGATGTTGTTATGGGTAGGGGTGGGCAAAAAAACCGACCGAACCGAATCAAATTGCAAACCGAATTAAACCGGACCGAATTTACTGTTTTTTTTCTAACGGTTTGGTTTGCGGTTCGGATTGGCCCACCCCAAACGGTTTACGGTTCGGTTCAGATGCTACACCGAACCGCACCTGTTAAACCGAACCGAACCGTTATAATTAAAAAATTATATATTTTTATAAAAAGATTTGCATTTTTTTTTAATTTTACTTTATGTTTTCTTTTTATTAATATGTTAATACTTTTATTCTTAATTTGTTTGTTAATACTTTTATTCTTAAATTTATTTGTTAATAATTTTATTCTTAAATTTTTGTTTTATGGTTTATTCTTGAAAGTAAGCTGTTGGATTTGTCTCTTAATTAGAATGATGGTAGTATCATTATTCGAGGTAATTTAAAAAATACAAAAATTAATTGTGTCTCATTTTTCAATCCTCTATTGAGTGCATGTGTTCTCTGGAGTCACAGCTTACACCGTAGCACTTCATACTATTGTTTGCTAGACTAGTTTTTTTTTTCTTCACTTAAGTGGATGAATTTTTTTTAAGTAGAATAATCTGTAAACCGAACCGAACCAATCCGTAAACCGCTGGTTTAAAAAATTTTCAATCCAAACCAAACCGTTATTTAATGGTTTGGTTTGAAAGGTAAAAAAACCGGACCTTAAAATATGATTTGGTTCGGTTTTTAGCAAAAACCGAACTGCGCCCACCCCTAGCAAAAACCGAACCAAACCGAACTGCGCCCACCTAGTTATGGGCCATTCCATGGGTGGGAAAGTTGCGTTACACTTTGCGCAGAGTTGTGCTCGCTCCGAATATGGCCAATCCGTGGCATTCCCTAAACAGGTTTGATTTTGGCAGAGTTCTGTTAATGCTTGTGATTGGTAAAATTGAAGGCTGATGAAGACTAACTAAATGCTGTTATAGCTATTTTATTTTAATTTTTCTTTTTAAAAAATATTCATGTTGTTAGAGTTACTAAGGGTTGTAATGTGTTATTAATATCGATATCAATTAGTATTAGAAGTTATTAGTGGTGGAAATATGATGTTTGTTCGCACACTAACATGTATATGAATTTTTTTGTTTTATTTTAATGTCAAAGAAGAGACTTTTACTAGGGACCTCGGTAATGTTTCAGGTTTGATTTTGCTTTGTATCTGACAAAAAAATTTCAGGAAAAAAAAGTTATTTCATTTTATTTGAATGCTTTTAATCAAAATTCTCTAACCGTCGAATATCATCATGTAAAACTGTTTTGTTATCATTCTCCAAATAACCTAGATTAGAAATTGTGAAATTTCTCGGAATCTAGAAATGTAGACTTAGATTTAGATGATGAGATATTGGCTTAAGAAAATGTGAAAGTTGCCTGATGGGCTTTGATATTCTTTTGTGATCTCTGCTGTTAAGATGACCATGCTTACCAAGTAACATATTGGAATATGTCAAATTTTCTTACTAGGTGATTTGACAATTATAGGTTATAAGTTGATGACAAAATTTATTTGCATTTTTATTTTGTTTTCTGATGCAGAGCAGCTGTGGGTATTGGATTCCATCCCTGGAGAAGTGAAAACAGAAATTAGTGATGGCGAAGTCGAGAAAGTTCTGCAAGCCTTGCAGAGTTTACCTTCATCAGTCCCATCACGGAAGTAATAACCATATTTTTGTAGTGATGCTTTACTTTCTGCTTGGTTTGATATGTTTTGTGTAAGTGAGCCCATTATTCATTAGTAAAATGTCTGTATGTGGGCTCTCGGTAGACTTGTGGTCTGCTATAACAACCAATTTCAATAATCGTATCTTCACCCTTTCAAAAAAAAATATGATCCTATCTTCACATTATAGTCTTTATTTTATGTTCTTATAGTTGTAAATATACCTTGTTCTATAAATACAATATAGTCTGCACTTCTATCTGAAATATCTTCACCACCAGAACATAATCTGTTTCCAGTCTAATTAGTTTTAAGTGTTGTTTCTTTTCACTATCATTTCTGTTATAACAACCAATTTCAATAATCGTATCTTCACCCTTTCAAAAAAAAATGACCCTATCTTCACATTTTAGTCTTTATATTTTTATGTTTATAGTTGTAATATACCTTGTTCTATAAATACAATTTAGTCTGCACTTCTATCTGAAATATCATCACCACCAGAACATAATCTGTTTCCAGTCTAATTAGTTTAAAGTGTTGTTTCTTTTCACTATCATTTCTGTTAGGTTGGTGAGATATTGGATATCTTGAATAAACTCTTTAAATAATTGAATCCATGCCTCATGTGTTTGTTCTTATTCTTATTAATATCATTATGTTCTTTGCATCAGGTGGCTTGTGAATCACATGATGGAGCTTGGATTCTCCAAATCTTTGTCAGAATGGATTGCAGCAACCTCAGGAAATCTGGTGAACATGAGACATGGGCTTTAATCTCGTTGGTGCTGTTCAGATGTTCAATTCATACCGGTGATCTCTTGTTCTATTTTTTTTTTTAACTTTTTCATCAGTTTGACTTACACACACCTGAAGAAAATGGAATTTAAATCTTGTTATATCACTTTCATGACCTAAGAGCCATCTGCAGGGAAATGTCCTATTGGGCTCTGTTGGAGCACCCACCACAATGGATGGATAATCCATTGTACGCGCAGAGAAGAGTGACCGATGGGATCCAGATGTGATTCAGCGGCTTGAAGGCCTTGCCAGTAGACAAGGAGATGGATCTGAGGGTAAAGTTTCTGTACATGTTCTTCCCAATGCAGGCCACTGGGTTCATGTGGACAATCCAAAAGGACTACTTGATATTGTGGCTCCCAGGATTGCCTCTGTTTAACCATGATGCAATTTATCCGTCATCAACAATGCATAGCTCTCATTTGTTGAAAGAACCTTGAAATTAAACTAAGTGTCATCATCACAGGTGAGACTTGAGAGTGGTCTTTATGCAACTTAAATTGTTTGTTTCATATCCTGAGTTGGGTAATTTGATATTGGCTGTTTAGTTTACTACTCACTCAAAACTATTCATGCTGAAGTTCACTGATCAAATATGTAAACTACAAATCATTTCATGAATTTTGATCCTTGAATGAGTAATATGGTTAACTTCACAACTACTTAAATTTTGTATTTTTATTGTTTTTTTTTTTTGTTTTCAATCGTTAATTAATTTGTTTTGTATGTTTATGAATAGAGCGGAGAATGGTGCTTGTGGATTTGGAATCACGGGAGGTCAGCTGATATTGAGGGACTAGAGCCGCCTCATGACATTGCGAATGCTGCTAATGATTTGGCTAATTTGATCAAAGCCAAAGGATGGGATTGGCCTGATGTTGTTATGGGTAGGGGTGGGCAAAAAAACCGACCGAGCGAATCAAACTGCAAACCGAATTAAACCGGACCGAATTTACTGTTTCTTTTCTAACGGTTTGGTTTGCGGTTCGGATTGGCCCACCCCAAACGGTTTACGGTTCGGTTCAGATGCTACACCGAACCGCACCTGTTAAACCGAACCGAACCGTTATAATTAAAAAATTATATATTTTTATAAAAAGATTTGCATTTTTCTTTTAATTTTACTTTATGTTTTCTTTTTATTAATATGTTAATACTTTTATTCTTAATTTGTTTGTTAATACTTTTATTCTTAAATTTATTTGTTAATAATTTTATTCTTAAATTTTTTGTTTTATGGTTTATTCTTGAAAGTAAGCTGTTGGATTTGTCTCTTAATTAGAATGATGGTAGTATCATTATTCGAGGTAATTTTTAAAAAATACAAAAATTAATTGTGTCTCATTTTTCAATCCTCTATTGAGTGCATGTGTTCTCTGGAGTCACAGCTTACACCGTAGCACTTCATACTATTTGTTTGCTAGACTAGTTTTTTTTTTCTTCACTTAAGTGGATGAATTTTTTTTAAGTAGAATAATCTGTAAACCGAACCGAACCAATCCGTAAACCGCTGGTTTAAAAAATTTTCAATCCAAACCAAACCGTTATTTAATGGTTTGGTTTGAAAGGTAAAAAAACCGGACCTTAAAATATGATTTGGTTCGGTTTTTAGCAAAAACCGAACTGCGCCCACCCCTAGCAAAAACCGAACCAAACCGAACTGCGCCCACCCCTAGTTATGGGCCATTCCATGGGTGGGAAAGTTGCGTTACACTTTGCGCAGAGTTGTGCTCGCTTCGAATATGGCCAATCCGTGGCATTCCCTAAACAGGTTTGATTTTGGCAGAGTTCTGTTAATGCTTGTGATTGGTAAAATTGAAGGCTGATGAAGACTAACTAAATGCTGTTATTGATATCAATTAGTATTAGAAGTTATTAGTGGTGGAAATATGATGTTTGTTCGCACACTAACATGTATATGAATTTTTTGTTTTATTTTAATGTCAAAGAAGAGACTTTTACTAGGGACCTCGGTAATGTTTCAGGTTTGATTTTGCTTTGTATCTGACAAAAAATTTCAGGAAAAAAAAGTTATTTCATTTTATTTGAATGCTTTTAATCAAAATTCTCTAACCGTCGAATATCATCATGTAAAACTGTTTTGTTATCATTCTCCAAATAACCTAGATTAGAAATTGTGAAATTTCTCGGAATCTATAAATGTAGACTTAGATTTAGATGATGAGATATTGGCTTAAGAATATGTGAAAGTTGCCTGATGGGCTTTGATATTCTTTTGTGATTTCTGCTGTTAAGATGACCATGCTCACCAAGTAACATATTGGAATATGTCAAATTTTCTTACTAGGTGATTTGACAATTATAGGTTATAAGTTGATGACAAAATTTATTTGCATTTTTATTTTGTTTTCTGATGCAGAGCAGCTGTGGGTATTGGATTCCATCCCTGGAGAAGTGAAAACAGAAATTAGTGATGGCGAAGTCGAGAAAGTTCTGCAAGCCTTGCAGAGTTTACCTTCATCAGTCCCATCACGGAAGTAATAACCATATTTTTGTAGTGATGCTTTACTTTCTGCTTGGTTTTATATGTTTTGTGTAAGTGAGCCCATTATTCATTAGTAAAATGTCTGTATGTGGGCTCTCGGTAGACTTGTGGTCTGCTATAACAACCAATTTCAATAATCGTATCTTCACCCTTTCAAAAAAAAATATGATCCTATCTTCACATTATAGTCTTTATTTTATGTTCTTATAGTTGTAAATATACCTTGTTCTGTAAATACAATATAGTCTGCACTTCTATCTGAAATATCATCACCACCAGAACATAATCTGTTTCCAGTCTAATTAGTTTAAAGTGTTGTTTCTTTTCACTATCATTTCTGTTAGGTTGGTGAGATATTGGATATCTTGAATAAACTCTTTAAATAATTGAATCCATGCCTCATGTGGTTTGTTCTTATTCTTATTAATATCATTATGTTCTTTGCATCAGGTGGCTTGTGAATCACATGATGGAGTTTGGATTCTCCAAATCTTTGTCAGAATGGATTGCAGCAACCTCAGGAAATCTGGTGAACATGAGACATGGGCCTTTAATCTCGTTGGTGCTGTTCAGATGTTCAATTCATACCGGTGAATCTCTTGTTTCTATTTTTTTTTTTTAACTTTTTCATCAGTTTGACTTACACACACCCGAAGAAAATGGAATTTAAATCTTGTTATATCACTTTCATGACCTAAGAGCCATCTGCAGGGAAATGTCCTATTGGGCTCTGTTGGAGCACCCACCACAATGGATGGATATATCCATTGTACGCGCAGAGAAGAGTGACCGATGGGATCCAGATGTGATTCAGCGGCTTGAAGGCCTTGCCAGTAGACAAGGAGATGGATCTGAGGGTAAAGTTTCTGTACATGTTCTTCCCAATGCAGGCCACTGGGTTCATGTGGACAATCCAAAAGGACTACTTGATATTGTGGCTCCCAGGATTGCCTCTGTTTAACCATGATGCAATTTATCCGTCATCAACAATGCATAGCTCTCATTTGTTGAAAGAACCTTGAAATTAAACTAAGTGTCATCATCACAGGTGAGACTTGAGAGTGGTCTTTATGCAACTTAAATTGTTTGTTTCATATCCTGAGTTGGGTAATTTGATATTGGCTGTTTAGTTTACTACTCACTCAAAACTATTCATGCTGAAGTTCACTGATCAAATATGTAAACTACAAATCATTTCATGAATTTTGATCCTTGAATGAGTAATATGGTTAACTGGGTTTATTTGTTAGCTCCTAAACTTATCCTTTGTTATGTGCTTTAACAGTTTTGTTTAACTGGACTTCCGAGTTTAGTTAAAGGTTACAAAAATTAAATTGGACTTGTTCACTTTCTACCTTAAAAAAAATCTAAGCAATTTTTAGATCCTTAAAAGGCAATGAGATAGACAAAGTACAATCTTGTGACTAGTGAAGTATAAAACTTTGTTTCACCCATAAATAAGTTTATCCTTCTATGTGAGAGAAAATTACCCATGATGTAATAGTGGAGTTTTTACCTATGTAATTCTTTGATAATGTCGTTGTTGGAACATGATATTATAAATCAATAATAATATAATATATAGGATTTGTGCTAAATACAAATATTATTTATTTATTTATTTTTTATTTTTTAACAATGATAATATATTATTGAGTTATTATATCGGTGATATAATATCACCGTTATTTAGTATATTTTTTTCCTTTATTTGAAGGACAGTGAATTTGAAAAAAGATAAAATACTATTAAGAAAAATTGGAGACATTTTGGTATCAATGAACTAACCTAAATTTATTCTAAAGGGAAATTATCAGTTTTCTATTGGTTGAAGTAAGTATTGTTTTCCAATAAAAGTTTGAAAGTCTTTTCTTTTTCACATGTTATTTGAAAATTGCTAGCATTTCCTCCTTTTTGTTGATGGTGGTAAGCAAATGTTGACATCACTAGAGCAATTATATCATTTAATACTGTTGAATTGAAATTATTATTTGAATAAGGATAAATTATCTTTTTCCACTCGATGATTTTTGAAAGTATAACCATCATAATATTATTAAAGAGGTTGTTTCACTAGGTAGGACTAAAAATCAAAATATTCATCGAAAACATAACATTTTCTCCCTTCAATTCCTTGTGAAGTTCTTATCTCTCACCATTGTATGGCCGAGTCTACAGTTTCATATCTATTTGACATTAAGGGTGGCAATGGGCCGGGCTCGGGCCCGGGCTTTTTTTGGGCCCGAATTTAAAAAAAATTAAAAAATTAAAAATTTAAAAAAATATACAAATATAAAATATATTTACATTATATACAAATACAATTTATAAATAAATCACAAGTTTCATTGATAAATTAACAATTTAAATGCTAAAAATAAATAAAAATGATACAAACATATTAATTTATATTTATATATTTATATATTTTTTATTATTTTGGGCCGGGCCCAGGCCAAAATCGGAAAGCCCGGCCCGGGCCCGAGCCGAGCTTTCATTTTAAGGCCCAGCCCGGGACTTTCGCCTCCCTGGCCGGGCCAAAGCCCGACCGAGCCGGGCCGCGGGATAAACTGCCACCCTTATTTGACATCGCTTAGTTTGATAGCCGAGTCGGTTACGGTCTGCCATAAGACTAAAATTATAGTAGTTTATTTATTAGAATTGTGGTATTGAGAGCCAATGATTTCACAAGAGTTTTATGAATATTTGTTTACACATTGCACAATTATTTATATATATATATATATCATAAAACCTAATATGTAAAATGAAAATAATTTATTGGGTTTTTTTGGTTGATGTAATTTTTATGAATATTAGGCGGATCTTCTAATACTTTCAAAAATTTTGTAAAAAAATGAACTTTCGACAAACATTAGGTAGGTAAGGTATAATTTCCCGTAAAATACGTAAAAGTGAACAATATTTTTTTAAAGTAAAATTTTGAAAGTTTTTGTGAAAAATAATACTTATCATATTAATCAGGGGAAAAATGATAATTTCCCTATTCTAAATTACTGATACCAAAATATTAAATGAAATTTATAAATAAACAATATTTTAGTTTTTCCTTAAAATCTAAAAATGATAACACAGGGGCAATTCCGTCATTCAGAGACGGTCCAAAAGCGATACAGAAACCCTAGCTATAAATTTTATCGCGAAACCCAATCCTCACTTTTAGCAGCTGCTGCTTTGGTGTTTTGAGGCCTTGTGATCAGCTATCAGAACTTTGATTCTCACTCTCCGTCTCACCAGCAGCCATGGTAAGCTGTTCGCTTCTCTCTATCCTCTCATTTTCTTTTCAATCAGGTTTCTTTTAAGATTCAATTATTCAAAATTCCCTTATTACAAAATAAACACTGTGTAGTTGCTTAGAGTTTTGATAAATGCTTGTTTCTCTGAAGAATGGATGACTATTTTTCAATTGAATAATGCCCTTTATAATTTAACTGTTAGTTTTGCTCACCTGAAATCGCGAGAATATGCTGTGACAATTTTTAACTTTTAATTTTGTGGGTCTCTAATTTGATTCCTTCTATTAAACGAAAAGTTATAGCTTTAACACATGCTCGTGATGGTGTTATGAAGTGAATTTTGGATTCCCAATTGGAAGCAACATTGTTTACGTTAAGAAGCATCTGTTGTTAATTACTGTTAAATTTTAGAATTTGAAATCCTATGTGGTCTAAAAAATATATGAGTGCAATCCCTATTTCTTTTCTTTTTCCTTATCCAAAGTTACATTTTTCACCTTGTTGTGATAGTAAAGAGTGGCATTTGATTATGTTGTATCATTTCTGCATGATGGATTTTCCAGTCAAGGAGAAAGAACAGAGAGCCTAAGGAGGAAAATGTTACTCTTGGACCTGCCGTGAGGGATGGCGAGCATGTATTTGGTGTGGCCCACATTTTTGCGTCGTTTAATGATACCTTTATCGTAAGTAGCTTGTTTAGTGCACTTCAATTTCTTTGTAGATCAGTTTTTGAGTTTTGAGTCACTTATATATGTGCTTTGTTGGGTATGCAGCATGTGACTGACTTGTCTGGAAGAGAAACACTTGTTCGCATCACTGGTACAGTTCTTTCTTTGACACTTTAAGTTGATGTCCTATTGTTGTTTTGTAGAATCATACAAATAACTAGATTTGTCTCTATAGTAATGGTGACACATTTTCCCCTAGTACAGGTGGTATGAAGGTCAAAGCCGACAGGGATGAATCCTCTCCATATGCGGCCATGCTTGCATCACAAGATGTTTCTCAACGATGCAAGGTCTTATGTGCTTTCCCCTACTTTGTGTAGCAGTCTCTCTGAATTACTAGTACATGTGAATCCAGCCTTGTGTCTTCTCATGCATTCAATATATTCTTGGACTGTTTTAGTTTTGTGTTTTAAATGGAAATTGGCTCAAGTCTTAAAAAGCGATAATTGTGTTCGTAACTTGTTTGTATGTAAAATTGTTCTTGACTCTTAGAGCTTGTAACTGCAGGAGCTTGGCATTACTGCTCTTCACATTAAGCTCCGGGCTACTGGGGGCAACAAAACTAAAACTCCTGGTCCAGGTGCACAGTCAGCACTCAGAGCCCTTGCTCGTTCTGGCATGAAGATTGGCCGCATAGGTACACAATTTTCTGGTTTCGTTTGTTTATTATTTCATATGATTGTGCAAAAATAAATTCTCATATTCTTTGACATATGGAGATAGTTGTGTTTATTCTCTTGTTTTCTTTAAATATTTTGTGGACATCTGTGTTTTCTGGCATGAAGATTGGTCGCATAGGTACACATTTTTCTGGTTTCGTTTGTTTATTATTTCATATGATTGTGCAAAAATAAATTCTCATCTTCTTTGACATATGGAGATAGTTGTGTTTATTCTCTTGTTTTCCTTAAATATTTTGAGGACATCTGTGTTTTCAAATCGTGTCAATGTATTTTGTTCACACTTGTAGATATGGTTTGTCTTAACACACTGTAATTTGTTCTCAGAGGATGTGACTCCAATTCCTACCGACAGTACCCGCAGAAAGGGTGGTAGAAGGGGAAGAAGGTTGTAATTCCTTCCCTCGCATCTGTTCATGACTTTCAAGTTTTGTGCCGTGGTTGGAGAGTTTTCCTCTCGTCTATTAGACGCAAGAATGCTTTTGATTTCTTAATTTTGTTATTTGGAACATCGGTAGTTTCGGATTTGGTTGTTGTCAGCAGTAAAATACGAACAGATATTTTTTCTTCGCAAGACTAAACAGTTCTCTGTGAGTTTCTTTATTGAGTTTATACAATTGCAAGACTAATCTGTTCTCTGTGAGTTTCTTAATTTATTGTTTTATCTTCATTCTACAAGTATTGTGTTCAGTTCAGCTGTAAAGTAGGAACAAATATTTTTTCTTGGCATCGTTTTTGATTGAGTAATGACATGACGATTTTACTGGGAATGAGAAGAGGAAGTTTGATAGTTCGAGACTGTGGGAGCTGTAGGAAATTTCCTAAATAGAAAGGGTATTTATAGGGTATCCTGTGATAAAATATGTCTGACCTTTAGGAAAGACATCAAATGAATGAATATATCTTTTAGAGAGAAAGGATATAACCTTTGAGTTGGAATGGTATATTGAAGAATTATGACCCTTTTAAGGATTCCTTAAGTCTTAGGGTACCCTCTTCAATGATAATTTTGCATGTCTATAAATGAGGCATTGGGTTCTCATTTTTTACTCATCCAATTCATTTTTCCATTAAATTTTTTACAAGTTTTAGGCATAATAGAAAGTCCAAAGTCTTCATTTTTTTGAGAGTTTCCACTATTTTATCATAGTTCGTGTTCTTGATTAAAAGAGTATTCCTAAATCAAGAAGTCACCAAGAATCATGGGAGGACGTTAGTCACAAAATCCGTAGTGTATCGAGTCGAGGCTAATAAGTTTTTAAGGACATAGTAAAAACTTGATTTGATATTTACATCTTCTACATAATATTTTACAATTTGAGTTTGTATTGATTTTGGGATTACATATTAGTTTGCATGATAAAAGTAATTAACAATACATCTTACATAACAATCTTGAGAACTTATAATTTATGTGTTGTAAAATAAAATATGTGCATGATTCACGTATACTTATTATTGGCAATGACATTCGGTTTCTAATGATGGTTTTCACGTGTGAAGCAAAAAAGAATATGTAAGTATTAAAAACAAATAATTGACGTAGAGAAAGTAATTTAAAAAAAAATCAATATACTTGCTTTGCACTTTAATATAGCGTCAGAGTTATTATCACATGCAGAAGATGTTTTACTTTTCATATGTATATGTGCATAGTGTGATGAAAAGCCATGCTAGTCAACTTCGAAATTTTAAACTGCTATTATATATTATTATGAATGGGCGGTCATTATTACAACAACAACAACAACAATAATAATAATAATAATAATAATAATAATAATTTAATAATAATTATGAGGTCTTGAGTTCGAATCGAGGGAGTAAGTTTCTTGTAAGAGCTTGGGACAACCGAGTGTTTTACCTGCTCTGCTTAAGCCAGGGAAGAGTGATTTGGCGGTGGAGTTTTCAACGATTTAAAAAAAAATGTGCAAGTACTTAAAAAATTATTTTGTGTTACAAAATGTTTTTTTTTTATGAATTTAAGAAAAATCATATAATGAACAATTTAAACTTGATTATAGATTGAAGTTAATTAAAGTATTTTCAATTATTATATATTAACATAATAATTTTAAGTGTTAAAGTTGATGTTATTATCCTGGAAAAAAATGTTGTGTTATTTATTGTACCTTCAGTTGAGAGTTAAAGCGTAATACAAAGATTTTCTATTGAGAAAGTGATTAAGGAAATTTTATCACCAATGCGATAAGAGCGTAAGAGAGTATAAATTTAAGTGGTTACGCCAGATCTCTCTCATCCTCTGGGAATTTTCCTTTGTTTCACTTATCATAAGGAATTTTAGTCACAAATTCAAAGACTTGAATATTTGGTATTACTATTCAAAATAATAACAAGTGGATTCTTAGTGTGACACATAAACATGATCTATGTGTAATTTACCTTGTGTAGACTTACTGATAATTGTTATTTTACAGTTGGCTAGTGGAAATATCACAATACCAATAGTTCATGGAGAGGAACCATATAAGTTTGGTGGAGCAAACTTCAAACAGTGACATAGCAAAATATTATTTTACCTGACAACACTGCAGTTGAGTGAGTATCTCAATGAAACTCCTTCGGGTCCTATGGAATGAGAAACTGAAACAACTAAGCAACTACGAGTTGAGGCATGGTCGCAGGGTGACTTTTTGTGCAAGAACTATCTCTTGGGAGGACTTGACAATACCTGTACAATGTGTATCAAATCATGATTTCTATAAAGATTCTATGGGAATCTCTTGAGAAAAAGTACAAAACAGATGATGTCGGACAAAATAAATTTATCGTTGGTAGATTCTTGTACTACAAAATGGTAGATTCAAGGGCGGTTATGTCTCAGTTGGGTGACTTCAATTGACCATTCATGAAATATTACATGAAGGAATAAAACTCTGGGAGACGTTTCAGGTTGTCGCAATTATTGAGAAGTTACATCCATCATGGAAAGACTTCATGAGTTATCTTAAACACAATAAGAAACATATGAGTCTTGAAGACCTACAAGTTCGGTTGCGAATCGAAAAGGACAACAAGAAGTCCAAGAATGCTAGCTACAAGACCATGAAGTCTAAGGCCAACATTATTGAGGGTGGGAAAAGTAGCAAAAAGATAAAGAATGGTGAAACTGATTCTTCCCAGGCAAATAATAAGTTCAAGTGGAAATGTTACGTTTGTGGGAAAACAGTCACATGACAAAGGACTGCAAAAATAAAAAGTCTAACGACAGAGCAAGAAAAAGAAAAATGAGGTCCATAATACTAAAGATGAATTATTAACTAATTAGATCTCATAGTTGAACCTCTATACAGTTGTAACTGAAGTCAACTTAGTTGGGAACTCGAGAGAATGATGGATAGACACGGATTCCACTCGTCATATTTGTGCTGACAGCAAAATATTTTCCTCATATTAGAAGGTCGATGGTGGCGATTATATGACCATGGCAAACTCGTATACCTCCAAAGTGGTTAGACAAGGCACAATGGTTTTGAAGATGACATCCGGGAATGAGCTTACATAAAAGAATGTTTTGTATGTTCCTCATATTCGGAAGAACTTGGTTTCAGGTTCACTTCTTACCAAGAATTACTTTAAGCTTGTATTTATTTTTGACAAGTTTGCACTGACCAAAAACGATGTCTATGTAGGAAAATTATACCTCACTGGGAGCCTTTTAAAGTTCAATGTAATGATTATCAATCGACATGTTGCTAATAATAATAAAGCTACATCTTTTGTTTATATTGTTGAGTCACAAAATGTATGACATGGTAGGTTGTGACATGTTAATTATGATATAATGCGTAAGTTAATTAACATGAACCTTATACATAAAGTTACACTTGATAACCAACATAAATGTAAAGTATGTGTTGAAACGAAAATGAATTAAACATCATTTCATTCCATAGAACAAAGTTATGAACCCTTGGAACTTATACACACTGATGTGTGTGATATGAATGTTATGCAAATAATAGACGGTAAAAAATACTTTGTCACTTTTATCGATGATAACACAATATTATGTTATGTGTATTTGCTGATGAGTAAAGTTTAAGTTATTGATAGCTTTGTACACTATAAGAATGAAGTTAAAAAATCAATTTGGCAAGAAAATCAAAAGAATCAGGAATAATATATGAGGATAATATGTGTCATCATTCGGTGATTATAGTTCCAACCATGAAATTATTCATGAAGCTACGGCTCATTATTCACCTCAACAAATGAGATTGTGGAACCCAAAAATCGAACGTTGAAGGAAATGATGAATGTCATGTTAACAAGCTCTGGTTTACCCTAGAACTTGTGGGGGGAAGCTTTGCTTTCCGCCAACTACGTTCTGAATAAATTACTTCACAAAAGATTGGACAAGACACCATATGAATTGTCGAAAAATCACGCACAATCTTACAAATATCTGAAAGTGTAGGGGTATCTCGCCAAAGCAATGGTTTCTAAACCTAAGAAAGTTATAATATAACCCAATAGTATTGATTGTATATTCATTGGATATGCTCATAACAATAGCGCGTATCGATTCTTGGTACATAAATATGAGATTCCTGACATTAATCCAAATATGATAATTAAGTTAATGAATGTGACATTCTTTGAATAGACATTTCTTTATGAAGAAAAACAAAGAATAGAGTCTCTCAAAATAACCATTGATACAGTTACAAGTAGTGATCAAGTTAACCAATAATCAGATAATCATGAAAATATTAAGGAAAATGAACCTAGACGTAGTAAGAGAGTAAGAACATTTAAGTCATTTGGACCTGATTTTCTGACATACCTGTTGGAAAATGAGTCTCAGAGTTATAAAGAAGTGATGTCTTATTCGAAGGCACCTTTATAGAAAGAGACTATCAATAGTGAGATTGATTATATCATTTGAAACCATACTTGATAGTTGGTTGATTTTCCTCCAGGTTGTAAGCCATTGAGTTACAAATGGATTTTTAAACGAAAGATACAGCCCAATGAAGCAATATATAAAAACAACGTATGACTTGTCATAAAATGTTATAGACAAAAAAATGTATTGATTGATTTGATACATATTCACCAGTAATCTGTATCACTTTAATAAGAATGTTTATAGCCATAACAACTCTATTTGGTCTTGAAATACATCAAATGGATGTAAAGACGACATTCTTAATTGGTGAATTAGATGAAGAGATTTACATGGAACAACCAGAAGGTTTCAATATCCCTGGACAATAACACAAAGTGTGCAAACTTGTAAAATCCTTGTACAGATTAAAACTAGCACCTAATAATGGCACGAGAAATTTGACAAAAAGATGTTGTCAAGTGGATTCAAAATCAATGAGTGTGATAAGTGCGTATACACTAAATCAACTCAAAAATAATATGTCATTGTATATCTCTATGTAGACAATATGCTAATAATTGGTCATAATCAATAGATGATTCATTCTACTAAAAAAAACTTTGACCAACAAATTTGACATAAAAGATTTAGAAATGACTGATGGTATTCTAAGAATTAAAATTTATAGAACATCATAAAGATACACATTATCTCAAACTCATTATGTTGAGAAAATACTCGAGAAATGCAACAAATGAGATCTAAACGTAGCTAGAACTCTTTTGGACCCAACCATTCATCTATCAAAGAATACTGGTTCTAGAGTATCACAATTAGAGTATTCTAAAATCATCGGAAGTCTGATGTATCTCACGAATTGCACATTATCAGATATCACACAAGTCATAAACATGTTTAGTAAATATACAAGTAATCCATGACATAACCATTGGAAAGTTATAGTAAGAGTTTTGAGGAATATAAGATCAACTTCAAAATATAATCAGCATGATATGATATATCTTTATGTTCTAGAATGGTACAATAATGCTAACTGAATATCTGATACAATAGATTCTAAATCCACGAGTGAATTTATTTTCACATTTGGTGGTGCAGTCGTGTCGTGGAAATTCTTGAGGAAAACATGTATTACTCGGTCTACTAGGGAGTCTGAGTTCATAACATTAGACAAAGCAACATAAGAATCAAAGTGGCTTCGAAATTTCTTAGAGGATATCCCAAACTGGCTAAAACCAGTGTCATCTGTAAGTGTACATTGTGATAGTCAATCGGCTATTGAGAGAGCCCAAAATACAATATATAATGTTAAGTCTCGACATATACGTCAAAGATACAATACCACAATACAACTATTCTAAAGAGGCATAATTTCAATAGATTATGTCAAATCAAAGGAAAACCTGGCGAACCCACCTACTAAAAGTTTACCTCGAGAGCAAGTTGAGAAGTTATAGAGGGGAATGAGCTCGAAGCCTATAAATTAAGAATTATTACTGTGGAAACCAAACCTAGTTGACTGGAGATCCCAATATCTAGGTTCAAAATGGACAATTGAAGCTTTGTGCAATTCAAAACAAGCACTGTAAATTTCTATACTTTTTCTCATTCATATAATGACGTAGAGTGTTGTCTGTCAATGTTAAGATAAGTTAAGACTTTTAATGATCATTGTATTAGGAGAAGAGTCCTAATGGGGGTAAAGACATTACCTTTTACAGTAGATCACATATTTCAAGTAAGAAGTGATGTCGCTTCCGTGAGAATTTTAAATGATGGATTCCTTAAAATACTTGATGAAGCTAAGACCGATGTTCATATCTGAATTGAACATAACCGTAGAACGTCAAATGGTCAAAGTGAAATTATGTGATGGCTATTGTCTTGATTTACGCCAATGCCATAACATTTCAAGTCTATGAGTCAACAGTTTGTCAAGTAAATCCGATAATCATTTACTATGATAGGTTCAAGGTGAAAACTACATATTCCGATACAATTTTATTTCAAAAAAACTCTCTTAAGTGTCTACATTCATATTTAAAAAATTGTAGGGGATTGTAGGAAATTTCCCAAATATAAAGTGTATTTATATGGTATCTTGTGATAGGACATGTCCTTAATATGCGACCCTTAGGAAAAAAACCAAATGAATGGATGTATCTTTTATAGGTAAATGATATAACATTTCAGTAGAAAATAGAAATGGTATATTGAAGAGTTACGATCCTTTAAGGATTGCATCATTAAATCTAATGATACTTCTTCAATGATAACTTTCAATTTCTATAAATATGATATTGGGTTCTCATTTTTTACTCATTCAATTCATTCTTCCATTTATTATTTACAAGTCTTAGGCATAATAAAAAGTTCAAGGACGTCATATTTGATAAAGTTTCCACCATTTTATCATAGTTCGTGTTATTGATTCAAGAAGTGTCCATAAATCAAAAAATCGTCAAGAATCCTGAAAGGACATTAGCCACAAGATCTTTAGTGCATCGAGGCGGGGCTAATAAAATTTTTAAGGACAAAATAAAAACTCAACTTGGTATAATGTACATATTCTACAAAACATTTTACAGTTTTTTTTTTTTTTTAATCCTTGAGTTTGTATTACTTATAGGATTATATATTGGTTTGCTTGAATTGTAATTAACAATACATCATGCGTAACAGGAGCAATATCATTCCACCAAATATTTGATAACAATAACTTGTTTACGGATAATTTACTATGGCATAAAATGGACAAGCTGCTAGATCATTTTGTAAAGCCAGCAACTTTAACTAATCCTCGCCAAACGAATTATATTACAAGTAACACAAATAATGTCTTTTAATTTCTAATATCTAAATCTTTTAAATTCAGAAAGAAATCAATCCAAAAAAAAAAAAAAAAAAAAAAGAGATTGGTTATATAGATATTTTTACGTCATTGTGCACTAAGATAGTAAAAAATTATCAGATAAAAATAATAAAAAGAGGGAAAAATCAGAACGGGAAGATGCAGGTCTTCTGTAAATTACTTCCTAGATATAGATAATGTGCCTAACTGAATCTGGGCCCAAAATATTGTTTCTGGTCTCTAGGCCTTAAACCTGCCGACACAGTTGGGCCCAACTGACGATCGTTTAGCAAAAAAAACCCTAGCAAAGTTCTATAAAATCCACGCAGAGGCCGTATTTGGCTCTAAAAACATCAGAGCGTGAAGATGCAGATCTTCGTGAAGACCCTAACCGGGAAGACCATCACTCTCGAAGTCGAGAGCAGCGACACCATCGACAATGTCAAGGCTAAGATACAAGACAAGGAAGGTTTAATTTTCATTTACTTTCGTTTTAGCTTCTTTCTTTTCATCTTCAAAACGACTTAGTTTATCTTTTATTCGTTATAAAATTGATGTGATTTCACAGGAATTCCACCGGACCAGCAACGTCTGATCTTCGCCGGCAAGCAGCTCGAAGATGGCCGTACCTTGGCTGATTACAATATTCAGAAAGGTCTTTCACTTTCTATTCCATTTTTTAATGTGAAAATATCATTTTTATTTGATTAACTATCTGAAAATTCGGATTTTTCAACTCATTTGTTATTTAGAGTCCACTCTTCATTTGGTGCTGAGGCTTAGAGGCGGAATCATCGAACCTTCTTTGATGGCGTTGGCTCGCAAATACAATCAAGACAAGATGATTTGCCGCAAGTATGCCCGCTTTCTCACCTTATTGTTTGTTTTTACTGCAATTAGTTTTCAGTTTTTTTTTTGTATATTGCTTGATGGATTTGCTTAAGAGTTATTGTAGTTTTAGTTACGGGACTTCACTTAGCTTCTACTGCAAATTACAATGCAGAAGAAGTCATACGAAGACCCAAGACCAATTCCCATTCTTCTACTTTGTCAACTGTTTTAATTCAGTGGCAGTTGATTTTCATGGATGGTACAATCAATATTTAGAGAAAACCTTTTCTCTTAATTGATATCCGATATTCCGATTACAATTTTCAGTTCTTTTAGTGCGAACATTTAATAAGAACTACAGTTTAGAATCATTAGACCATTACTGCTTCTGTCTAGTTGGGTTTGATTTGTATGATGGGACTATTACGTTGAACTTTCTTTTGCTATTGAAGTGCTTAGGAGAGCATCACAGTTCCAGAGATTAATTTCCACTTCAACTTTGTCAACTGTGCTTATTTATTTACTGAGTTGATATTCTTGGGTGGTACATGATATTTTACTGAGGGTTTGCTTAAATGATTCATAAATAGTAAAAATGTCCTCTTAAATTTTGCTGTGCTTCCGGCTTGTCCTGAAGCATATCAGGGTTCTAAGAACGCCTTATAAAAGGCAATTGGTGACACCAAGTCATCGACCAATCCAAACAAAAGCCGTTTCCCACTAGGTGGGGCCAGTTAAGCAATTGTTGGAAATTACTATTTTAAACTTGTATGCTTGCCTTTTAATGGTTCATTAAAACCCTTGTTTTTTTTGTGTAAATAATTATATAATATATATGCTCTTGTTAGGGATTCAATTGTTGTCATTGATGTTAAATTATTTTGTATTCTTTTTCCTTTTCTTTTCTGGTTCGTTAGATGTTATGCACGTCTGCATCCAAGGGCTGTAAATTGCCGGAAGAAGAAATGTGGCCACAGCAATCAGGTACCTCCTGCAATGGTTTGCCATTATTTGACATGTTTGGTGATTCTATGTTCCATGAAATCTAAGAATTTTCTCTTCATTTCTTGCAGTTGAGGCCTAAGAAGAAGATCAAGTAGACTGCTGATCTTGATCATGTTCTGTGCCTCAAGTCAAATTCTGAACGTGAGATGCATTTGTTTTTGTTTTTTGCCATTGGTTTCAAAAGAGTTTGGGATTTGAACGAAGTGAACCTTTATAAATTAGTAAATTGCAATGTTATATAATTCAAGTGCAATTCAGTGATGATTTTTTAGCTATTTGTTTCATCTCTGATGTGATGTTTCCTTTGGATGGATTTTGTTCTTTTTTTTTTGCTCTACTATTTGTGGCATTTTTCGATTTATAATATTAAATTAAAAGGTCTAAGCATGAGCTTAACGCACTGGGCAATGCTCACTCTTTTAATCCAATCCAACTCAACAGCTTTATCACCATTGCAAGTGTAGATTTTAAGCCTTCACAAAACGACCTAACAGTCTGTTTGGTTGGGGGGTTTGGGAGGGGAGGGGAGGGGAGATGTTATTTTAAATTATGTTTGTTTGGTTCAATTTTTTTAAGGGAATGGGAGGGGAGGGGAATAAAATCCCTCCTAAGTCAATTTTAGCTCATTTTCAAAAAGGGGGGGGGGGGTTTTGAGGGGAGAAAAAGTGAGTAATTAAAATTTTAAATACATTTGACTAAATTATTCATACTTATATATTAAAATTCGGGGGTATGATGCTTATTTTAATAACACATGTAGAGTTTTTAATTTTAATTTTATTCGCCTATATTATTTTAATTTTATTTATAAAAAATTATTAAAATAAAATAATAATTAATTTTAAAATCCACCCTCTCCTTTAAAAGAAACAGATCCTAAGTGTGAAGATTCTTCGTAATTTACAGAGACGGAGACTCGAGACTCTTCTGATTTCCTACGGTGGATGGAATTGTACGGTCCTTTCAGGTTTCAGGGTTTGTCGTCATTTCACCTGCGCGCGCAATTAAAATATAAATTAGATAAACCCGCCTTTGTCTTCATCCTCAATCCTCCTTCAAAAACTATCATCAGCATCAGAAGCCGCCTCCTATTAAAACGACGATGTTGCTTCAACATCTGACTAATCCGTCTCCACTGCTGCTTGTTGCATCCCGTTTTCTTCACCACAGTTGTCGAGAAGCTAAAAGCCTACATCGCAATGTTTCTCTCTCTTCTAGCTCGCGGCCTACTATTAGTTTATTGAAATCCCAATAGACAGCATCATTTGATTGAAACGACGCAGGCAAGGATTTTGAGGATTAAAGGAGCTGGGTTTTGGAGGCGGAGCGAAGGAAGGAGCTGGATGGGAATGGAACTTCTGCAAGGGTTCTTTGAGAGCGTGACTGCAATGGTTCTCAACCTCGTCTTCTCATTTCGTCGTTTCTGGGTTTGTGATTTTAGGGCTTTTGTTGGGTCTTTTGCTAAATGGGTTTCTTTATGCATTTACTGAATGTCCAAATCGGAGGTGTTTAATGAAAATTTGAAGGGTTTTATTCTTGTTTTACCGCTCTTCATGCTGTTCTTCATTTTTATATTTAATTTGTTTTGAATATGTTTTTAGTACAAAATTTGGATTCAATTTTGTGATTTTATGTATGCTCATGTGAGGTTAATTGTGGATAATTGTATAGTTGATGTATAGCTTCATTAGAAACTGCTTCCAAATTTGCTTTGTACCGCAATTACAAAATGAATAGATAAGATTTCGAGTGTTCTTGTTTGTGGAAATTTCATTATTTAACTTCTCTTTTTTGTCTTTTTATTGGGATAAACTTGTGAATATTTAAATATTTTATAAGGGTATTTTAGGCTTTTCATGTAAAATCACTAACAAAATTACTATCTATTATCATTAAGGTGTAAATTGATACATTTTAGATAATACTGGGTTTTATTAAGTTTTCGAATAGTTTCAAACTTTTATTTGTTTTGGGGGCTGTTAAAAAAAATCTTATATTTATAATATGTTGAATAAAAATTAAGATAATTTTCAATCATTGTGGCTTTAATTTGTAGCCATATCATTCCAATGAAATCTATTTTGATTCTCTACTAACCAAACCAATAATGTTGGACTATTAACATGATTACAACTAAAGTTTGAATTGAAATACGGACAAAACACGGTACTCTTTTTGCTATTTTATTTTATTATAATAATTAGGGTTTTCATTGATAATAAACACTCATGTTGATGAAAAGAGTTGAGTCTTTTAGTGGTATTGGAAATTTAATTGGAAAATATTGGAAAAATGGGTATTTCAAACAATTCATTTTTATGCTGAATCCATGACCTATATATAAAGTAATAAGAATTTTTTGGTTATGGGAAAAAAAAAGAAACTCATGTTGGTAAAAATGATTTGAACGGTTTAGTGATATTGGAAATTATTGGAAAAATATGTATTTTAAACAACACATTTTTATACTGAATGGGTGACTTATATATAGAGTAATAAGAAATTTTTTGATATGGAAAAAAAGAAACAACTTTGCTGCTTTTTTTTTTTTTTATCCCCTATATCTTTATAAGATTTGAACTCAAAATGACAAATTATTTAGAATCAATTGTGAACCATCAAGCTAGGCCCTTAGGTTAGATAACCCCACTGTTCATTTTCTATTATTTTGAAAAAGAACATAATATACATGAATCTTTATGGGTTCGAACCGAAATGAATTATTTTTCTTTTTTTGAACATAAAAAATAAAATTTATGTGTATAAATGAGGAAGTCTATCATTATTCGGCAAAGTATGATTATATAATTGTAAAGTTATCAAATAAGCTGAAATAATGATAATATATGTAACGCTTAGATAAATTTTAATTTGATAATTATAAAGTTCTGAAAAAGATTTTTATTCAACTGTAAATCATAGCATTCTTTGAATCTCACTCTTTAAAAATAAATTTAAGATTAAAAAAATAAGAAAACAGAGAGGAAGTAATAAATTAAGTAAACAAATTAGTCAATATAAAGCAAATTTCATAAACATAAACTATAGTTTTTTTTCCTTCTCGGAATGCATATTGCATTAATATATAAACAAACCCACAAACAACACGATATTGAAGTCGCCCACTGATGAACTGTGAAGCATTAAACCCAGCTCTCATTAGCATGACACCTCTAATTATTCCATAGCTTAAACTTCTTCACACGACCGAACGCTCATAATGAACCTTAAAATCTTTCTACTTTTAGTCTGGAAAGCTATAACTATATATATATCAAGAATTCATCTGAAGTGGTTTTTCCATACTCCATGCATCGAGTTTCTCAATGGTAACAGTCGCAATCCCATTGTTGAATGCATACAAATGAGCTTCATCAAACACTGCTAGAGTTGGATAAACCCTAGATGTGATGCATGCTTTCCCTCCAGCTCCAAAACTTTCTACCACTGAATGATCAATCTGTCAATGAGAACAAAAAAATTGGTATTTGTTGCATGAAATTAATTAAGTAGTGAATAAATAAAGGGCACATACCAAACTCCTAAGAGAAAGCCTTTTATCTGATAAATCTACATTTACAAACCCAGCAAATGATGGTTTGTACAGTCCTTCAGTCTTCAGAGATGAACTGTTCCAAAATAAACCAAATTAGAACCAAGTTTACAAGAGCTGTTATTATTATTAAGTTTTTAAGTTTTTCGTAGGACGTCCTGCTGCCCTTTAAACCCAATAAAATTATATTTACTATGCGGTAGGTTTTACATGAAATGTCCAAACAAACCTGCTAGCATCAGAGCAGAAGAGAACTTGATGTTTGTTACCATCCTTGAAAATTCTGAAGAAGACAGGAGTGAATTCTTCCAGGTTCTTTGAGGCTAACGTCAAGAGCCCAAATGGACCAACTCCGCCCCGAACTTTTGAACCCATTTTGCCGCAAAGGTGCTCCGCATCCAGATTTTTCCAGCTAGGCTCAAATTTCTCAGCTTTGTCCAAGCTTTCCAGCTTAAAAGTAACCTCAACATCAGCCTGCAAGAAGCATCAGCGACAACAAAGTAAAAAACAAAACAAAACAAAACAAATCACTTGGATTGATGCATTTGAAAAAAAAAAAATCAATTCAAGAATCAAACCTGGGCAGCTGTGATTCCTTTAACTTCAACATGGTCTCCAATATCCAGCTTTCGGTTGCTTATTTGAATATGGTTGGTCCTTAGAGTCTCTAGTTCTTCAATTGGCCATTGTAACAATTGTTTTCCACTACCATCAAGCCACACTTTCCTTGGAATTGACTAAAATGAAATTTTTTTATAAAATTTTTAAAATCCTCAGTTCATTAAATATAAATTTGAGTAAAAAAAAAAAAAAACATCAAGAATAAAATTTAATGGTAATTACCTGAATTCCAGCCCAGCCTTTAGCCACATCATCACGGCTAGAATCAGACTCATTGGCCCAACCCCACAAAATTCTCCTATTTTTTCCAGAATCAAAGAAAGATTTTGATGCATAAAAATTTCCATAATCATATCTCAGCCCTTTCCAACCATCAACAGAATATTTATCAGGCACGTACTTGTCCTTGTCCTTAAAATATGTACCTACTGTATAGTAGTCATATCTTGTTAAATCCAAACTAACTTTCAAAACATATTTCACATTTCCCCCGGCAAATGAAGTATCCAACCCGTTTTGACTGGATATCGAAACCGGGTAAAAATCGGGGCACTCCCACATACCCGTATCCGCCATTGAATGGAACAGGTGTTTGGTCTTAGTCCATTTCATAAAATCCCTACTCTTATACAAATGTACAACCCCTCTATGCTTCCTCTTACTACCAACTAACAGCCTCCAAAGCCCATCCTTGCTCCACCACGCTGTGGTGGGGTCACGAAAGGCGCTAGCGTTAACATCGGGTCCAGGGAAAATCAACGGGTTATTGTCGGGCTTGATCCATTTGCGGAGATATGGATCGGATAGGTTAGCGGGTATTGCATAGTTTTGGAGTTGTCTTTCTTGGGAGTCAATCCCGGTGTAGAGAATTACGGGCTTGTTGCCCCGGAGAATGGTGGCGGATCCGGACCAACAGCCCTTAATATCAAATGGTTTTGAAGGGTAAAACGCAGTCTCAAGAGCTTGCCAATTGATCAAGTCTTTGGATACTGAATGAGCCCAAACAATGTTGCCCCATACTGCCCCTTTGGGATTGTATTGATAGAATAGATGGTAAATCCCATTGTAGTACATTGGTGCTGTTTATTTTCAACAAGTGACTTGCAAGTAATTAGTAATTAGAGCAAAAATTAATAACAATTAATAATAAACTTTTGTAATCCTACTTGTGATAATTCAAATATTAAAGAAAAAATTGTTTATTTTTTTAAAAATCATATAAAATGTTTTGCAGTGAGAGTACTCACCATTTGGATCTGTCTCGATTGTTTAGTCATTCGAATTTAGACACCGCCGGGCCGGAACAAAACAAGTGAAAGAAACAAACAAGTTAGCAAATGGTTGTTTCTATAGGCGCCAATCATTCATTCATTCATTCATTCATATCAGAATTTGAATGCACTGTGTAGATTTGATAATAATTTTTGAAAATACAATTTAAAAAAAAAAAAAAACACACTTGGCTCAAAAATTGAAGACAGTCTTAATGCATATTTGGTATGGATTTATTTCAACAAAACCAAAAGACTACCCATTAACTATTCAGGTTTGGTAGCATTTAGAATAAAGTTTTTGAAAATTAAAAAAAAAATCTATTTTTATCTCTCTTAACAAAAGATCAAAAATTGTCTTTTTTTTTTTTTTTAAATACATATTAGGAAATTTTTTCATAACATTATTATATTTCTTCATAATATAATTTTAGATAAACTTATTCATTAAAATAATTTATAATTTATAATAAAACTCTCATTGATAATAAGATACCTAAAAAATTTGAGTCAAAAGTTCTACTTTTAAACCCTATAATAAACTTCACGGTTAAAGAAACAACAAGAAGTTTAGCTCTAATCTGAGGAAGTCCTTGCATCTTTAATGACATATAAAATATGATTACATATGTTTTACCCATGTTTGAATTGAAAATTGAGATATTGATACAATCCAAAACAAAAATGAGAAATCTATAAGGAGAAGAAAAATCCAGGATCTGGTCTTCAGGTTATATGTTCGAATTTAATGAGTGTGTTTCTTAAATTCGGAAAGAATAATTTGACGACGGAATTTCCAACGAATACAGATAAAAATTCAAATAAGCTAGAAGCCAATACCACATCATTCTTTTTGCAAGATAGAAGTCAAATATACATTAAAAACTGTGATGGAGTAGGCTTAGATTATTTAGGACCACCGGAGCATATAAATTATTATTGCAATGGTGGTGGTCCAAAAATGAATTCCAATTTGATAAAAGCGAAAATTGGTTTTGGGAATGCAGCAGTATCCACTTATCACTACTTTTAAACATGCGTGATTACAAAACACAAATGTCAAATCGAGCCAAGGACGCCAGAAAAAGTTTGGGACCCAATATGTGCCTTAAAATATCATAAAGTAAAATAAAGAAATCAAGTTTAGGTAATCTTCTTCTGATGGTGAGTTATATTCAACTGTAAAAGTACTTTTTATCTCAAAAGTGTCTGATTGATTCTGAAATGCAATAGTGCCAGTCTATTTCATTAAATAAAATAAAATAACAAACTTTTCTTTTTTATCCATAACACAGTTTATAAGTGATAAATAAAAACCCATTCAAACTACCCATCATTTTTAGCTTCAAAGATTGGTTTACATATAAAAATATCTAATAATTTTAAATAATTTTAATTTTATACCTACAATTTTAAGCCTATGTACTAATTTAAGTGTAAATTAGTATACTAACTAAATCTTTTTAAGTATACATTAGTAATTTTTTAGGTGTAAATTAGTATCCTAACTTAAATTTTGAGTGTAAATTAATAAATTGGCCGAAATTTTGGATATATAATTAAACTTATTTAAATTTTCGGATATTTTCACACATAAATCAATATTGGAATATGAAAATGGTAGTCTTCCTTCTTTTTTTTTTCTCAAACAACGCCATTTTTTTTTTTATATATATTCTTAAAATCCAGAAGTCTAAAAAAAACTAATAATCGGCATTTACAAAACAACACAAGATCTGTTGGACCCGGACCATCGGAATGTTTACACTTTTAAAATGCTGATTTGAAACTAAACTGCGGTTTTATTCTCAAAGAGAACTACCAAATACTAAAACCTCAATAATATTCAACACTTTAAAAAATTTATTTCTGATTTGGATATAAGTTTTGTACTGAGTTATTTATAAATTATGATTAATAATTATTAATTTATTAAATAATAATGTATATGTAATTATATTATTATTAAAACATGCATGAAAATTATAATAAAACTCAATACTAAATTCAAATTCTCGAAATTATTTTATTTCGAATAAAAGATAGGTTCTAAGATTGGTTACTCTAATAAAATTTAAAATCTAGTGTCGGAATAAGTGACGACATGCAGGTTAATAATGACATGCATGGCTTAGGCCTTGAGGTTCACAAGAACAATTTTAGATTTATTCTACCCAACAATAATATATCTTCTCTCTCATTCAAAGATCGTTTGGTGTATTATATTTTCTCATTCTGAGTTACTAGGCCACAAGCATTATTATGGCAATATTAAGAGTCATATTTTGCAATTAATGACCCCAAAATCCCATCATTACAACCAACAAAAAAAATTGCAATATATATCATAAAATATATATATTACAAATGGTGGGGCTGTCAAGCCAAATTTAAAAAATATAATAATAATAATAATAACTTTTCTGGGAATTCATAACCTTAAACACATCAAATCAAACCTGGCCATGCAAAGAAATAATTAAAAAATTAAAAGATTTTGCCTTTTTTATTATTTTTTGAAGTGAGAAGTGATAAGAAGAGACATCACATACCGTTGATCCAGTGCTTAGGAGGCTGAAAGTGAAAGCCAGTTCTATGGAGTTGCTTCACTTCAACGGCAGCAAGAGACTGAAGCTCTGGATATATTTTGTGAGAAGCTTCAACGCCATTAATGTTGTTGCTTATCACACAAAGATAAGCAATTAGTATAATAGTTGAGAGAAACTTTGGCACTTCCATTGAAACTGAAAAGAAAAAAGGAAAAAACTAAAGTGATAGATGTTTGAGAGAGATGGGGTTCTTTATATAGTGACCCAAAAAAATATTAAAAATTAAAAAATAAAAACAAAAATAAAAATAAAAGATTGTGGTAGAAGTTTATTGAATTTTTTGCCACTTAATAATTAATTGCTAGACTTCCCAAAAAAAAATCAATAATGGCAATAAGAACAAATTTTGGATATTTTCTACCAAAACAGATTAGCATTTAGATAAATCTCTTAATTGGTTTTTTTGCGGTTATATTAGGAAGTTAATGATTTTATTTGATAGCCCTCGATTTTGTGTACGTGTTCGATTTAAAATTTAATTTGTAATTTGGATAAACATGGATTTTATTTCTAGAAATTAGATGTCGTTTTGATTGATTTCTTCTTCTTTTTTTTTTTTTTTCCGGGAATTTCAGCAATTTTTGGTAATTTTTTGTTGACTTGGCTATATTTGCCAACTCAAAGATATAGATAGTTATGGATAACATCAAAATATGATCAAATGCATATATTTAGGTATTGTTTGAATGAGAATATAAATTAATTTATAAATAGTTTATAATCTCACAAAATTTTACATCAACATATATATTTTATTATTGCTTCATAAAACTTTTCGTATTCATTCTAAAAGCTCTCTTGTCTTAACAATGGAGTATTTTTAAGATAAAAACACAAATTCATAATCATTTATTAATCTGAATCCATGCGGTTTATGGAAGTTGACAACTTTAAGCACTTCAGATCTTAATCATTAGAATGGAGTGAATAAAATAGATGAATAATTAAGAGTTTGATTAAATTTTTGTTTAAAGACAACATATTAATGGAGTATTAAGTTCTTCAAAATTATTAAATTTGTACATAATTTTACCTAAATTCTTCTCGCTCTCTCATTATAGCTACATTCACTACAACAAAATAGACCTTTAGCGTCCAAACATTTAGCGTCGAAGCCAATAAACTCTTTAGCGTCGAAATTAGATTCGTTGCTAAAGGTTTATCTTTTAGTGTCGAAATAATTATTTGACGCCAAAAGATTGATGATTTAGCGTCGAATTTATATTTCGACGCTAAAGGTTCAATCATTTAGCGACAACAAATTATTTAGACGCTAAAGGTTGAACCTTTAGCGTCCAAATAATATTTCGACGCTAAAGGTTCATCCTTTAGCGTCGAATCTATATTTCGACGCTAAAGTTTAATTTTAATTTTTCGAATTCCCCTTAAAAAATTTTAGGACTAATAAATTCAAATTTAAATTTTGACATTTAGCGACTAAATTTTCGACGCTAAAAGTCAAAAAATTCGACGCTAAGGTTCAACCTTTAGCGTCGAATCTAAATTTCGACGCTAAAGGTTAATTTTAAAATTTTCGAATTCCCCTTAAAAAATTTGAATTTATCGACTAATAAATTCAAATTTAAATTTTGACATTTAGCGACTAAATTTTCGACGCTAAAAGTCAAAAAATTCGACGTTAAAGGTGGTACCTTTAGCGTTGAATCTAAATTTCGACGCTAAAGGTTAATTTTAAAATTTTCGATTTCCCCTTAAAAAATTTGAATTTACCGCCTAATAAATTTAAATTTAATTTTTGACATTTAGCGACGAATATTCGACGCTAAAAGATAAATATTTCGACGCTAAATATCAAAATTTTGGCGGAAAAATTCCCGCTATTTGAGGATTTTTAGCGACGAAATCCTTTTCGTCGCTAAAGGTTTTTTTTTGCCTATAAATTCATTTGCTCTTTCATTTCTTCTATTATCACTTTCTTTCTCTCATACTCTTATTTCCTCTCTAATTTTATTTTTCCTTAAATGTTTTGTTTGTTTTTTTGTTTTGTATTTTATATTCACATATAATATTTATTTATTTATTTTTGTATGGGAATATGAATATGAAGAAATGGTGAAAATGATGATAATGAAGAAAATGAAAGTGAAGATGGAAAATGTATTTTATCATTGTATTTTATCATTTTATATTTTTTTTGTTGTGATAAATTTTGTAATTTTAGTTTTATATCAATAAAAATATCATTTTATATTTTGTTATTGTGATAAAATTTGTAATTTTAGTTTTATATCAATAAAAATGTCATTATTATAAATTTTTAGTAACAAATTTGTAATAATTTTTATAACAAATTTAATTACTTTTGTAATGAATTAGTTTGAGATTAATTTGTAATAATAATATTCTTATACCTTTTAGCGTCGAAATATTCGACGCTAAAGGTAATAAAATGATATATATTTTTTAATATTATATCACATTTAGCGTCGAATATTTCGACGCTAAATGTCAACTTTTTGGCGTCGAAATTATTCGTCGCCAAATACATGTTTTAACGTCGAAATATTTTTGACGCAAAATATTGTATTTTAGCGTCGAAATTTTTTATTTCGACGCTAATTGTCTTTCTCGTCCAAGTTTTAACGTCGAAAATTAGCGTCGAAAATTTTCGACGCTAATAACCTTTAGCGTCAAAAATTTGTACTTTAACGTCGAAAAATTTCGACGCTAAAGACCCTTTTTTTTGTAGTGATTAAGAGAGTTGAGAGCAAATTCAAAAAAAATATGTGTAAATATATCAATATCCCTAGATTCTTAGTGCAAATGCCGCTTCATCATTTTCACCATAATAAATTGAGTAATTTTTGGAGGAGAAAGTGCTTAATTTGTTACATGTGTGGGAATAGTAAGTATCGATAGAGAGAAAGATTCTAGGATATATCCTTTACTTGTTTTTGTTATATGTTATATATCCAATAGGGATAAATATGTAATTATATATTATTGTATTGATTAATAAAATTTAAAATTTATCTGTAAGTATTATCTATAATTAAGTTTGACTATTTATAAAATAAGTTAAGTTTAATTTATGATATCCCGTCATCCTTATACATTTCTGATCGTAGGAATGTAGGATTATCAACATTATGACACTGATAAATCTAGATTATTTATGTAGAATTAAGTTTTTGGACTTCAATGCTAAGTATTTAAATGTTTGATGAAAATTCATAATTTTATAAATTATGGATAAAAATGAAATTCTTTTGGGCCAATACGTAAATTTGGAAATTATGAGTTATTTTATAATTTCTAAAAATAAAAGTTCCATTTTATAGTTTCCAAAAGTATGGTGGCTGAAATATAATTAGTAAAGTGTTTGTGCTAAATTACAATTTTAGAATTATAGTATTCTAATTTGATTAGGAATGATAATTTTTTTTAAATAATTTAATTAAATAAAATGATAAATAATTATTTTATTTATGATAGATTAAGATTCCCATATTGATAGGATTAAACTATATTCATATTTAAACACTCCTAATTTGATCAGGAGCAAAACAGCTCAATATTTAAAATCTAAAAATAGCTGGCTGGACAAAATGCATGTGAATTGAGAAAATAATTTTTTGATTCCTTTGATTATTGATTTTTTTTAATAAATAAAAGTAAAATTCTTAATTCCGTTCTTTATATGGATACTATTGAAGGCCAAACAATTAATTATTGGATGGTATTGAAGATTATACGGGAACAAATAAATGATTATTTTAACTTCACTGGAGATAAAGATTCAAGGTAAGATAATATATTTAATATCATAAAGCATGTTAATTAATACAATATTGGATTGAAAATTTATGTTTAAAATTACGAATTTTAAATTTCCGCCACTTGTGCTGTTTATGTTTAAATTTGTGATGCGTTATTGTGAGATTAATTAAAGTATTTTGATTTAATTTAGAATTAAATCAAAAGATATATACACACATTGTGCAGATGGCGGAAATTTAACAACAGTGCACAACATTGTAGCTGCTGACTGATGAACAGATGAATATATATATATATATATATATACACGTACGTATGTATGTATATGTAATTCACTTATGTTAGCATGACATAACCGACGATTCGCTTACTGAATTTGATTTTAATTAATAAAAGTAAAATTCTTTATATATAAAAATTCCATAGATTCCTAATTGTTTTTTTTCTTAAGCCAGTATTAAAGAAATAACACATGCATAATATTGGATTTAGAAATCTATAATACTTAATTCCATACATAAGCGGATGATTCATAAGATTAAAGGTGTCCCTATCTCCGTGTAATTTATAATCTTTTTTTTTTTAAGAAATATGTTGATGGTGATTTTTTATGACAATGTATTTGAATAATTCGGTAAGGACAGATATGAGTTTTCTCCTTTTAGAAAGACGGATGTTCAGAAGGTATGAGTCATTCCTCGGTCGGGCATGGTGTTCGGACCCAGTTTCCCGGATCCGGTCGACCAGAGGACGCAACATGATGAGAATTTCAAAGACCGACAACATCATAACTGAGGCCGACCACCTTATCCCGACAGCTCGGTTCAGTTCTGTTTCTTAACCTGTACCATGATGGATGGCTCGAATATTCCAGGTCAGGTCGTGAGTAGCTTGGGTAGTTCGATAGATCATATGGCCGACCTCTTGGCGATCGACATGTGATCGGGGTAGTTTGGACTTTTCCCTCTGGCATACACCACTGTTTGAGAGCTCTTTACAGGTTGACATCACTATTATTGCGTGTGGCAGTGTATAAAATAAGGTGATGTGACGAGCCGTCAGGTGGCAGGTTTGCTTTCAGCGAGGCAGTCTTGAGGCAGAGAGCCAGTCAATCAGCCGTAGATCCACGTGGATGATGTCACGTAAGTATGGGAATAATGTTGTAATTCTCTTAGTATATAAAGGAAAGTTAGTCATATTTATAAGGGAGAGCCACAATTGTAAAAAAAAAAACAGCACTATTTGTAAAACGATACAGAACAAACATCTCGGTTTTCTTTAGACCCTAATTGAAAATAGGTCGGCCGAGCTCGGTTTGGTAATAAAAATCACACCCCACTTTATGCCCGTGGACGTAGGCTGGATTTGCTCCGCCGAACCACGTTAAACCCTCTTGTCAATATCATGGTTATTTTGTCATTTGCTACATTTGCTTTTGGTCCCCCATAACCAAACAAATTCAAGGTTGAAGGAGGATTGTATTGGGTGAGTTATCTCGAAACTGCCTCTGGGACGAAAATCATCTGTCAACAATTGACGGCGTATGTGGGGAAAAACAAAAAGCAACTTGCGTAGTAAGACTGTTGTAGAGTTCAACAGCGAAGTGGTTTGGGAAAAAGAAGGAAAGACTGGATGAAAAGGAAAGGGAACGTGAGGAAGCTGGTGAGGATGGAAAAAGGAAAGGGTTCGCAAGAAGAAGGAAGATTGACGATGGTGGTAAAGATGGGGGAAGGAACGCCCAAGGAGTTAAGACATCAATAACTCTCCTCTTTGAGCTGTAGAATGGAATGTAAAAAGGACGGCCAACGATCACCCATTATGACTGAACAATAAAATGTAATGTAACGCATGGGGCTGACTGAATATGCACGCTACCTCATTGCGTACGAACAGGCTCATCCTAAAGGAGGCGCGAAATTTGTTCGGCCTGCCAAGTCCTCGGATTCACGGCCAATGTAGTGCTCAAGGATTGACATGGAACTAGTAGGCCAGGGGCACGGGATTGGTATTCATCAGGGCCCTCTTCGTTTAGTGCGGTGGTCTCCCCGAATGAGAGGAAATGAGAAAGACCTGAGGGGGAACCACAAGAGGTCGAGGGTTCTTGACCGGGCTCCAGAGTTGTTCTGAGATGCCTATGGAGCGTTCGGCACAAAGGGACCGTGTTAGCGCGGTCGGGAGTTTTCAGAATCAAACTCAGGCTAGAATATGAGATCGGACTACAAGACAAGAACCAAAAATGATTGTAAAAGCCTCTCTTAAAATGACCCACAAAGAGTTGTAAGAATGACAGTAGGTCCCTTGAATATGAATAAGACTTTCTCTTTTAAATTAAAAGACTTGTCCACTTTACTTGTTTATTAATTGAATGTGATAGCCATGTTCAATATTCTTGGGATGTGCTCGATGCTAATGAGTGATCGGTAGCTAGGAAGGGCACCAAACGAGTTACTACCCCATGACTCGTATTTTTGAGGAACTACCACGGGATGGCGAACACGGGGAGGTTTTTTTCCCCGTGAGTTATCTATCTTACCGAGCTTCTGTACCACCTCGGGATGGCAAACACGGAGAGGTTTTTTTCCCCCGTGAGTTATCTGCCTAACCGAGTTCATGTACCACCTCGGGATGTCGAACACGAGGAGATTTTTTTCTCCCGTGAGTTAGATGTCTAACTGAGTTCATGTACCACTCAGGGATGGCGAACACGAGGAGGTTTCGTCCCCCGTGATTTAATCTGCCTAACCGCCTCGGATCAGGAGAAGCATAACATAAGGAGGTTTCTACCCTCATAGTGTTTGCAGACTCCAAAGCCGCCCAACATGAAGAGGTTTCTGCCCTAATGGCTTTGGCCGCTCACCGATCCATAACCCGGCTAGCGGGGATGCTGAATTATAAGGTTCAGAATTGTGTTTTGGGAGACACTAGACATGACGCTGCCTCGGTGCACCCGAGTTGTTACCTTTTGGGGTCTGTGCGGAGTATGTGCTAAGTCACCTCCAGTGTACTAACCATATTTTGTTTCCACCTTTTGTTTTTGCTGATGTCCGGCAAAGGGACGCATGCGCCGGGATCCTCCGAGCCTCGGAGTGTGAAATTTCTTCCATCGTGATTAAGTCTCATTTGTTCCATTAGCTCGGGGATGGATTAGTTCCGCCGAGGCTATCTGTTCCATCAGCCCGAGGCTGGATTAGTTCCGCCGAGACTATCTGTTCCATCATCTCGGGGCTGGATTAGTTCCGCCTAGGCTATCTGTTCCATCAGCTCAGGTTGGGTTATGTCTCACCGAGTACACCATCATCGGCTTAGGGACAGAGCATTCCTCCATAGCCGGATTCTTGTTGGTCCGGGGAGGTAACTTACCCCCGGAGCCGTCTTGTTAAGCTCGAGGTCGGGTTATATCCCACGAAGTGCACCATCATCGGCATGGGGACGAAGTATTCCCCAATGGCCGGATTCTTTTTGGTCTAGGGAGGTAACATACCCCCGCAGCCATTCTGTTGAGCTCGTGGTCGGGTTATGTCTCACCGAGTACACCATCATCGGTATGGGGACAGAGCATTCCCCAATGGTCGGATTCTTGTTGGTCCGGGGAGGTAATATTCCCTCGGAGCCAAGTATTTTGTTAGCTCAGGGTCGGATTACGTCCCACCGAGTGCATATCGTCGGCTCGGGGACACCGCATCCCCCACTTAGCCATATTCGAATTAGTCGGGATCAGAAATTCTTCTCACTTTCGGATTCGGAAGAGCAATTTAGCAAGTTAAAAGCAGAAATCATGCTAAGTATAAAAGAGAAGAAATGAAACATTCAAAGATAGATAACACAGGAGAAATTGTAAATGTTCTCATAAAAAAACGTGTATAGTTTGTTACACAGGGCCCCCTTAAGGTCACCCTCATTCGTCAGCCCGCGCAGGGGGAGCTGGTTCACCTTGATCAAGTCCGGGAGACAGAACTTATGGGACATGCTCGGCAGAAGGGATCTCAGTTTCAACTTTGGAGGAATGAGGGGTTTCGACCTATTTTGTTGCAGACACTTCGGGGGTAGGGGCTTCAGGCTACATCTCTGCGGGAACCGGGGATATGGGCACGGCAGATACATGTTCGGGGTCTTGGATTTACTCGGAAGGACGGGCAAATAGTTCACGAGCCTCGTCCTCCGAAAACTCCTATCTGCAGAATTGAATGGCAACATGGACGAGTCTCATGTCTACCCCGAGCATCACCATTTGAATAATTTTGGCGCAGTCGTTGACCCCATCGAGCTTGGCGTTCTCCTGCTCATCCTCTAGTTGGGCCTCTTGATTTTTCAGCTCTTCCTGAGCCTGGTCTCTCTCCATGATCGCCATTTTGTGCTTAGAATCCGAGTTCGCAGCCTCCTAACTCAAAAGTTTGGCCCTTTCCACAGCGGCCTTCATGTTCTTATTGGCAATGGCAAAGGCGTTGCAGAGGGAATCGTTCAATACAGTAGCCTCGGCCGCTGCCTTTTTGAATACTTGAATTTCTCTATTCTTTCTGCCCAGCTCGGCCATGGCCTGTTTAAGCTCTTCCTCCTTTCTGGCTAGTTCAGCCTCCCGCTCCGTAATTTATGTCTGAAACCTCTGCACTTGGCCACCCTCGGACGGAAGGCTCATAAGCAAATCCTTATTCCGAGCCATCACATAGCTCGCCTGCAAGAAAGAAAGGAAAAGACAGAAAATCATCAAGTATAAACATAAGACAGAAACATGGAAAAATGGTTACCTCGATTATTCGGGTAGATAATTTGGAAATCACTTCATCGGGGGAGATGTCATCGAACTTCAGGATTTGCTCGGGGGACACTGTGTCAGCCAGTAGATAGAACGCCGGAACTAGATGAGATGTGGCGTCCCGGACCTTCTCACTAAAGTCGTCCACCCATAGCATAACCCATCAATTCACGGTCTTAGGAGAAGCTTCGGAAGTTCACCTCTCTCGCCGAGCAGCAGACCTCCTGATTAGAGGTTGCACTTCTTCTTCCTCCTGCAATTCGACTATTACCTATCTGAGCAGGTGGCGACATTTGCTCGCGGGCCTGGATGAGGTAGAAGAGGGTCGGACTATTGTACTCGGTGCCGCTCTTGTTGGAGAATGTGTGAGCTGTGCCTCCGGACGAGCAATCAGATTGGCTTTTCCTTTGGCCTATGCGGGAATCTGAGTGGTCAGCCACTTTCGAGAACTCCCGGATTCTCCCGAGCCCGGCCTCTTGGTCAGATCTTCGAGCCGCCCTAGATATTTGGCTGGTTTCGACATTCCTGCAGAATACGAGTCAATGACATGGTCAATTTCTGAGTACGGATACTTCATTTAAGTTTTGAGCTGAGCATAATGGATTTATCGGAAGGTTAGATGGTAGATACCTCGCCCCCTTAGAGCCTGTGGCGGTGTGCTCCGGATAAGGCCTGACTCCACAAAGGCCGCGTCGTTGACCATTTTCCTCCAGAGGCCAGCAAAGTTCTGGGCTCTCTTAATCTTGGTCCGGACCTCGTGGCTGACTTTGGTAGGATCCCTCCAGCAGGCTGAACAGGTTTGGTGAGTTAGTTTTTTTTCTCATGAAAATTACGAGAAGAAATTAAGGGTTCGGTTCCTCACCTCCTACCGAGAAGATGTATGAGACATTTATCTCCTCCAAACCCATTGACCGAGATCGTCCCCAATCGCACGTAGCCCAGAACCAAGGGTCCTTGAAGTTTTTGTTGGCTTGGGGGAGCTTCGTAATGATGGCGGATACGTCGGGATAAGAAGAGAGGTAATACCAACCGTGGTGTGATTTCAGGTTGGCCTTCAGCTTGTAAAACCCTCTTTAACTCCTCAAAGGTCGGCTCTCCAAGGCCCGTCCGGTGCCATATTACATATAGGCCGACCAGTATCCTCCTCTTGTTCAAGTTTAACTGGTAAGGGGCAATCTCCATCATAGCCAGCATCCTCGCGAAATAAGACTGGATGGGCAGCCGCAAACCGCACTCGAAGAAAGAAGGGAGAAAAGCCACAGAGCTGGAGTTAGGCAGACTTGCGCGTTCGATCAGACCCGAAACCTCAAGAGCTATGTCAATAGGGATATCGTACTACAGGCGGAGTATCCTAGTGATGGTGGAAGGCCAGTTCATGTTCAAAGAGGATCAATTTAATTTTCCCGGCTCAGGGACTTTCCGGAGAATTCGGTGGTGGTAAGTGTCGTTCTCTTCTTGGGAAGGGTTGGAATGGTATCTAATTCCTCTAGACTGGATGTCCCCGAGCTTGAGGAAGCTTCTTCTGTACGAGGAGGTTGAGGTTTTAGGGGCTTGACCGATGATGATTCGACGTCAGACATTCATGGCAATCGCAGTGTATGAGAATGGCAGTTCATGTCAGTTTTGGGGCACCGCAGACTCGAGAGCTACTCAAACTTCTGGGAACCTAGGCCTAAGGTCTCTAAATATCCTAGCAATGACCACAAACAACAAGTCTCTTCCTAAAACATCAAACCAAACACAAAACATAGAAAACCCGAAACCCAAACATCTTATCCCACAACCCATCCTTCAACCAAGAAACACATGCATCATACATCACACGCCCAACCCAAAACACACTTTGCAACATGGAACAAGGGGATAAACATGCTAGTGAAGGGCAGAAAAAGAATAAACCACGAGTATTTACAAACTTTCGCAAGCAACAAACAGTCATGGTAGATTTCAACAATTAAAAAGAATGAGGTTGAACAAAAAAACTTACTTGGTTCGAGAAGATGTGTCGACGGTTGGTCTGGTCGGTCTTGAGTTTGATGGTCTCAGGCAATGAAGAAGTAATCTTTTGCACTTTGGAAGTTCCGGTGTTCGTAAAAGAGAGAAAGGTATGTTACTTCCCGTTTTTTATAGTCAGCTCGGGGTATTTTTGGCATTTGGATCGGAGAGAAGCATCGAATGTGCACCGTGTGTCACTTTCAGGCCATCTACTCTGATTGCGATGAACGATTGATATTGGAAGCTTTTCGGTTGCCCTTTGAACGGTTGATTGTCTTGGTTTTTGGCAGGAGAATCACGGATGTTCGTCCAGATTAAACCCTAGAGATTAGGGGTGAGAAAAACCGGTTTCGGTTCCGGTTCCGCATAGAACCGGAACCTACCCGGAAAAATTCGGTTCCGCACTAAGTGGAACCGGAACCTACCCAATTAAACAGGGTACTCTATTATTCGGTTCCAATCCGATTCCGATCCGGTTTTGAATTACCATATTTTCAAATATTTTAATGAAAACTACATTCCGATACGAGTTCGTATGAAAAAACGGGGACCAAATCGGAGTGCGGAAGCTCAAGAACGAAGAAAATGAAGTTACCTAGGCGAAAATGAAGTGAATAAATTCTATTTTGCTACTTAACATAACTCATTAAGATACATTAAAGCGTTTCAAAATCCACTGACTTAGACAAATTTAATAAATGAGGAGTTACATGGGCGATGCTGATGATGAACTGACGAAACCGAGGGTGAATAGCAGCTAGTTGCTTAAGCTTAGCAGCAACATGTTTGCTTAGCGTTTTTAGCGCGAGCGTTCCAAGCTTCAATACTGGCAAAACCATTACTAATGACTCTTTAAAATTTGTACAATTAAATAATGAACGCCAAATGTTAAAATTTATGTCCATATAAACCATTTCCATGGTCTGGTTCCGGTTCCGACCATTTTGGAACCGAAAACTACCCGGATAAAATAGGTTCCTTCATATTTGGAACCGGAACCTACCCGATTACAACCGGTTACGATTCCAAACCTGGAAAATCGGTCCGGTTCTAACAAGTTATGGGTAGAACCGGAACCAGTGCTCACCCATACTAGAGATGATTTGATGGGCATTTAAGAGGATATGATGGCTTACGGTTTCCGAGGGACGGCTACCAGAATGGTAAATGAGGTATCTGCTTCAAATTGGAGAGTGGTTTGAAATGACATCAGAATTCTCGGTGACCGAGCACATGAAGATGCCTGGGACAACCTGATTGAAGCCGATGTAGTTTTCTGCATGGTTCCTAGAGACGACCACCAACTAGTTGATATCACACTTCCGATTTTGTAGTTTCCGGTACCAACTCGTACACTCGTTGGAACCGATAACTGGGGGACATATGTTGATGGTGATTTTTTATGACAAGGTATTTGAACAGTTCGGCAAGGGCAGATATGGGTTTTCTCATTTTGGAAAGACGAATGTTCAGAATGTATGGGTCATTCCTCGGTCGGGCATGGTATTCGGACCCAGTTTCCCAGATCCGGGCGACCAGAGGCAGAGGACGCAGCATGATGAGAATTTCAAAGACCGACGACATTAGAGTCGAGGCCGACCACCTTATCCCGACGGCTCGGTTCAGTTCTGTTTCTCCTCCTGTACCATGATGAATGGCTCGAATATTCCGGGTCAGGTCGGGAATAGCTTGGGTAGTTCGACAGATCATCTGGTTGACCTTTTGACGACCGACATGTGATCGGGGTAGTTTGGACTTTTCCCTCTGGCATACACCACTGTTTGAGATCTCTTTACAAGGTGGCATCATTATTATTGTGTGTGGCAGTGTATAAAATAAGGTGATGTGACGAGCCGTCAGATGGCAGGTTTGCTTTCGGCGAGGCAGTCTTGAGGCAGAGAGCCCGTTAATAAGCCATATAAAAGTATGAGAATAATGTTGTAATTCTCTTAGTATATAAAAGAAGGTTAGTCCTATTTGTAAGGGAGATCCACAATTGTAAAAAAAAAAAAGCATTATTTGTAAAACGATACATAACAAACAGCTCGGTTTTCTTTAGACCCTCATTGAAAACAGATCGGCCGAGCTCGATTTGGTAATAAAAATCACACCCCACTTTATGCCCGTGGACGTAGGCTAGACTTGCTCCGCCGAACCACGTTAAACCCTCTTGTCGATTTCGTGGTTATTTTATCTTTTGCTACATTTGCTTTTGGTCCCCCATAACCAAACAAATTCAAGGTTGAATGAGGATTGTTTCGGGTGAGTTATCTCAAAACTGCCACTGGGACGAAAATCACCCGTCAACAAAATAAAAAATAAATTAGTCCCGTAGAATTTAGATTTTTTTTCTTCCAATTTTGGTCTTCTTAGATTTTATCTCTAGCTCCGTTCCTAGTAGGATAATAATAAATTTAGAATAAATTGTTGGTGAATTTGGGAGATTATCGATATATATCTATATAATAAAGGAGAATGGTGTTGGAGGAAAGAGAGTGTATCCACCGGCTCTCTTTATGTGGCTTAATTGACGGCCCAAATCATTTCATTGGTAATTGGAGGAAAGAGAGTGAATTGATTGATGGAAATGGTCAAAAATTTTCAAAATTTCAAATTAAAAAATAGAAAGTTAAAATAAAATCATTTAATTAAAAAATAAAATCATTTAATTCTGTAACACCGTGCCGTATGCACGGGCCAAATACTGTAACATCGTGCCATAGGCACGGGCATCATTTAATTAAAAAATAAAATCATTTAATTCTGTAACACTGTGCCGTAGGCACGGGCAAAAACTAGTATATAATAAAGGAGAATGGTGTTGGAGGAAAGATAATGTATCTAACGGCTCTCTTTATGTTGCTTAATTGACGGTCCATATCATTTCATTGGTAATTGGAGGAAAGAGAGTGAATTGATTGATGGAAATGGTAAAAAATTTTCAAAATTTCAAATTAAAAAATAGAAAGTTAAAATAAAATCATTTAATTCTGTAACACCGTGCCGTAAGCACGGACAAATACTGTAACACCGTGCCATATGCACAGGCCAAATACTGTAATACCGTGCCGTAGGCACGTGCATCATTTAATTCTGTAACACCGTGTCGTAGGCACGGGCCAAATACTGTAACACCGTGCCGTAGGCACGGGCAGAAACTAATATATATATAAATGAAATGTGATTGTAAAGGGCATGAGGCATAAAATGAATATAGCTTTTATCGAGAAATAGTAATTTTGAGGGTAGGCGACAAGACCATTGTTGTAATAATTGTCTGGTTGCTGCCTATATACCCAAATTGTAAATGAAGACAGATGTATTATTGCTTGCAAACTAACCTTCAGGCTCATAGCATAGCATAGCACATTGCCTAGATTCTGATTTAATTAAATTTGTTGAATTTATGTGTTGTTGTTTCCTCACAAAACAAGAAATACAAAATTGCATTATATAAAAGCATATATGATTCAATGTCTTGCTTTGCAAAGCTTTTCCCCTTCATTTCTATTCTCTGTGCAAGTTTAGGAAAATTGTATATGAATATGCAGAATCTTATATCAATAAATTGTTTTTCTCTTTTTCTGTTCTTTCTTGTAAATTAATCGATATATTGTGACTGTCTTATATAACCAACTCTGTGTGTGTGCATGCATGTAGTTTTTAGACCCTCTTACATTAGAACAAACAATAGGAACCTAAAATATTATGATATTATCCACTTTAAACCTAAGTCCTTATGAAATTATTCTTGAACCATACCCAAAATGTCTTATACCAATGGAGATATTGTCCATACTTATAAACCTATGATCTTCCCTACTTCTAGCCAATGTATCATCTCCTCGAACAAAGGACCATTGAGTCTCCCCCTCAATGAAGACCGGAGCACACCGCCTATCTAACCGAGTACATCAACAGATCACGATCGGGGCTCACCATATTTTGTTCGGCATTCTGAGGATTCATCCACATGACTAACTCCACTTATCTCCACATTGGTATGATATTGTCCACTTGACAATGATATGATATTGTTCACTTTGAGCCTAAGCTCTTCATGGATTTACTCTTGGGATATACCCAACAGACCTCATATCAATGGAGATATTGTCCATACTTATAAACTCATGATCCTCCCTATTTGACTTTATTTGCACACCCAACCGATTACACCCTTTTACATTAGAAAAAACAATAGAAATCTAAAATTATCCAATATTTACAGGAGGATAACTCTAAAAAAAAGTACATTAAATGGAAGGAAGACCCTAAGACCGAATGGACATGCACTGTACAATTTAATTATTATTAGTTTTTATAAAAAAAAATTTGAACATTCTATTTTAGCATTTTTATAATTTAACTACTATATTTATTATTATTTAAACCCTTGGAATTTTGTTCTCTTCGGAATACATTACACGCTTAGTCATTTCAATTTTGGAAGCACTCTTTAGCAAAGAAAATATCAAAAACATATTTCAGGAGTGCGCTTGCGACAATCTCACCAAAACCAATGCCAAATATGCATCAAATACCAAACTTGTATATGTGGCGCATTCATAATATATTTTGTATTCATTCATTTTAACATAATTATATGTAAAGCAAACCATACCAAACCAAACATAGATGTCCAATTGATTTGATTTGATTTGATTTTAAGAAAATTGATATGATGTCTAAAAATTAAATTGAGATTTTGTCTTCTTATAAAAGAAGAAAAAAAAAAGTGTGAGAATGTGGAAGCCACTAAATCTTACCTATAAACAAAAATCTCTATAAATCTTAGTTCAACAAAATTTGTAGCTGTCCATTCCACTCAACAATATTGGAATCATTTCGTTTGCAACTTCTGATTGGTTTTGGGTTATTAATTTTTTTTAATTAAATAAGTATTTTCCTACAAAAATATAAGATACATTAATTTTGAAAATTTTGTGTTAATTTCAACATCAAGTATCCACAAAACTGATTTACTTAGAATTGAATTAATGACTATATATTTTTATTCCTTTATTTGGGTGAGTGGAGTTGAGTTGTTCAAGCCTCACTCTTCATACTTTCTTTGGAACAATAATCACACACACACACACAAAATGTACTTCAAGATACACAAACACTATCTAAATTTTGAAAATGATGACATTACATTGGAAATTTATTACTGATATTTTTAATGAAAAAAATCTATTTGATCATGGACGATGGCAGAAAGTAATCTGAGGGAGATATCTTTTAATTTTTAAGGGTTTATTTTATAAATTTATGGTGATATCTATATTATTTACTTACTATTAATTATTGGAAAATAAAAATTGAAAGGGGTTGGCTGAATCCCAGATTATAAGAGGCTTCGCTCATGAATTTATTGTAGTAATTTTAAATATCTAAGTTTAAATCAGACTAGATTTAATGAAAACAAAAATTGATTATTCGATTGAATATATGGTCCTCATTTTTAAACTTTTAATTTTGATTAACAATCCACTAATCTGTTCACGCACACTAAACAGTATATAATACGTATCTAATGAAGATTGGGAAGGAAAAAAAAATATCTGGACACAATTTAAAAGGTGGGTTTCATATGAAGCATGAGATGAGTAGTGGAAGATCCATTAATTTAGAATGGACGGCCAAACCTTCATTTCTGATATTTCATCAAGTGTTTATGCATTAAGAAAGAAAGTGTCCAATCAAATGGGACTCCTGCATTTGGAAGCCTTGTCAAGTGTCAACAGAAGCACATTCTAATTTCATTTCTAGAAAGCACTTCCAACACTTCTTGAGTCTTTTTCTCAAAAAAAAAAAAACAAAAAACAAAACAAAACACTTGTTGAGTCTTAAAAACTACTTTTTGTCTACTTGAGTTTATGCATGGATTCAAAAAAAAATTATTTGATTACTTTAATTCTGAAATAACTTTTGACAATACAAAAAATTGAAAAATGATAAATCTATAAATGGGTGATAAAGAGATGACAAAAATTAATTAATATATACTTATTACGTATTAAAATTATTTTTAAAAATATAATTTTTTTTTTGTTTATATATGTGTCACCCCTTTATATAGGGTGACCCATGTGGGTCGTGGGATGTAAGTGTAACCAAAAGCGATAGAGAAATTATCCTTAACTTTGGCAATTTCAACTGTAAAGAAAGCAGAAAATATAAAAAGTTGAGGCATAAAACACACAACAATGCATCCTCGTCAAAAAATCATAAAATCACCAGCTTCAATAATATGAGAGATGGCTAATGAGAATCAGAGGAAACTGCACTATTTGACGGTCATAGTTTGCTCTTAAAATCTTGAACGTCTTAAACCGAAATCACTCGAAAATTGTTTTACTTCATTATGGCTCTGTTTTCGTACGACATGATCATATACTGACAAATACTTCAGAATAAGAAAGGAGCCAAACCTGAAATTTCAAATTTACGTGGACACGCCACGCCTGCTTCCTTTAAACGGAGAAGCAATCCTTCGTTAGTTGTTGCTTAATAATCGGTTAGCTTGTCTGTTTTTATCAACATTCCTCTAACTCTTGATTCAACTGCAGTATTAAATCCCAAGATGGGATTTATTTGATACTACTAGATATTACCGTTATCAATTTTGCAATAATAAACAAGATACAATAGTGATACACAAACAATTAATTTGCATGAGACAATGGCAAGTTTAGTTAATTTGGCAAAATGGGCGATCGTGATATCAGAGACGATTTTAATTCCTCCACCTCAAATAATTTATATGAATTGTTTTCCCGAAATTCCTCTAACAGGGCTTCCATTGGCATTGCTCTAAGCGACTCGATAGTCTCTTTACTAGGTACCTCTGATTCACTTCTTGTTGGAGTTGTACCAGTAGGTTCGTAATCCAATTACTTTTGTTGGGACAAAAATAAAACATCACATTCAAATTGTAAATAGTCTACCATATATCATTGTTGGAGGGTTTTCTGTGCTTTCTATTTCATGAATGTAGTTTGACAAGAGTGCCTTCCTCGGAAATGATCAAGTGAATTTTCATGAGCCTTTACATCATCCAAAACCTCTGACATTGATGCCCGCTCCTGCTCCGATGCACCTGTATCACATTCAAAAAGCTAACCAGCTAGCCAATTTTACAATAAAACAATAATCCAATAGACAACATTCAGTGAAACAAACACCCCACGTTTTGAGTCCGGAGAGGCCCTTTTTCTAGTATATTTAAATGAAATCCAACAAGATTTAGTGATGAAAAAGTCAAGAATCATAAAACAATAAAACTCACTAGCAATGTGCTGAAGGACATCTTCACTATTTTTGGCCAAATCTTCCTCGGCAGCAACTCGAGCTGTGTCAACCTCATTATCATGCTGCTCATTATTATCAGAAGCATTCCTGTAAATAATTAAAATATTTACTTACTGAAGTAGATACGAAATGACATGTCTTAAAATCATGAAACAGATAACTGTTCAGTCATAGTAACAGTAGACCGAAGACATTTGGTCTACTAAAATCAAATGTGGAAATGAAAATATACAGTCAAATAAAAAGACACTATATATATATTACTAAGGGAATAATAATAAAGCCTGCTAACCACTGACCTGATAAGTGAGACAGACGACCATGCTCGATATATGTTTACTCTCCATCTCAATCACTGTTTTAGATTTCTCGAAAGCTGTTTGACCGGAGCTTACACTGAAGCAAACAGTTGTTTAGGACAGGTAATAAACAGGATTAAGAAAATAAGAAAGTAGGGTGGTCATATCTGAAATAAGCATCTCTGCATCAGATTTTGATTGCTCCTGCACAGAATATCCTAGATGTGTCAGACACAGCAACACAATCTCTATCTGACCACAAATATTTGTATATTAGGATACCTGTGGATGGACTATGGAGTTGAAAAAAAAAACATATATTCCAATTTATTATTTTTATTTTTAATATATTAGAGTTTGTGTTTTTTTATTAGTTCCGTCCAAATATTAATAACCTGCGGACAACGGCCTGTAGGGGTCATGATTCGTTTATTCGTTCCATTCGATTCGCTTTAAAACGAATACTATTTTGAAAAAATGAATTCGTTTAATAAATGTGTCAATTCGATTCGATTCGTTTATTAAATGAATCGAATACGAATTTAAACTCATTTATTCGTTTATGATTCGTTTTATTATTTTCATTTACTAGTTCTTGTTATTTTTCAATAACCATAGAAAAAATAATATTTTCGATATTTGGTGAGACATTTTTAGTAAATGTATTAATTACATATTTCATATGTATATATTTATGAAGAATTAATGTAAATCAAGTGTGGTAAATTATTTTATTAAATAATATCATAACTAAACGAATATTCGTATTCGATTTGTTTAATAAACGAATCAAATACGAATCATGATATTAAGATTCGTTTAATAAACGAATCGCATACAAATCCATCACATTTTAATTCGATTCGTTTATGATTCAATACACATTCGATTTGTTGATTCGTTTTGCCACCCCTAGGTATAAGACTGCTTTTATAATAAATCAATAAATTAATTTCAATTTGTAAAAGTTATCAAATTTCACCATAATCGACACATTATACGATCAATTTGTAGATTAAGAGTATTAATTTTATAATTTTAAGGCATGATCATGAAATTACCTATAAGAAATACAACAACCAAACTCTATATTCTCAAGAGGGGTGAATTGGGTTATTGCTTAATAATGCGGAAATAAAAATATTTACCGATTTTACTACTTTTACCGATTAAGCCTTAGGATATATTTTCTCATACAATAAATATTACCTATATGCAAGTTTCTAATATATAAGTGAATATAAAAATAAACTTGCGGTAATTAAAGAGTTAAGGATAAAGAAAATAATATCGTGAGTTATAGTGGTTCGGCCAATAATGCTTACGTACACTCCCCAAGCCGCGCTTGAAGATTTCCACTATAAACGAGTTTCTGTGGCTCACCCGCAACCAAGAGTTTTACACAAGGTTCACTCCAAATCCTTACACTTTGAGTTTTAGATAAAGGCTCACTCAAAAACCTCTACAATGAGTTTTATACGTAGACTCACTTACGAACCTTTACAATTACCCAAACGATGAGATTTCACAAACCGCAAGTGTTTTAATAAAATATTTGTAAATACACTTGGACACTCACAAAGATAAAGAAGATTGTGTGAATTGCTTATCCAAGTAATCTAAGCTCACTACTAAAGATTAAGAAAGTATAATGTGTGAGCTTGATGTGGAGTGTGTATGATTAAGAAGGTTTAAGAAAACACTCTTATTTTTTATCTCTTAGAATGTATATGAAGGTTGTGTAATATTGCAGAAAAGAATTGAGGCTCAATTTATAGTAAAATGCAAGGCAGCCCCCAATGTTGGGGTATAATAAGAGAGACGCAGCGGAAGAAGCGCTGTTCGGGCGAAATCGTAGTTTAAAATTTTTAAACTTACGAATAAATTATTCAATATCAAATAGTAATAATTCATTCATATTTCACTTAAACATATTTATTCGATATCATATAACGACATAAATAATATAGAAACAACGCGAAATTTTTGCGAAAATGTTTTTCCGTAAGCATAAAACGCGTTTCCGGCCGAACCGACGGATCAATGCTCATGGAGACTGCCCATGTCAGCCCCAAAAACATGTGGACAGTTTGTGGGCTACCCAAACAGTGCATGGTTCACTGTTTGGGCAGTCGTTACCCGGTAACGCCGTTTTTCGCCGTTTTCGCATATTTTCACTCTAAAACAATTTCCGATAAATATTTTACTTGGTCAATTAAAATAAACCAATTTATTCTAATTACTCAATAAATAAAAATTGAATCAGATAAATCATTAATTGCTATGAGACCTCTACACTTTGCAAATTAATCATTTTGATCCTTAAATTATCAAATACATATTTAATTGATTCCAAATCAATCCCAAAATAATTTATACAATTTGCAACATAAACCAGAAACTTTTCCAGAATTCCGAAACAGCCCAGATTTTTCCAGAATTATGAAAACAGCCCAGATTTTGTATTAATTACAATTTGGCCCAATTTGTTCAAAACACATTAAAATCAAATCCAATAAATCCCAAATTTGTCATACATCAAATTATATCATATACATGAAAAATCCCAAAATTTGAATGGGTTAAGAACCCTAATTTCACAAATTACTCAAATTTATATTAAATTGACAAAATTCAACATTTTAATCATCCAATTACCACACCAATCAAGTTTTATCAGCATGAAATTAATCAAGAACAATTCTAGGTTAATTATGAATGGCTAATTAACTGTCAAATTTAATTTTCTAATTAATTTATTAAGCTTAATTACAATAATAAGCAAATAAATTAATCATACATGCATAACATCCTCAAACAAGCTTCCAACAAATTTACTTACAAATTCAAAGAGTAGAGAAACAAACTTAACAACACAATTTGAAGTTAAGAATAATAGAAATATTTTCTATATAGATGAAAGTATAAGGAACGTACAAAAAATTTCAAATTTTTGGCTTTGATTTTCCTTTATTTCTTCAATTTTCTCTCAACTCACTTTGTAAAAATTTGTTAAACTTGTGTTTGTATGAAAAATGAAACAAATTAATTTTGTTAAATCATTTCCCTCCTTGGCCGAATTTCAACAAAAAATAATAATCAAATACTTTAATTTTTGTTTCAATATAATTGGTACACATTTTGCTAAATATTTAGATAACATTTATCCATTCATAAAGCATACTAAAATGTGTTCTAATGGCAACATGTAATTTCCAAACTCTAATAAAGCAAATCATTAAATAATTTTTTTGTTAATTTAATTATATTAATCATATAACATTTATATAATTAAATAATTAAATACAAATATCTTAAATATATGTATTATATTTACATTAAATATCTCAAATACATATATTAATGATATAAGTCAAATATCACAAATTGATATTTTATTAATGTGTGTTTAATAAAATCAAGTATTAAATACAAATACACATTAATTTGGAAATGACCGTCAGGTCCCGATTGCATGTATTTTTCGTTTAACCATTAAACGAGTTTTAAATAATCAATATTATTCATAACAGTTGTCCTAATGCACTTCGAGTATATTTCATCAGTGAGACTCTCTAGATTCAGGCATATCCATCACAAAATTTAATTTCGTGACCATAATTCACCAACCCGTAAATTATGACGACCACAGATAAACTCGTTGAATCATACAGGTCGAGGTCACTGCATACGTATAATCCCTCCGTCACAGGTATCCGGATTATTCCAGAGATATAAATATAAACGTCAAATCTCTATATGAATAATCTCGTCGACGTATCTATTAGTAATCTCTAAATAACATTCGGAACTCACTTCCGAAGTATACTATGACCATAGATTTAACAGATTGTTAATCACATATTGACTACCTATGCTATGTACACAGAACTGACAGATCCTTTCTTGATACTCACAGGATATCATGAGCATGAGTCCACACCCAACGAACAGGTGGAGGTCTGATCTAAAAAGATCGGTGACTTGACTGTCATCTAAGTGTGGAGAATAACTCATATATCCATAATGGTATCCAATGTCAAAGAATCATTATGCTACTCAACCCGAGAAGATTCCTATTGACGTTGGTATACCATCTATTAGGAAATCTTCGGTGAGTCATTCGGTGTTTATCAGATAAACACCTACACATAGACCATGCAAAGGTTCCGATTCGAAACCGAAACTGAATTGGAATCGAACCGGTTGAAACCGGACGGTTTCAGTTCCAACTGGTTCCAGAACCAAACAGGAACCTAACCGATTCGGTTATGGTTCTTACCCTAACCGAACAGGTTGGAACCGTACGGTTTCGATTGGAACCCTAGGGTTCCAACGGTCCCCAACGGCTAGTAGTCGTTGCTCCCTGCCCCAAAGTCCCAAAAAAAAATTAGAGATATTAAAGGACATTTATCTATCTGTTCTGATATTTGGAGTGACCATTGGCGAACACACTCATATATTGGTGTGACTTGTCATTGGATTGATGCATCATGGAACATGCAAAAATAACTTATTGCATTTAGAGTTTTTGATGAACAACATATCACACAAAATATTTATAGAATGATTAAAGTAATTTTTGATGAATATGGTTTATTAGGTAAAATTTTAACAGTTGGATTTGATAATGCATCTGCAAATACTGCATCAATCAATGATTTAATAAAAATATGCGAACCAAATTTAGGGGTCGTTTTTTCATGTTCGTTGCACATGTCATGTCATTAATTTATGTGTTCAAGATGGTTTGGAAAAATTAGCACATTTCATTGAACTTATTAAAAGATACTTAATTGTATTTGGTCATATTCTCAAGTTATGAGAGAATGAGCCAAGTTTTGTAAATTCAATGATATTAAACCGATAAAATTTTAACGAGATGTTCCAACACGTTGGAATTCAACTTATTTTCTTTTATGTCAAGTTTTGCGATACAAAGATACATTATGTAGTTTTTTTCTCAAAATGTCGAACATATCACAATTTTTCCTATTCAATTGGAAGTTTGTGAATTTTTTTTAGAGATTTTAAAAGTGTTTAATGTTGCTACATAAATTTTTAGCATAGTTTATTATCCTACAACACATTTATTTATTCTTGAAAGTTTGAATATTGTTGGAACTCTCGATGAGCATGTTGATAGTAGTGATCCTAATGATATTGTTTTGTTTGAAGCTATTAATATTATGAAACGAAAATGATTGAATTATTTTTGAGACATTCATTTACTTTATCTTATTGCTGCTGTTTTTGATCCTATATTTAAATTAGAAGGTTTGAATAGTGTTTTACCCGTTTACTATGGATATTTAGGAATATCCAATAAAGTTGATATTACAAAAATAATAGCTCAAATAAAAATTGATTTAATAGAGTTATTTAATGATTATGTTACAAGATATAACTTGCAATCAGTAGGACAATCTAGTAGTAGCAAAACGACCGTAATGGAATCTAGACTTAGCGCAGGTGATCGTTGGTTATTACAACGAAATAAAAAAATATAGGGATAACACGACTAATAACCCGGAATTTGACAATTATTTATCTACAAATTTTGAGTTTTTAACTGAATGTTTAATTAGTAAAAATTTTCAAATCCTTGAATGGTGGAACCGACATCAAAATGTATATCATGTATTATCAATTATTGTTAAAGAGATATTGGCAGCACCTGTTTCCACCGTTGCGGTTGAGCAAGCCTTTAGCATCAGAGGCAATATATTGGAAGTCAGACGGTCTTCATTACATCCAAGCACTCTAGAAGCAACAACATGTGTGGATGATTGGACCCGAGCTGATCTGAGGCAACAACAAGATGTCCCTGATGAATTTGAAGACTTGTTCGATAATGCATCTGCAAGTGCAAATGGAGTTGAATGATCAATAGACACGGATGATGATTGATAATTAAATATTTAAATAATTATAAAATTACAATTGGGGAAATATCTTTAAAATGTAATAGAACTAAGTGAGATTTGATTCCTCTCACCATGTTCCTCTCACCCCTGGAGGATACGTAAGCAACTTAAGTTTTTAAAAATTTAAGTTCAAGCTCTTTAATTTTTTTTTAAGATAAGAATTTTATTTGTAATTTAATGTAATTATGTAATGTAAGTTTATTATATAAATTCAAATTCATAATTTTAAATTATTTTATTTTATTAATCTCAATTTTTTATTTAAAAAAAAAAACCGAATGGAACCGGAACTGGAATCGGAACCGAACATTCGGTTTCGGTTGCGGTTCCACATTTAGTGTGGACCCAGAACCATTCGGTTCGGTTCCTGTTCGGAACCGAATCGAACCGCCGGCCACCTCTACCTACACGTCTATACGAGTCTCCCAAGACTCATGGTTCATTGGGATAAACCATCGGACCAAGTCCGATATACGACATGTACTGGTTTCAGCGGATTTTACTATCCGACCCGTGTTAGTAAATCTTGACCAGGAACTCAATTTAAGGATATACAACTTATAGTGACACTTCCCAATGTCAATTACAAACTATGTTGTAACTGCGCACTACATTGTAAATCTGGGGGTCTTTGTCTAATATATATACATATCACTAAACCAGATTTTATTTAATATAATCAATCTAATCGAAATTAGATCGAATACGTATATAAAAGACAATGGGGCTACAATTTAAAATAATAATATTATGGAAAAATGTACTGATCGTATTAAAGAATCAGACATAAATACGATCCGGATTGGCTCTCAGAGCACCAACCCTAACACTCAATTCACAGTCTGAGACTGGTATGCTGGTCTCCAGACACCGGTATGTCGGTCTGGCATAGTAACGACTCTCAATGGCTATATTACCGTTTGAATATATCTGTTTGGGACCGGTATAGTCCTTGCCGGTTCCAGTAGCTGTGCAGCATGCAAGGTTAACCGATATGGTCACCGGTATGTAGACCGGTTTATGTCATGCCGATTATAGTAAGGAACTAACTGTTAGGCTCATCGGTATGTGACCGGTATAGAGACCGGTTTGGTATGTGCCAGTTCCAGTGAATGTGTAAAACATAGCATCTCACCGGTAAGAGACCGGTATGCCGGTAAGCTAAGACTAAGCAAGATTTGTCTTCGTTTGTCGCTAGTCTTCACATCCACGCTCTTCACCACTAACGTGTTTCGATATCTTTTTGTCATGTCTCGCTAATATGCGCCGAAGACTCCAAGTATTGACGTCATCAAAATCCATTATGCGATTGTGTCGCTAACAGATCTTACTATCCGTCCCTAAAATAAATTGATTTAAATGTAAGAAAAAATAATTACTAGTTTGTATTTATTTGTGATCTTCTCTGCATAATTTTTTTTAAAAAAACATAATTTAAATAACTTCAATAAACTATATTCTTTAGATTAAGTTACATAAACGGATGGTCCATAAGATTAAAGGCGTTCTTGTCTCCATATGATTTATATTTTTTTTTTCAAATTTAGCCCTGTAGAATTTAGATTTTTTTTTTTTTCAATTTTAGTCTTCTTAGATCTTATCTCTAGCTTCGTTGCTAGTAGGTTAATTATAAATTTAGAACAAATTCTTGGTGAATTTTGGAGATTATTGAGATCTATTATTATACATACAATAAGAATATCCCAAATTTGACCAGGCAATCCGCAATAGTAATGCTTCCGAAATAGGGCCTCAAAGATTAAATGAAATGTAATTGTAAAGAGCATGAGGCATAAAAATGAATGAGGGCTTATCTTCCCCCTCCCTCTTACACATTTGACTTTTTTGTCTCTCCTATAATTCTCTATTTGCCCTATTCCTTTCACCAAAATTCTATTTTCAATTTTCAAATAAACCATATATATCTAATTTTTTTATTTATTGATATATATATATATATATATATATATATATATATATATATATATATATATATATATATATATATATATATAAACATATATATTTTTTGATTAATTTTTTAAAAGAAAATAGAAAAAAGAAATAAAAAAAAATGAGTAGAAGGGCGATCGGCCTTCTTCCTTCCTCTTTTTTTTTTAATTTTTTTTAAAAAAAATATATTTTATAATTTAATTTAACACTACTTATGTATTATAAAAATATTCTCATGTATATTAGAAAAATATTTATTTAAAAATAGTACAAATAACAATATAAAAAGTTACACTTAAAAATATAAATACATAAATTCTAATCTATGTTGCCTCCAAAGTCTCCTCCTGGCGCACTTGGTGATATACCCAATACTTCGTACCATAATAAATAACGAATGTACATAATACAAACATAAAAATAATCTGGTATGTAGTAAATTCAGTTGTATAATCACGCCTATTCCTGTAGATGCTTTCCCCACTTCGAACTTCATTCTCGCCTGACCAACTATCTGAAAATGAGCCTAAGTTACAGTTATCCATAATGTTTCCCGAATATGATAACTCTATTCTAAGAAGAGAGAATGATATGTTGAAGGAGAAAGAGAGAATGAGATGAGAGAGACTCAAATGATATTACCTTCAAACTTACAAATTACCTCTTTATATAAGAAGTAAACACAAATAAAACAAATAACTTTAAAAAAGAAAATATAAAATCAGAATCAGAATCAACACAACTTTTAATAAAATATTTTTTTTAAAACAAAAAGTAAAAGTAGATATGGATACTGATTTACGAAATTAAATAAGACAAACAACTTTTAATAAAGAAAATATAAAATCAGAATCAGAATCAACACATATTTTAATAAAATATTTTTAAAAACAAAAAGTAAAAGTAGATATGGATGCTAATTTACGAAATTAAATAAGACAAACAACTTTTAATAAAGAAAATATAAAATCAGAATCAAAATCAGAATCAACACATCTTCTAAACAAATAACTTTAAAAAAAAAAAGTAAAAGTAGATATTTTTTTTTTGAAAATTACAAAAAAATAAATGTAGATATGGATATTGATTTACGAAATTAAATAAGACAAACAATTTTTAATAAAGAAATTATAAAATCAGAATCAACACAACTTTTAATAAAATATATATATATATATATATATTTTTAAAATAAAATAAAAGTAGATATGGATATTGATTTACGAAATTAAATAAGACAAACAACTTTTAATAAAGAAAACATAAAATCGAAATCGGAATCAGAATCAAAATCAACACAACTTTAAATTTAATATATATTTTTAAAAAAAAATTATGAAACTTTTTTTTTTCGGAATAAAAAAATAATAATAATAATAAAAGGGGGGACGATTGTTCCCGGTAGAACAATCGCCTTATGATCGTCCCCTGGACGATCATATCGTCCAAGCCCCAAGGGGATGATCCCCCTTGGGGCCAATTTTTGGTAAATTTTTTTTTTAATTTCGAAAAAAAAATTATATTGTTTAAATTTTTTTATATATACTTAAGTAGTATTAATTAAATTAAAATGAATAAAAAAAAATAAATGAATAGATAAAAAATTTGTAATATTTATTAACAAAAATAAAAAAATTATAAAATATAAAAATAATTAACATTTTATTAATTATTAATAAAATGTTTTAACTAGTATATAATTATTTTTAAATTAATATATATAAATATATAATAAATAAGGAAACAAATTAATAAAATAAAATACAAGTAAAATAAAATACAAGTAAAATAAATAAAAAAAAATAAAAGGGGACAAAAATTAATGGAAAAAAGAATTAATTAAATTTAAAAAATAAGGAAATAAATTAATGAAAAAAAGTAAATTAAAGAAAAAGAAATAAAAGGGGATAAAAATTAAGGAAAACAATAAAAGAAAATAAAAGAAAAGAAGAGGTCATTATAGGAAAAAAAAAATTAGAGAGAGAAAAATTTGAGGGGGTGAATGTGTCGGAGGGGTTGGGAGGATAAATTTTCAAAAGAAAATTGATCATCCCACCCCCTCTTACACAACTGACACATTCCCCTCCCCTTTATTTCATTGTAAATTTACTAAATTGTCTCTCTCATTTGAAATTTTGACTTTGCCAATAATTATTAACTAAAAAACAAAAAATAAAAGGAAGGGGGAAGTTCCCCCTTACTTCATCGTCCAAGGGAATCATCCCGTCTCGTCCAAGGGAGTCATCCCTTGGACGAGAAGCCTTGGACGATCATCCAAGGGATCCCTGGGATGATCTTTTTTTTTTATTATTTTATATTATTTTTTAATTTTGAAAAGAAGGTTTCATAATTTTTTTTTAAAATGTATATTTTTTATTAAAAGTTGTGTTGATTTTGATTCCGATTCCGATTCTAATTTTATATTTTATTTATTAAAAGTTATTTGTCTTATTTAATTTCGAAATCAATATCCATATTTATTTTTACTTTTTTTAAAAAAAAAATTTCTATTAAAAGTTGTGTTGATTCTGATTTTATATTTTCTTTATTAAAAGTTGTTTGTCTTATTGAATTTCGTAAATCAGTATTCATATCTATTTTTAAGTGTAACTTTTTATGTTGTTATTTGTACTATTTTTAAATAAATATTTTTATAATATACATGAGAACATTTTTATAATATATAAGTAGTGTTAAATTAAATTATAAAAAAATGAATATAGATTTCTTGATGAATAGTAATTATGAGGCTAGGTGACAAGACCATTGTTGTAATAATTGTCTGCTGCCTATATACCCAATTTGTAAATGAAGACAGATGTATTGTTGATGTGAAGTTGCTTGCAAACTTTCAGGCACATAGCACATGCCCTAAATTTTATATAAAGCATTGATTTAATGTCTTGCTTTTCAAAGCTTTTAGCCATGTGTTTGCCTGGAAATTCGCTGTAATTTTCCCCGTCATTTTTTTTTATGTGCAAGTTTAGAAAAATGTTTATGAATATGCAATCTTATCAATAAATTGTTTTTCTCTTATTTTGTTCTTTCTTGGAAATTAATTAATATATTGTCTTAAATAACCAAATGTGTGCGCATGGCTGCATGCATGTAGTGTTTAGTTTATTCATCATCCAAGAAATTTCTTATTATCAGTATTAGCTAGTAGGTTTAATTTATAAAATCTCAGGGACGTTAGCGTGGTTGGTTGAACAGAAGATTTCAGCTAGTAGGTTTAATTTATAAAATCTCAGGGACGTTAGCGTGGTTGGTTGAAGAGAAGATTTCAAGAAATTTAAGTAATTTAATGACGTTGATTCGTCTTGTTGCTAAAGCGCAAGTACTAACTTATTTAGTATTGTATGGTGAGAGTTATGCATATATCTAAATTATTATTATTTTTATCTTAGAACAAATAATAGAACTTCGAAATTACCTTAGTACTTACTGGAGGATAATTCTAAAAAAATTATATTAAGGGACCAAAAAAAAAATCACTTTCAACTTTCTGTTCATGCGCACTAAACCGTAGATTACATGTACCTAATGAATTGGGGAAAAAAAATCTTGATACTATTTAAAAGGTGGGTTTCAAGAAGCATGAGTAGTGCAAGATCCATTAATTTAGAATGGACGGCCAAACCTTCGTTTCTGATATTTCATCAAGTGTTTATGGATTAAGAAAGAAAGTGTCAAATCAAATAGGACTCCTGCATTTGGAAGCCTTGTCAACAGAAGCACATTCTAATTTCATTTCTAGAAATCACTTCCAACACTTCTTGAGTCTTTTTCTCAACAAAACAAAAAAAAAAAAAAACACTTTTTGAGTCTTGAAAACTACTTTTTGTCTACTTCAGTTTATGCATGGATTTTAAAAAAAGTTATTTGATTACTTTAATTCTGAAATAACTTTTTACAATTCAAGAGATTGAAAAAAAAATGATAAATCTATAATGGGTGATAAAGAGGTGATAAAAACTAATACATGTGTTAAAATTATTATTTTTTAATAATATAATACATGTTTTTATGATTTATTTTTGTTATATTTTTGTCACCCTTATATATCGGTGACCCAGGTGAGATGTAAGTATAACAAAGGGGATATACAATGATCATCGACTTTGGCAATTTCAACTCACCATAAAACACAAACAAAGCATCCTCAAAAAAATATATAATAAATTCCCAAAGTGATACAGAAACAACTAATTTGCATGAGACAATGGCAAGTTTAGTGAATTTGAGAAATGGGCGATCGTGGTATTAGTGACGGTTTTAATTCATGTTAGGGGATCGTGGGTTAAAACTGGCACGCGAGTAAAATGAAATTAAGAATAATTGTTAGTTCATGAGGCTTTACCTACCATATAACAGTACAATAATAATTAAGAGACTTAGCCTATCATAAATATTAACAATAAAATAAAGCAATAAGACACAAATTTAACGTGATAAAACCCTCATGTGAGGGAAACATCCACAGAAAAAATAAAAGAATTTCACTATAATGGAAAAAAATTTACAACAACTCTCTAAACACAAGAAATGAACAATCTCACACTCTCGAGAATTACAACTCTCTCACACACTCTTAAGAAGAAACTAGATTTTCCTCTCTTAGAATACATATGATTTGGTTGAGAATGAGATGAAGAAAATAATGAAATGAAGCTTCTATTTATAGACAAGAGATTCATTATGCAAATAGTGATTCTAATTTTTTTTTATTTTCTTTTTAAGTATGTGGGACCCACCCATAATAAATTTTCAATTATTGCTTGCTTTCGGTGGCTTGACTTTAACAATTCTCCGAATTAAAAACTTGATTGAGAACCAATAAGTTTCCACACCATCCGTTCTACTTTGTCATCTTCAAGCTGCTTATGTTTCCGCTAATCCATAAGATGAAATGCACCATACAAACTTGTCTGTATTGATAGGCTTGGTCATTACATCTGCAAGGTTCTCATTTGTGTGTACCTTTAACAAGTCCACACTGCCTTCTTCCACTACTTCACGAATAAAGTGGTATTATACCGATATATGCTTCATTCTTGACTAAAAGGCTGGATTCTTTACAATATACAAAACACTCTGACTGTCACAAAATAATGGATTTTTCTCTTGTTTGTGCCCGAACTCCTCCAATAACCTTTGAAACCAAATAGCTTCATTGCAAGTTTGTGTAGTTACCATGTATTCATCTTCTGTTGTAGACAAAGTCACAACTCGATGTAACTGGGATACCCAGCTCACTGCTCATCCTACAAGTACAAACACATAACATGTAGTGGATTTTCTTTTGTCAATATCTCCTGCAAAATCTGAATCAACGTAGCCCCTGACAACTAATTCCGATCTTCCATAACATAATTCAACATCTTAGGTTCATTTGATATATCTAAAGATCCTTTTAACAACATTCCAATGCTCTCTACCAAGATTCGCCATAAAACGACTAATCGTTTTCACTGCTTGTGCAATGTCTGGTCTTGTACAAGTCATAGCGTACATTAAGTTTCCCATTGTTGATGCATACGGTACTCGAGACATCTCATTCCTCTAAGTTTTATTGCTAGGACACATAAAAGATGATAACTTAAAATTAACAGGAAGTGGGGGTAGAAACTGGCTTACAATCTTCCATATCGAACCGCCGTAAAATTTTATTCAAGTAATTTTTCTGAGAAAGCCAAATTTTCATGTTATTTTCTATCTTGGTGTATTTGCATCCCTAAAATCTTATTTGCCGGTCCCAGTTCCTTCATGTCAAATTCCCTAACTAACTATGTCTTTAAATCTTTGACTCGATCTTTGTTAGGGTATGCTACTAACATGTCGTCGACATACAACAACAAAATAATAAAGTCATTATTTTCAAACCTCTTATAATATGTACAATGATATGAACTGAGTCTGTTGTACCCAAGGCAAATAATGAATGAATCAGATCTCTTATATCAACATCTCGACGTCTATTTGAGACCATATAAAGATTTGTTCAACCTGCAAACCAAGTTCTTCTTGCTTATTTCAACAAAACCTTCTGGTTGGAGCATATAAATTTCTTCTTCAAGATCTCCATGAAGAAATATAGTTTTCACATCCAACTATTCCAGATGTAGGTCAAAAGTAGCACACATAGCCAAGACTACTTTGACTGTTGTAAGTCGAACCACCAGAGAAAATATCTCGTTGAAATCAATTCATTCTTTCTGAGCATATCATTTCACCACCAATCGTGCACGATACCCCTCCACATTATCATTGCTATCTCACTTGATCTTGTAGACTCATTTATTACCAATGGCTTTTATTCCACGTGGTAATAGTACTAGATCTCATGTATTATTTCTGTGCAAAGCTTCTTTTTACTTATTGCAATGCTTCCATCCACAAATATGCATTTACGTCATTTGTAGCTTCATGGAAAGTGGATGGCTCTCCTGTAGGAAACGCTTTCCTCGCGCAGCAGAAGCGGCTTAGGCACACGGATCGGACTTGAAAAATTTTCCTGCTTTCCCCTTCCTTTAGCCGAATCTGACCGGCAGGTGTACTGAAATTTTGCATCTATTTCGACAAGATCTCAGCCCCAGAATGCTCCCGAAACAGTCCCCGAACAGCCCCCAAACTGCAGTGAAATAATGGACTGTTTTGGACCCGTTACACAACGGAACTGCACACAAATCAACCCATGATTTGCATGAACTGTAAGGATGTTTTAGGTCTGATTTTTCACTCAAGATACAACCACAATACAGCCCTAAATGGTTCCATAGGTGTTTCTCAAAATCCCAAATTAAAACGAAACAAACCGAGCCCCGAATCAATTATATGATTCACGACAATGGACAATAAAATACTCCCACTGCCGTGAGATAGAGAAGATAAGAACAATGATTTTGGTTCAACGCCACAAGTTCTTCCGAGATATGTCTCACAACCAAGGGAAAGTAGTGTGGGCTACACATACAAAATAAATCCCTAAACGATTTAGAGATTTAATCACACTTAATATATTTTTCTTATTTTTGTTCTTCAATGGAATCTCTCAACTTTTGAGAGAATGGTGAAGAAGAAGAAGAAGGTGGTTAGGGTTGCAAGAATGAGAGTCCTCTAAAAGAAAATCAAATTTCCTTTTTATACTTAGGTCAATTGTTTCCACAAACAAAACAAGTTATCCCCTCCCTCTTTGGTGAAAATCGGCCAAGGCTAGGAATTTGTAACATCAAATTTTTAATTACCATTATTAAAAATATGTTATAAAATTGAATAAGCAATTAACCATATTGAAAGTCAAAACTTCCAATATTAATGCTAAGGATTATTTTGTTTCCAAAACAAACAAATTCATTCACTTTTCAAGCCTTGTAATTTTCGGCCATGGCATATATTCTTTTATTAATTTTGTAACTATTGTATTAGCTTTCCATAAAGCCAAAGATGTTACAAAATCAAAAAGGTTTAATGCCATTATTGATTTGTAACTTCCAAAATAAATCAAGTGTTTCCAAAACCCTTTTTTTAATTTGGAAATTACAACTTTAGCTTTCATTTAAATTATATCATATATAATTTAAATCATTAATAATAAATAATTACCATATAATCATTTATTATACAAATCATACATTAACTTTTAATATATAGTTCCCAGTGTGACATTATCAATATTATTAATCATATTAATAATATTTATTCTTTTGTAAGTATATAATTGGACTATCCAATTATACTAAATCCGCTATAGTATATTGAGCTAGCACGTGGACCAAATGGACATACGGCTCCGAGCTCCAATAATCTCGAAATATTAATTAAGCTCTTAATTAAATATTCTGAATTATTAACTTTGGGTTATTCCACTAAAAACCTGAAGTTGCACTCTCGTTGCCGCAGATGATATATTAAGCCGAAGCAAGTCGATGTCCATTAATATATTAAGGTATCTTAATCATGTTGTAATGATTAAGCCGAACCAAATCATTACATATCGATTTGACCCTTCATGAGTATCTCATAATTAGAGTCGGGTCATAATGTCTGTTATACCTCTCTAATTATTTTTACCTTAAGTACCATTGATTATCTAATGAACGATTTATTCATAACTATTATGAATTTTAATCTTTTATTCGTAATAGAAAGACTTGAGTGCCAACTTGGAGGTCTTCTCTCTCGAGTTGATCGATTCAACCCTTAAGAAAGATATTCTTCTACTTCTCGTAAGAATGAGTGAACTCCATGTCTATGTAAAACGTTATCAGCTACACAACAGACCATGCCCCCCAAAATACGTAGTTATTGGCCGGGACTGTTACACCAACCTCACCTTTGTAAATCAAAGGACATTGCCTCCCATGTAGGAGTTCGTAGTACACTCAGGATTAAGATCAAACCATATATGACCATCTAGTAGATCAAAATGACTTTTTAAGTTTAACGGATATTATAAGAATGTCATTTTCATCTGGGTTCAGTCCTATATGATCGCATCATACAAGGTGCCTCCATTCTCATGTCTCTACATGGACGATCCGGATCAAGATCGCCATACAAATATAGAATGGACCGCAGCTATAGATAAACCACAAACAAAGTACCCGCTTTGTTTGCTCTATATGGACTATTTAAGATTACCAACTTCAGACTTAAATCCTCTTGTGTATGACACTCATACACTAAGTCTGAAGGCACATAAGTAATCTAGGGTATTTAAGATGATTTATAATATGCGAAAATTAAACAAACAATTTGATAAATGAATAATGCATCGTTTTATTTCAAAACACATAAAACCGTTTACATCATATGTATCTTTAGGGCATACATTCCAACATCTCCATCATCTGTTAGAAGACAATATGTAATGTTACTATCTATAACATACTCTGAGTGCCAACTTGGAGGTCTTCTCTCTCGAGTTGATCGATGGACTTCAGAAGCTTCAAAATTAACTGATTCGTGTACCTCGTGCTCCGGTGATGCTTCAGAAGAATCTAATTTTCTCGTTCTGAATTATTTTCCACCAATACTGTTGTAGTCTCTTTACTTTCTTTTGAAATGCTATCATTTCCTTCTTTCTGCACTTGATCTTCTGCGAATATCACATCTCTACTGATGATGATCTTATAGGTAGTGGGATCCCACAAGCGATACCTCTTTACTCCATCAACATAACCTAAGAAAACATATTTTCTAGATTTTGGATCTAGCTTTGTTCTTTCTTGAGCGTTGTACATCACATATACATGACAACCAAAAATATGAAGAGATGAGTAATCAGCTGGTTTTCCACTCCACATCTCCATCGGTGTCTTCAAATAATTGACAGTTGATGGAGATCTATTTACAACATAACATGTTGTATGAACTGATTCTGCCCAAAAGCATTTTGGTAGACTAGTTGTTCTTAGCATAGCTCTTACTCTTTCCAGCAATGTTTTATTCACCCTTTCCGCCATACCATTTTGTTGAGGAGTGTATGGTGTAGTAGTTTGCCTTTTAATTCCTTCTTGCTGACAATATGCATCAAAATCCTTGCTGCAATATTCTCATCAATTATCTGTCCTTAAACACTTGATTCTCCTTCTAGTTTCAACTTCAATTTGTGCTTTGAAATTTTTAAAAATTGGCATCATATCTGACTTATTTTTGATTGGGCACACATAATATCTTCTATAAAAGTCATCAATAAATGATACAAAATACTTTGCTTTCCCCAGAGATTGAACTGTTGTTTCTCAAACATCAATAATCAATTCTAAAATGGTTTTACTCCAGGCACTTGACTTGCTGAATTTTAATCTATTTTGCTTACTTATAACACAATGCTCACATAACAGTAGATTAAATGCTTTCAAGCCTGAGAGTAGCTTTTGATTGAGGAGAATCTTCATTCTATGTTCTGACATGTGGTATAGTTTTTGGTTTCATAACATAGAAGTTTCCTCTCCATAATCCAATGATGTTGCATCCTGAATCGAGTCTCCCAAAAGCATATATAAGTTTGTTGATAATTTTTCATCTTTCAAGACAGTAAGTGCTCATTTCAACAACGGTATTGTATCCGAGGTCATCTAATTGTCCAACTGATAAATTTTTTTTTTCATTCCTACAACATGTCGAACATCTTGTACAATGCTGATAGTACCATTGTACATCTTTATTTTGATGGCTCCAATCCCAGTAATTTTCAAGGCATGATTATTGCCTAGAAAAACCGATCCTCTAGAGACAGGTTCATAATGACAGAATTATTCTCTTCTAGAGGTCATGTGCCATGTTGCTGCAGAATAAACCAACCATGCATCACTTAGTTGTTTTCTGCCATCATTGGATATTATTGCTACTTTGCTGTAAAGTGCACCACCTTCTTCAGAAGTACTTACAACAAATCCCTGAGATTTTGTTACAACATGAGCTTTTTTTGTACCATTCTTCATATTCCAACAATCTTTCTTGACGTGTCATTTCTTGCCACAATTGTAGCATATAAAATTCTTCTTACTTTTTGATTTCGATTTGTCATGGTTTTGACTCTCACTTGAGCTACGTTCCGTTGATCTCCCTCTTGTCATCGCCAATGCTTCTACTTATTGCGAACTAAATGATTTGTCTTCCTTATTTTTGTGCCTATACTCTTTTTCCAGAGCAACAGCTGCAACTTCGTTAAAGACTAGATTACCAGAGACAACATAACTTGTCAAGTTGATGATAAGTTGATCATACAAATTAGACAGACTTTGAAGTAGAATCTCTACATATTCATTTGTTGATTTACTAGAATCCAACACAGTGAGTTGGGAAAATAGTGTATTCAAGTTGTTGACGTGATCCGTCATGAATGTGGAATCACTCATTCGAAGAGTGTAAAGTCTCCTCTTTAAGAAGATCTTGTTGTGTAGTGACTTTACCTCATACAATTTGATAAGTGCATCCCAAATCTCTTTTGCAGTCATCTTCTTTGCAACACTGGATAACACAGAATCTGCTAAGGCTAGATGTAAGTTGCTTATAGCGTTGACATCTATATCATTCCATTTTTCATCAATCATTCTATATGGTCTCTCTCCAGTTGCTGCCAAGCAATTGTCTTTTCTTAAAATTACTTTTATTTTAAGTTTCCAATAGGAAACGTTGCTCCCTTTGAACTTCTCAATTTCAAATTTTCCTACCATGTTTCTGATGACGATCAGCTTCTCACTTGATCCGGCTTTTACTATTTCATCGTGAATATTACTATATATGTGAATAGTATCGTATACGTGAATAATATCATATATGTGAATAATACTATATTGTATATGTGAATAGTCTCTGTGAACAATAACCCTGAACCTGAAGCACGGATACCACTGTTAGGGGATCGTGGACTGAAGTTGGCATGTAAGTAAAGTGAAATTGATAATAATTGTTAGTTAATGAGGCTTTGCCTACCATATAACGGTATAATAATAATTATAAGGCTTAACCTACCATAAATATTAACAATAAAATAAAATAATGAGACACATATTTAACGTGGTAAAATCTTCAATATGAGGGAAACATCCACGGACAAAAGTAGAAGGATTTCACTATAATGGAAAGAATTTTACAACCCCTCACTAAACAAATGAGTGAACGATCTCACACTCTCTTATAATAGGAGAAACCCCTTACAAATTCTTAAGAAGAAACTATATTTCTCTCTCTTAAAATACATAGGATTTAGTTGAGAATGATATGAAGAAAATAATTAAATGAAGTTTCTAACTATTTATATGCAATAGATTTACTATGTAAATAGTGAATTCTAATTTTTTTCTTATTATTTTTAAGCATGTGGCTTGACTTTAACAATTCTTTCACTTCAAATGATACATTTGAATTGTTATCCCATAATTCCTCTAACAGGATTTCCATTGGCATTGCTCTAAGCGACTCGATAGTCCATTTACTAGGTACCTCTGGTTCACTTCTTGTTAGAGTTGTACCAGTAGGTTCGTAATCCTGCACAAAACTATTTGATCAATTTTATTGGGATAAAAATAAAGCATCACATTCAAATTGTAAACAATGTACCATATATCATTGCTGGATGGTTTCTTACGCTTTCTGTTTCATTAATGTAGTTTGACCAGAGTGACTTCCCAGAAATGATCAACCGACTTTTCATGAGCCTTTACATCATCCAAAACTTCTGTTATAGAATTGATGTTGTTGGGACGGATGTGAGACCCTTAGGGTCGAATCGGTGTCTCGGGCAGTGGAAGTGAGTCTAATCCATGGATATCAAACATGAATATATTTTTTCAATGAAATACCCTATTACATTAGGAGTGTATATGAAAAAACTAGGACTGAATTGGAGTCCATAAACTCAAAAATATGTCAAAATAAATTTAAGTGTGGAACACGTGCGCACACTATGCACTGCTCTTAACAATAAATTTTTTTGAAATGTTTTCATTTTAACAGCTCTCTGGAAATATAGGGCTTATGGAATAAGGTTTTTATCCCAATTTATTTCCAACCTTCCCTATACACTTTGAAACATCGGAAATTTAATTTTTAACTTCAAAATCAACATCAACACATATTAAAGAACAAACTCATATTTTTCAAAATATTCAATATTTTAACAAAAACATAAATCTATTATAAATATGCACATGTGTAAATTTTGAATTCAAAACACAAATCAAGTTAGAATCTCACAATGAAGTGACTCATGAATAATTCTATGTCACTAAATGTGGTCAATTGATTTTAAAATGGCAGTCATAACTCCAAGATTTGATCTATAGTTCCAAACTCTAATTTTATATTCATGTCCAACAAACATGAAAATATTAGACCCAATTACAATCATATTATGTTTATGTTTCCAAAGCATCCATACACAAATCTATTAGCCTAATTTTAATTTCAAACTATATTATTATATATCTGTTGGTAGACGAAAATCCCCACCAGAGGATGAAGTCGCCCTAGGACGAAAGGAAGAACGAAGAGAAGGAGGACGATGGGCCGAAGAGCGACGAAGAGCTTGGGGCGACCAGACCAATGGTTAAGGCGAAAACCCATGATGCGGTTACTTCCACGATCGTAACAGTTGGACGGTTTTCCCTCCATAACCAAGCAGTTGAGACACGCAGCTCAGCGGTTACAGGAACGATTTGCAGCTGCAGGGAGATACTGGAACCGCCTAAAACGGTTGACAAACTTCACATTAAAAGTTTATCTATGCCAAGAGAACAAGCCCGATCAAATGAAGACTCAAATGAGCATATTTTTATTTTTCTTTTCTTAGATTATAATCTTAGGACTGTAACTTGTGTGCTTGCGCCACTTGGAGGCTTATTCACTTAATCAAACACTTCTTGCTGGGACATTGTCTCAGGAGGTTTGAACCTTACACGCTCTTCTTTCTTCACGCATAAAAATTGCGCAAACAGTTTTTGGCGACCACAGTGGGAGAATTGGTGTAAAGAGTGGAGATGCCTCCGAAAAGAAACGCTCAAACTGACTCAACTGCGGAGGAAGGAGGACTGGAGCAAACCAACCAGCCCAACGTTCCAGCCATAGTGGGTCAATTCGAGGGTTTGACAGATGCTAGTCGGTACGAACCTATGATAGAACTCAACCCTAACGCGGTGCGCGTGTTGTTCGGTGAATTCACACAGGATGTTGTCTAGCAAGTTAGGCTCCAAAATACACATGTCATAGATAAGTTCGTATCAACTACTAATTCACATTATGAAAACATGGCTAAACATCTAAGCTCGTTAAACGATTTAATGGCCAAATGTGTAAACAGCGGGACGGTGCTGCCGCACACTACGCCCCCCTGCGGCAAGCAGTCAGGAGGCTAGTCCTAGTAATATTCCTTCTCAGGGAACCAACATCCCTACGGTTCTCAGGGGAGGAATAAGTCCTAGAGGCAATGGCCCACAATTAGGACCAAATATACACCAAAGGCCAAATATGGCACATAACGAAGTGGTGTTGCCTCAGGGTGTCCAGGCTTCTCAAGGGCAGAACCCTGAGTATGTCCCACTTTTGAGAGGACCGCAACCACCGCCCATAGTTGTGCCATTTAATGGCAATGATATGCTAATGGAGCAAATGACCGAGATCATTCAAAACCAATTTGGTATAGGCATACGGCCAATTCGATCAAGATATCGGAAACCGTATCCTGATTGGGTCGATGTGGCCTATCCATGGCCTAGAAACTACAAGATACCAGATTTTTCCCTTTTTACGGGGTCTGAGGAAGTTTCTACCATGGAGGACGTAGGACGATTTACCCTTCAGTGTGGGGAAGTTAATGATTTCCACAAACTAAGATTATTTCACAGATCACTGTCAGGGGTAGCTTTCTCCTGGTATGTCAATCTGCCAGCCAATTCGGTAGAAAGTTGGCAGCAGATGGAGCAACTGTTTCATGCGCAATTTTACAAGGCTGAATCTAAAGTGGCCTTAGCCGATTTGGAAAACTTAAGACAATTGCCAGGAGAGTGGGCCGAGACATTCTTACAACGGTTTAAGGTAGCCCGAGGCCGATGTTACGTGTCTTTGCCCGAAAAAGAATTTGTGAAGATCGCTCAAGGTTGCTTAAATCTCTATCTGAAAAAGAAGTTTCAGGATCGCGAGTTTTGGGACATTCCCCAACTCACCACCAGTGTGGTGCGTTATGAGTGAATTTTACGAGAAGATGAGCAAATGAAGAATTCGAGCAAATGGACATATTACAGGAATATCGACTATGAAATGAGCGAAATAGATACCGAGTCGGCCGATTTATGTCTGGCCGAGTTGGTTAAAGAGAAACCTTACGTTTGCAAAACGTGGGCGGAACCCCAAGCAAGTGAAAAAAATGATAGAAATGACAAAAACTTCTCCTTTGATATTACTAAAGTCGATGCCATATTTGACCAGTTATATAAGGACAAGCAAATTAGCTTGAGCGACCGACATACGTTGCCAACAGCCGAGCAGATCGGTAGTAAAAAATATTGTAAGTGGCACAATGCATGGTCTCACACAACTAATAATTGCCTTATTTTTCGTAATATCTTACAGGATGCCATAGAATCCGGACGAATCACGTTCGAGAAAAAGATGGCCGTGGATAACAACCATTTTTCCAAAATCAGTGCGGGTGAACATGATTAATCCAGACCTTGCCAAGGTGAACCTGCCGAAAGTCAAATTAGTGCTAGACGAAGGACATCACCGTCGTCGTCCAAGCGCTATGGAAAGGATTAAGGTGCCTTCAGGGCAAGGAGACCAGCAGAACATTTGTATTCGATGCAAAAATGACATGGAATGGATGAAAGAGTTAGAAGACAGCAAAGAGCGTGTCTCCACTAATGAGTCATCAACTTCAGAAACAGAAACGACCTTAAAACGGTCTGACGACGCAGAATACGAATGAAAGAAAGCAAGAGGCCACCCTTGGACGAGGCCAAATTGACAGGCGATGAAGTTGGGCGAATATGCCTCCACTCCAGCCTTGCCATTGGCCCCGGTCATGATGTCATGAACCAAGTCACGGCTGCATAAAAACTTCCGCCATATACGAAGACAAGATTCATCCTCTTCCGAAAGGGGAAAGTCATGGACGAAAGACGGACTGTTCGACACAGTAAAAGGGAAAAAAGAAGGAACCCGAGGAAGAGTATAAAAATAATCAAAGGTAGCACGAGGAAGGAAAGAAGACGGCCTAAGCTGAGCGAAGAGAAGGCCGGCACAAGAGTAAGGGTGAGTGTAGGCATTGCATTTTTGCATGTGAAACCCGATGATGAGCCTCATTTGGAGGCACTATCTTTTAAGTCGCGGAAATCGCGGGAAACGGACGTCGGAAGGGAAGAGTCAAGAATTGATGTTTGGTTGGATTTAGTTCGCGTGTTTAGTTTCGGGTTCGCTGTTGGATCTCCGTTTTAAAACTTAACCTTAGCCCAAGCCCATTAAATCACATCCAAAGAAATAATTAATATATGTCACAAATCAAAATAATTAAAACATTTAAAATATATGTCACAAATTTTAAATTAAATTCAAAAATTAAAATTAATTAACTCACAAATATAAACTAAATTGAAATTAAATAATCAATTAATTGAATTAAATGTTAAATCTAAATTACAAACCAATTAAATTAATAAATTAAATTAATTGCAATTAAAAATTAAATCAAATAAATCAAAAATCAAATACCAAAATTAAATAATTCACTTCCAAATTAAAATCAATTAAAATAAAATAATTCCTAATTTAAATAATTTAATCACCAATTTAATGAAATTACCCACCAAAAATACAATATCCTTGCCTAAATAATTAAAATCAAATACCAATACACCTAATTAATTGATTTCTTTCCTAAAATAAAATCCATATCCATGCAAACCCTAATGAACAACTATAAAACACACACTAAATCAACCCTAGGGACACTCACTCACGGCAACTTGAAAACAAAATAAAAGCAAATAAACCTTAAGACAATAGCCTCTCGTATCTCTCTCATTCACGGCAAAAGGCCAATCCCTACAGCACAAACAAAAAAAATAATCATAAACCCTAGAAGCCATCTGCCCTCTTCAACCTGCCCCTAACCAAGCCCCATGCACCAGACCGACACGCCCAGCCTGCTCCACGTGAACGCACAATAAGCCACACAGCCAGGCTTCTCAGACTCTCTCAACAAAATAAACTCTCTTCACACTCGGCACTACCCTCTGCCTTCACGCAAGAAAATAATCCATAAAACCCAGCCCTCAACCTCAACAGCCCCCACGCATCAATGACTAACCCTCAACTAAGCCTTCCACAAAACTGCCACCAGTGTAGCCTTCACTCACGCCTAAAACAGCAACCAAACTCAGCCTCATTCACGCACAAATTGACATCAAACAACCTTCAAATCACGCCCACTGCCGCATGCACAAACAGTCCCAAAATGCCACAAACAGTCGGAAAACCAGCCTCTAAACCGACACAGAACCAGTGAACAAATCACCCCAAAACAGTGAGTAAACCAGTCCCCAAAAATACCCCAAAACAGTCCCAAAACCGCACAAAACAGTCTCTAAATGTACCTGAAACAGTGAGCAGCGAAACAGCAGTGAAATAGCAGCAAAACGGAGTGAAAACAGTGAGCAAAACAGCGAGGTAAAACGCAAACCAGTGAACCAGAAATTTGCGGAGTGATAGCCCTTCCGACGGTTGTAAACGCGAGTCCGGAAGACGACTTAAAAGGTTAGACCTGAGGGTACCTTTCACACTTGTTTTCTTTTTATTATTTATTCGATTTTTATTGATTCTTTTAATTGTGTTTTAAATTATTTATTGAATATTGTTTGCATGTGATGTATGTTGTGGCCATTGATTAAAACGGAAAATACGTTGTCTCTCGTGGTATATAGGATGGAAACCCATACGTAAATTCCGTAGCCGATTCCGAATGGACGGTAGTGCGGTCTGTACTTGGGATACAACTCCACGTACCACTTGAGTAAACGGCGCATATTTCGCTTTATGTTATTTTGATTATTCGCACTTTATATTCCGTCTTTTAATTTCCGCATGTTATTTATGTTGTGATGCGATCGAGCGCATGGGCTTAGTAAGTCGGATTAAAGTTCCCTATTTGGAGGGGTTAAAATCCTTTACCACGATGCTTTGCCGCGCCGGTTGATGTGTGTTTGGTTGGATGTAAGATATGTTCAATCGGGCATACTAAGTTTGATATGATTGTCTTTATTTTTGTATGCATGATGCGATCGAGCGCATGGGCTTAGTGAGTTAGTCCAAAGGTCCTCTCTTTGAGAGACGAAGAGCCAAAAGGCCACCTTTGTGACACTACTTCGCCGCGCCGGACGAAGTGTGTTCGGTTGAATGTACGTTCAATCGGGCATATGATGTCCTACACTTTTATTATCTTTATTTCATGTATTGTGATGTGACGCGCATGGGCTTAGTATGTTGGTCTAAAGGTCCTCTCTTTGAGAGACAAAGAGCCCCAAAAGGCCACCTTTACGGCAGTACTTCGCCGCGCCCCTTTATTTTGTTGTTTAGTATGACGTCTTATTACATGACCATGCATCATATCACATTGCGCATGGGCTTAGTATGTTGGTCTAAAGGTCCTCTCTTTGAGAGACAAAGAGCCTAAAAGGCCACATTTACGGCAGTACTTTGCCGCGCCTCTTTTATTTAGTTATTCGCTTCATAACGTCTTTTTGAAAATTCATACATCATATTGCATTGCGCATGGGCTTATCAAGTGAGATTAAGGGTCCTCCACTTTGAGGGGTGAAAATGCTTGAAAGCTACTTTTGCTACAATGATTTACCGCGCCCCTTAATCCGTTATTGTTTACTACATGTCATATACTCATCCGTCCATGTATGTGTCGTGTTGTTTACTGCATTTTGGAGGTCACTGCTGATCCCCGTTCGAACGCGTTTCAGAACGCCGCACGAACGCATGTTTTCTGTCTGGTCTCGTTCGAACGCGTTATCAAACGCCATACGAACGCGAACCTTCTGTTTACCGTTCGAACGCATTTACGAACGCTACACGAACGCGAACACACTGAACTGAGACACTTTCATCACATGCCATGTATAATTGTTTCTTAAGTGCTTTTTCTTATGAAAACCCCATATAGTCATTCCTATCTTTGTGCACATCATAATGAAAAGCATGTTTATTCCATTGGTTGCATCCTTTACCTTAGTCTTGGTCTAACTTATTACAATTCGTATATCTATGTCATGATAGCATTTGAGTATTATTTCTTGTGGTATATCGGATGGAAACCCATACATAAATTCCGTAGCCGATTCCGAATGGACGGTAGTGCGGTCTGTACTTGGGATACAATTCCACGTACCACTTGGAAAAGTGCTCACATGTGTGCTTGTGTGGTTAATATGTGTGCTTGTGTTTTCGTGAATCTAATATGCCGATGAAGTTGTACGTTCGTTGCTACTTTGATGTATTTTCTAGCATGCAATCTTAGATGTGAGATATATGTGAAATGTATGTATAAGCTTTATTTTGTACATGTGAATTTAGAAGCATGATACTCTCGGAAATAAGTGTTACTTAAGCTTGATTAAATTATTACGTAAATCCTTTCATTACAAGTGACATAAGTAAGGGACCATTCCGAACCCAATGGTTTGAGGTCTTCCCTTGCGAGGGGTGAGTGCGGCCTTAAATCTCATTTTCCCGGTTCACACCGGGTGGCGACTCCATTATTCTCCGGTTTAGTCCCCCGTGGCTACTCCGTACTCCCGACCGGGCCGCGAGCCCGGGACAACATGCGTCTCCCAGTTTCTGTGTCCCACAGTGAGTCGAATCAATTGTGCCAAAAATAGGAAAATAGGCTCTTAACCAAAGTTGGACAATCCACAAGGGACCAGAGGCAATGGATGATGACCCCGACCGAAGTTGCTTTTGGAGGACGGCCAGCCCCCGATACATGGCGGCAAGAAGAAAAGAGGCCAAGTCTAAATGACGGCCATGGGCGAGATCAGAAGAAATGAGGAGGTAACCCGCCACAGGTTTTTAGCTGGGTGTACAAACGATATATTTGCACAGCCAGTAATGAAGGAAGGTTGTGCGTTCTAGCATTGAAACCGTACCAGCCGTTTTCGAATATGTGCGAAGAAGAGAAGAATAAGACGAAAAAGAGGAGTGACTCATTGAATGAGGGGGAAAACGAAAGGTTGTGGAGGCCGAAATGGTCACTCCGAGAGGGGTCAAATCGGTAAAGGCACCAACATCACGGAGGGTGATAGTAAAGGGCTCGACCGGGAAAATGAATTCATTGTACTCGGAAGACCAAAAGAGTAAGGAAATGGGAAACAAGTTGCGATCAAAAGCTGGCAGAGACAAGGAAAGCTCAATAAGAGGAAGAAGATGGTGTTTGTCTAAAAAGGCACGGGTATCCGCATGTAACAACATACGTTGATACCAGGCTTCGAAAGCTGTATCAGGCTTGGGCCAGGTGCGAATTGGACTGGACTGAGCAAGGACAGAAATGTTAAGTGGTTCAGAAAACGAAGGGCTAGAAGAAGAGGGAAATTGCTGAGCCAACGGGGCCGTTGCGATAGCGTTAACGTCAATGAAGATGGGGCCAAGAGCGCAATGACCGAAATCCTCATCAAGACTGTGAAGGCCAAACACGCCCACAGAAGAGTCTTCCAATGCCAACTTATAATCAGCGAAAGTTGAGTCGTTAGTTTTAGGAAAAGAGGAAGAGGAAGCCATTGATGACAAAAAATTAAGAAAGAAGTACAAGCGAGTTTGCAGAAAAGGTAAAGGTATAGCGAGAGACAGATGGGGGTGAAGCCTTATGGACAGACGAAGGGTTTAACCTGGGACAGCTGTCGCAACATGAATCGTTGAGGGGTAAGAGCAGCGGGAAAACGGAAAAGGATAGAAAGTTGCCTTAGACAGGTGTTCGAATGCAACTCGCTGCACAAGTGACATGCGACGGAAGGAAACACGCAAGTGACATAAAAGGCGGCTCTTAAATGGCCCTCATGATGAAACGTGTAGGAAAGAGCCGCACATTTATTGCAGATATGATGGGTTTGCGTAGAACTCTAAGGGACGGCCCGACAAACTATAGGGCGAAGAATCTAACCCCGAATCTACTTCGCTCGACCCCGCTTCTTCGGCCTCCAACAGATCGGCCGAGTCTCAGAGTCTCACATCGGTCTTCAGAGTCGGCCAAGAACAAGTGTCAACACTGCACTTTCCAAAGACGTCGTCCAAGCCTTCTCCATTATTAACGCAAAGACGATATGGCAAGACCATCAGGCCACAGGTTTACTCTGACAGAGGGCCAAACTTTGGGCAGAGAGCCCCTCGAATCGATCAAACAGCACGTGAAAAAACCCTTCACGTGACAACAGTACCAAGGTTTCTTCACCATCTATTTAAAGGACAACCTTACTAACCAAACTCTACATAGTCAAACAGAGTCCCAAAAATGAGAAGGAAAATATCAGAAAAGACAGAGCAGAGTTGGGAAAAGGAAAAACTATGCATGAAACGTAGGCCACCGGAGATGGAAGCCTCTCTTTAGTAAGGTGTGAAATGGAATGTAAGAAGACTCGCTAACGGCCATCCATACGGTGTAAGGTGTGAAATGAAATGAAAGGTTGTGGATGGACTGCGTCCGTTAGCGACAGATTGTCTGGGGTCATTTGTGTGGAAGGTACTGCACCTCCCGAGTTGCGATTGGTTTGTCAAGTTCGTTAACAACAGCTTGCCTGAGCTTCTCTACGCGGAGCATGCTGCTTACATGGGACCTCGGATTCTATAGACTGGGGATTGGCCGAATGAAAGGCCGGCCAAAGGCTGAAACGGGTGATCATATAAGTTTCCATCACTCCAATCTATACGCCGTTTCGTCTTCTCCGACCGAAAATCCACTCCCCAGATTCTCTGGACTAAGGGATCGACCGAATAATGGGCCGGTCGAAGGCATAAATGAATGGTCTTAAATTTCTCTCATTCCAATCTATACGCTTTTTTTTCTTCGACCAGAAATCTATCATGCAGGTTCTCTGGACTGAGGGATTGGCCGGGTACCATCCCTCGATTGGAGTAGCGGTCTTCCCTGAAATGAGGAAACAACGAACCGGGATGGAAGACTAAAAAGAAAATTCACCTCGATCTTCACACTCCCAGTTCAATCAAGGTAAATTTGGGGGACAATTGTTGGTAGACGAAAATCCCCACCAGAGGATGAAGTCGCCCTAGGACGAAAGGAAGAACGAAAAGAAGAAGGACGATGGGCCGAGGAGCGACGAAGAGCTTGGGGCGACCGGACCAATGGTTAGGGCGAAAATCCATGATGCGGTTACTTCCACGATCGTAGCAGTTGGACGATTTTCCCTCCATAACCAAGCAGTTGAGACACGCAGCTCAGCGGTTACAGACACGATCTTGCAGCTGCAGGGAGATACTGGAACCGCCTAAAACGGTTGACAAACTTCACTATAAAAGCTTATCTATGCCAAGAGAACAAGCCCGATCAAATGAAGACTCAAATGAGCATATTTTTATTTTTCTTTTCTTAGATTGTAATCTTAGGACTATAACTTGTGTGTTTGCGCCCCTTGGAGGCTTATTCACTTAATCAAACACCCATTGCTGGGAAATTGTCTCAAGAGGTTTGAACCTTACACACTCTTCTTTCTTCACGCATAAAAATTGCTCAAACAATATCAAATACAAAAACATAGCTTATTAGAAAAGATCAAACTTACCTAGTAAGTTTGAACCAATATCTTGAAAAATGTTGAGAAATTCAAAATCTTATCTAAACACTTATTTAGGCTAATTTTTCTTATTTTTTTCCTTAATACTCGCTTACTTAAAAACTTGTTCAAGTTTGTCTTTTATAATGAAGCTTACGTAATTTTTAATTAATACAAGTTTTAATAAACTTTTAAGTATGTTTAATTCAATTTATCCAAATATTCATAATTAGGAGTGACTAATCACATTTGTCTACCACTTTGATTTAATCTAATTAAATCTATACAAAGTTTAATCAATTGATTATTTAATTGTACCACTTTGATTTATTCCAATTAAATCAAGCCAAATACATCAATTATTACATATTTTATAATTAGCCAAATATCCTATAATGGTATAGATATTTATGAAATTACAATAAAGCTCTTGTGTGATTTTGGAATAATCCGATTAATCCAATTGGGTCAAAGTAAATAATTAATTCCATCTAATAAAATTTAATTAATAATTATAATATCAAATATTATTCATTATAAAATATTATCGGCTATCAAAGTGTTCAACGAATAAACTTCATATTGTAGGACTCTATAAATCCAGACACGTTCGTCGTATAAGTCTAGCTTATATGCACGTAATTCGGCCACCTCATGATTCGTGAAGAACACGAACGACCTTTCTGAACTATACAAGTCGAGGTCATCACATATATTTAACAATCCATACATTGTAGGCTATCCGAGTTATGCTTCAGAAACATAGATTACACCGTCAAGTTTCTGAAGCGCACATCTCATATTATCGATTTGTCCACGATTCTTTACAACTAATCAGAACACTATTTTTGATATATGCTATCCACCCTAGGTGATCGGGTTTGACCAAAGTCTTAAGAATCGTAACTTAATCATATGGATACTTAAATCCTTTATGGTACACATACATACCGACAAATCCTATCTTGTTACGCACTTGATTAACGAGTGCCTCGGTTCACAGCCAACGAACATCTAGCGGTCAAATCATGAAAGGTCTCTGATATATATGACATCAAAGTGTGGAGGATCACACACAAAATCAATGTTATCATATAGTCAAAAGATCACATATGTTAGTTGACTCGATGAGATTCATTTTGACGGTGGTGTGTACTACTAACTATTCGAAATCACCTGCGAGTCATTCAGTATTCATTCTAACGAATACTCATATGTTTATATAAGCTTCCTATCTGCATGGTACATCGGGTTAAACCATTGAAACTCAAATTCTAATATACGACATGTGCTAGATTTCTAGATAATAGGAATTCGATCGTATTTCGAAACCAGCGATTATGAATACTTACTTCTAAAATAGATTATAATATTAATATTATCCTAATGTCGGACCATCCAATAACCAGTATTGATGCATGATTATTCTAAGGTTTGATGTCATTCTCAACATATTTATATATCAAAGTAATATGTATAATGGCATTAAAATTAATAAGGTTGAAAAGAAAACATAATTATTTTATTAATAAATAATAAAATATAATATATAATATATTATTTGGATTGACGCTCACAATATCAACTCCCACAAATGTCTGCGTCTGCTCTGATGCACATGTACCACATCCAAAAAGCTAATTATCGCATCCCATTATAGGGCCTAGAAGGCTAGCTAATTTTATACAGTTCAACAATAATCCAATAGACAACATTCAAGTTGGCTATAAAGTTTATTGAATCTTAATTGTCAAAAAGATAAAAACAAGACAATACAAGAACCCGATGGAAATGTGATCCGAATTCATCAAATACCTTTTTTTCTTCATGTATGCCGATGGAAATGTAAACATTTTTTTCAGTTTATTGACGAACAAAATTCATTGATTTTAACTGAATCAAAAGCTACATACCAATTTTCCTGAACAAATATGCATTATCCTTGTAATTAGATAATGAAATAAAATCTTAAATTCACCATATATGAATTAACAATGATAGAGACCTTTCTATAGGCTACATAGAAAATAAAAATAGAAAAAGAATCGTATAATTATAAATAATAATAATAATGAATATATGAAATCTTCATTTAATAGAGAAATATAATAAAATCATGAATCATAAAGATATTATAAATTCTATTTTGGAGATTCATTCCTTAACATAGGGATATCATTTCCTTAATATTATTCCTTAAAAGGGCTTTCTCTAATTAAGTGATTTAAGTCAGACCGTAGGGTGCAAGCTTGGTGAGCGAGCATTTTATGCTTCAACGAAAAGAAATTAATAATAATATATGATATGTAATCAACATTTCAAGACAATAGTTTTTAATTATACATGCTTTTCTCTGTTCAGAAATAATAAAATCTATCCCCTTTAAAGCACACTGACACTTTTTCAATTGTTCTACACTACAGTATTAAAAAGTAATTTTCTTGTTTGATCGAGGTTTCTCTGCAAAATTTTAACCTAATTTTATAGCAGCCCGGGAATATTCCCAAAAACGTATCTAAAAACTCACCTCAATTAACTCAAGTTTGGTACACAAACCAGAGAATTGCCGAAGCCGGCAATCATATTTTTCTTGTAGATCCTCAAGTTGCTGGTTTTAGCAACATACCAAAATGTTATTTATCTATCATTTAACAAATCTGCATGACCCAACTATTAACTACGGAATTTAACAATGGACAGATTAACCTTCTGATGGTTTTCTGACTGAACCCCCATTTGTTCAATCTGATAAGCCATTACGTGAGTCATGGTAATTCTAAATATTGGGTGGACAAATGAAAGTTGGCAAAAAGTATTCACAGTAGTAATCTAATCTCTACATATCCATAGCTTAAATAATCTGGAATGAAGCAATACCTTTCTCTCTCACTCTCATGATAGTATCATTCCTTTGGGATATAGACGCCATTTTTCTAGTAAAATAGAGTCTGAAAATACACCTACCATGCATGCTTTACAAAGAATAGTTACGGGCTTCATTTCTCCTCCAACTTGAATTACTGCAAAACCAAAGCATCCAAGTCTTTCAATTTCACACCATAAATGTATTTTTATAATAGTTGATTTCATCATCTTTTGGTTAACCTAAAGCGCAGCGATAAACAAAGAAGGAATTCATAATAAGAATAAATCTTAAAAAACAAATAATTACATGATATATATATATATATGAGTGAAATCTTGATCTTATCACACGCCGTAACATAGCATAGTCAACAATATATAGGCACTCATTACGAATTATAAATGTAAAATCCATAATGATAAAAAGAATATTTTGTGTTGGATGGAGGAGGGACATGTCATTTGGATAGAACCCCTTAGAGACATGTCCTCCATTTGTGTGTTATATGGTCCTATGCTCAAGGGATGCATAGGAGAGGTGCAACCCTTTGGAGGGTTGCACTCTAACCCAAAGGGTGCCCTTTAGGCACCCTTCCATGCTTATAAAAGGAAGCCATTATGTTCCTTTAAATACATACAAATGAAATCCGAATTTCATCATATAAGTGAGAATCTGAATTGATTTCTTGAGTCAGAGAGTATTCCACCATATTCCAAGTTCAATATCTTGTTAAGGTGTGCCCCTTGAACAAGAGGAATCCAGTTTATCCTGGGAGAATGTTAGCCGCAAATCCGTAGAACACCGAGACGGAGCTGATAAATTCTTAAGGACAGAGATTAATCTCGATCCGGACTACTGTTTTTCAACTTTATATCAAAGTTTTTCTTATTCTCAAGTTTTTAAGATTTTCTAGGATTTATTTATGTTAGATCCAATTTTCTGGTTTGATTTGTTTGTTTGCATGTTGATTTCTTGTTTAATGACACTATATGTACAATAATTTATATATAACTGCACAACCTTAAATGGTGAGAACACACAGTTACTCAGAATCAGAAATGCAGAGCGAAATCAATCATAGTATATATATATATATATATATATCAACTTATGGAGGCGCGCGGTGTGTGAATTATGAAGATACGTTAGCATCTAGCTATGCAGATCTGAGTAAAAACAGATCATCTTCACAGAACACTCGTTGACTAGAAAGGTTAAACACTCCAGATCATCTTCACATAAGGCACTCAATCGACAAACAATTAGGCTCCATTCATGTCACAGTAAGGCCATCAGATCGAATTAAAAGGGATTCCCAACTAAGACATTCCACGATAACCATTCAGTTGAATTGTGGCTTTTTCAAATGAAACTTTACTCAAATCCAATTAAGTTCATCATTTTTTCAATGATTGCTCATCAGTACTGTGATTACAATGGAAGACAAAAATCATTCACAAAATTCTGCCACATCAGCATATATAAATACGTCATTGTATGTGCTGACTGATTTAATATTTATACTGAAATCTTGTTTCATTATGATACGCCAGTAGGTCTGTTATAGTTAACGGATTATGATTTTAAAAAAAAAAATTCTTATTTTCTTATAGAACTTAAAAGAAAAAAATTATTCACATATAAGGCTTAATTATAAACAAAATTTTCTTTTAAAATCGAAGTGTGAAAACAAGACAACTTTTAACATATTTTTATCTTACCATAGAATTTAAAAAAAAAATATGTCATATTTACACACAAACCAAAACCATCAGTTCATTAATTAAACATTATCTATTTTTCTTAAAAAAAAATAAAAATTTATTGAATATATTTTTGATAATAAATATAAACATATTAATAATTTTTATTATGTATGATGTATGTAAGAGAATTATTGGATCAAATCCCCCTATATTATTACTTAAATTAAAATTAATGTCATTTTCTGATAAATTTAAGCATTGATGTCGGAACTCTTGTTGGAGATACTTCTACACTGCAAAAAAAAATGTTCAATTTCCATCGACAATCACTGAAAAGCGTCAGTAAATTTATTCACCGACGAAAAATGACCTAGGTATTTTTTTGAAAACCGGCCCATATGCAGCCCATATATAACCTAGGTTCAAATTGAAAGACCAAATTCAAATTACCAACCAAAAACGAAAACTTAGGTATTTTGAAAGATCAAATTTGTACCAACAAAAAACGAATTTCAATACTTTGATTTTTTCGCTTCTCAACACAAAGGTCTGTCCTCAGCTCCCGCCAGTTCCTCGGTATTTTCCAAGTGAGAATTGCAATTCATCATTATTAATTTATCTGAATTATCTTTTTTTTTGTTACTTCAATTATGCGGTAATTATTTGTTGATTTTTTAATTTTATTCTATTTAGCTGCTTTCTATCTTCAATTGGGGATATTAATTAATAACGAAAGTTTGTATTTTGCGTCTACCCATTATTATATATGCAATTTTAATTTTCTGGAAAGTTTCTTGTTCACGATGCAGGTTGTTGCTTTGTAATTTAGTCTTGTGCATTTGTTACACTGTAAGACAACTGGCTCAGATTTCCCAAATGTGCATGTTTTCATCTGTAAGAAAAAGAGTGAGTTCTACGATGATGGAAGTAAGCTGCTTTCAGAGGAATTTTTCAGCTGCTTTGCCGCCTTTGGTTCCTGTAAAATTACCATCTAAAATGTATGAGCCACAGTATTAGTTTTTGCTCTTTGTTATGTTGTGTTTTTTATGCTATTTTATTGTGGATTTATCATTTATGGTAGTTTGTCGGTTTTCTTTCAACAATTTATTTCTGGTCATCGCATGTGCATGCTTTTTATTGAAAACATTTTGTGTACAAAGAAATCACAAGCAAATTGATGAGGGCCATTTTTTTGGTATTTAGGGAGACCCATTTTTGGTATGTTTTGCCTGATGAGGTGAATAGTGAATCTCTCCTAAGTCAATATTCAGAACTTCTATCACCAATAGAGAAGGAAAATGTTTATCGGGTGCAAGGGGACCGGTTCAAGAAAAGTGCCTTGCTAGCACGTGTCTTGGTTCGTACTACCATTGCAAGATGTAGGTCTGTTTCTGAAGCTCGGTGTCTTTTGATAGATCTCTCTGTTCAAGTATTCTGTCATGTTTTGGTTGAACATAGAATAGTGATCAGAGGTCATTATTGTAGTTAAATATGATGTTCTTATCTATATGGCTTGCAACTTAAACATTTGACTCCAGCTTACTATTAATATAAAATAAAGATTTTAGAAAAGGTATCAACCGCTAAATTTATTGTATTCGGGTTTTAAAGATTTGTGTATATGTTACTGACACAGCTTTGTATTGTATGAACATTATGCTGTGTGCATAATATTAAACATTTTTGTTTATTACTAGATCAGACAAATTGTGAAGTAAATCCAAGATCCTTAAAGTTCAGGAAGAACGTCTATGGGAAGCCTGAGGTGATTTTTAATTTGATGACCTGGAATTTGTATTTGCTATTTTTCTGGACCTTGCTTGCCTCACCTTCTAATTATTATTTGAAGCTCATTTTGCTTTCTTGTACCTTAATTTTGTATTGTATTCCATGTGGAATAGGTGGACTGGGAAAATGTTGACAACTGGTTCCCGCTGCCATTGCATTTTAATATCTCGCACACATCTTCGCTTGTAGCCTGTGGAGTGACTGTAAATGCGCCTGTAAGTAATCCCTTTTTAGAGCCACAAATCTGCTCCTAATTTGGGAAAGAATATGTTGCCGAAACAAAATACTTGGTTAATTAATGTTTTGAAGGACAAAATTTGAACGATTCAGTTTCTTTTTTTCTGATTGTAGATTGGAATTGATGTGGAAGAAAAGCAACGGAGTATAAAGAACAATATTCTAGCTTTTGCAAAAAGGTATTTTTCTCCTGATGAAGTGAAGATGTTAACTGCTATATCAGATCCCGAAATCCAGAGTCGGGAGTTTATTAAATTATGGACCCTCAAGGTAATCTGGGTTCTCTGAATTACTAAAACGGACACAGAATATCAATGGTCAAATTATAAAATTATAAAAAGTTTTATGGTTTTCTCTAAAATAAGATGGATCTCTCTTCTAGGAGGCATATGTGAAAGCAGTTGGAAGGGGTTTCTCAGCTGCACCTTTCAATACCTTTACCATTCGCACTATATTTGCAAAAAAGGGAGGCTTTCATCTTTCTAAGACTCAGGATTCAGAGGTTTGTTGCCAAACTTATTAGGAGAGTGAAATGTGGAATATGAGTGCCATAGATGTGATTCGGAATCTACTTGTGTTGCGGGGATTTTTTTCTGTAATTATAGGAGATATTTTTGTTGGTATTTGAAACTAGAGTTGACTATTCGACCTTCATGCTCAGTTTTCTGTGGTGCTAATAGAATTAAATAAAAAACACGCCTTTCGTAGACCTCAGTTAAGTCACATAAGGGTTGAAATAATAAATAAATTCATAAAGAAGAAAGAGGTGACAAATTCATCAGCAGCTATTTTCCTTGATCATGCTTTACATAGGCGTGGTAGAAATATCTTACTTCATCTTATCATCTAATTTTCTCATTTCTCATGTCTTTCACAGACAACGAGTTAACAAAATTATTTTAATGGACATGCTTAGAATTGAGGTTTAAAATTTGAGGTGGATATTTTTAACAACTTTGAAAGCTGCGCTGCTTGCTTGCTTATGAGTAACAATTTCTCGTATCTCACTTTCTGTTTCAATTGCTAAATATTATATGACAGTTAGGAACTTAAGAACTATTGAGCTATATCTGAGGTGCTGGAACTTGTATCCGCTAAAAAAGTAAAACTTTACTTGTAATACATCTCTATTTAGCCATCTGTCATTATGCTATTATTTTCCTTCTCAAGAATTGATTGAGCTAATAATTTGGTTTAGTTATTAAAGTTGTGATTTTGGGCCATAACATTGAGATGCTATGGCAGGATCCTTCTATTCACCTTGTTTTGATCTGTTAAGTGCCTTTGAATCCAATTACTCTTGAATTTTGTTGATTAGTGAGAACCTACTAGTTTCTGATTATGCTGTCAGGCATCAGAGATAGTTGTTGAATCTTCTGATGACGCTGAGAATCTCACTAGCAATTGGCAGTTTGCACTCTTGGATTTAGCTGGTTCTCATTACACTTCTATTTGCGTGGAAAAGGAGAAATCTACTGGAGGTGTGACTCAAATGCTAATGTGATTGATATAATCTGGAACTGCATATTTGTTAAATTTTCTTGTTTGATTATTTGCAGGTGAAGCAAGTGTTCCAATGAAATTGACTGCGTGGAAAACCATTCCTTTTGTTGAAGATGAACGCGTTTCTGGAACTGGTGCAATAGTACCCATCAGTGGGTTCATTAAGCAATTATAATCTTATTCTGTATTGTTTTCAATATTTTAAATAATATTGACCCTACATTTCCCTAGTTTTGCCATTTTAGGCCATTTTGCTTGGTAGAGATGTGATATAATTTAATTCCATGCTTTTGGTATTAGGAATTCATTTCTATCTATAACTCAGAACATGGGGTAGCATAGCAGCACATTTACTTTCATGTTACTAATTTCTATTTTTAATTTCACCAATATGCATCCCATCATCCATATGTGTTCTGTTCTATACTAAAAGTACAGTGAGTGCTTGTGCTGTGCTGTGAAGGATAAATGTTCTTCAGATTCTTGGTTATTTTGCAAAAAACAAAAACAAAAACAAAAACAAAACAGTTGCTCCCAAAACTCCGAAATTTGCTCATTCTATCCTGAAACTGAAACATAGTTTGTAACTCACCAATAATTTATTTAGGTTGCAAATAATCAAGTTAATTCAGATAGCAACTAATGAAGAATTCTAAGGTCCAGTGGATTTAAATTGAAAATGATAAATACAGAGGTGCTTTATACAATTTATTTGGAACTTTGATCAAACAACAATCAAATATGCATGCATTGCATACCCATATTATTTATACCCCATATTCAAATATAGTTGGAATCGGTTGCAGCTCAAGCTATTGCGTCGACAATCAGACGGCGTTCGCGAGTTTTAGGATAAATTTGTTGAATCTCAAACTGTCACAGGTTCCACCCTAACTTTCACTAACATTAGTATAGGACCCGCAATTTATACGGTTGAACACATATTTAATTATAATTTTATATCATAACAAAAATATTAATAAGATTTTAGGTATTAATCTTGTAAATGATCCAGATCTAGTTGATTTTATAATTTAAATGAGATAATTGTTTTACTTACACTTAATATTTATATTTATTTTGTTTGTCTATCAATTCTAAAAAAGTGTTTATAATTCATATTAGAGTTTCTCTCTTGTTTGAAAACATATTCATAGTTATAAATAATTTTAAAAATATTTAATTTATTTTCGAATGAATTCTAATGAAGTTTAATATAATTTAATCAATTTAAGCTTAATTTTTCATATCGAACTTGAAATCTTGATTGTCACTGTGCAAAAACTAATAAACAGAGTGTGCATCGTGAAGCACAACAAGTGATAAAAAAATTCATGAAAAAATTCATAGAAATAATTCAAAGGAAAATAACAAATCCAAAAACTAAAAAAATGATTAGTTTTTTTTTTACAATTGTTTTTTATGTCTCTTATTTAATAGAGACTTATTGTAGACCCCAAATCAACATTTTCGCACTATGTTTGCACAAAAAATTGAGGCTTTCATCTTTCTAAGACTCGAGATTCAGAGGTTTGTTGCCAAACTTATTAGGAGAGTGAAATGTAGAATATGAGTGCCATAGATGTGATTCAGAATCTACTTGTGTTGCGGGATTTTTTTTTTTCCTGTAATTATAGGAGATATTACATTGGATATTAATTTGGACGTTTTTCATCTTAATTTTCGATATGTTACTTTTTGTTGTGATTAAACACACAATAATAGAGGATAATTTGAGAGAAAACTCTTCTTTTATATATACCCACAAAAGAATTACAAAGCTTCCAATAAAAGCTTTACAAAAAACTCTCACCAATCACTCTCACTACACTTTCACACATTTAGGGATAATTACAATTGATCCAGGGACTCAAATTTATAGAGCAGCAAAACGTGTGCACTGTTGCAACACGTTTTCCCTTCACGCGTTGTATGGGTTGGCTGCCAAAACCCTTCACGCGTCTCTCTCCTCTGCATGCCAGCATGAAGACAGTTTGCTTTCGGTGCAAACTGTCTTCATGCACATTAAGTCAACAAATCTCCCCCTCGGTGAAGATTTCCTCAAAATCTGAGCCGACCATTAATCATCCAAATCCGGATCCTCCAAAGGATCCTCCACTGGCTGCATCTGTATGACTGCCTACGTACCCTGAGTTGGGATCAAGCCAATCGTAGTTCTCTGAATCTCCCCACTCTGACTATGTGGAGAGTTTTGTCATCCCGGCTATGGCACGACAGATTTCAAGCTTCTCCTTCGGTAAAACCTTCGTGAACATATCGGCACCGTTGTCGTCGGTGTGAATTTTCCTGAGTTCTAACAGCCTTGAGCTCAGGACGTCCCGTATCCAGTGATACCTCACATCGATATGTTTTGACCTCGAATGAAATGTGGAATTTTTACCGAGATAGATAGCGCTCTGGCTATCGCAGTACAAAATGTACTTCTCCTGCTTGAAACCCAATTCCTGGACGAATGTCTTCATCCACAGCAATTCCTTGCAAGCTTCTGTAGCTGCAATGAATTCTGCCTCTGTTGTAGAAAGTGCAACACACCTCTGCAACCTTGACTGCCATGCCACAGCTCCTCCTGAGAGAGTAATCAGATACCCCGAAGTAGACTTTCGGGTATCCACATCTCCTGCCATATCTGAATCGGTGTAGCCCATCAACACTGGTTGTCGCTGCTTCCAAAACATAACCTCATCTTGGAAGTGCCTCGAAGATACCGCATAATCCATTTGATCGCATTCCAGTGTTCCCGTCCTGGGTTTGACATAAACCGGCTGACCAATCCAACTGCGTGTGCTAAGTCTGGCCTCGTGCACACCATGGCATACATTAGACTTCCCACTGCTGAGGTGTATGGAACCTGTTTCATTTCCTCCTTCTCTGACTCAGTAGAGGGACTCTGTCTCGTACTCAATCTAAAGTGGGTAGCAAGAGGAGTGCTAACCGCTTTAGCCTTGTCCATCTGGAATCTCTGAAGTACTTTCTCGATGTACTCCTCCTGTGACAAGTATAATCTCCTGGCTTTCCGATCACGACCGATCCTGATGCCAAGAATCTGTTTAGCTGGCCCCAAGTCTTTCATCTCAAAAGACTTACTCAGTTGCTGCTTCAAATTATCAATCCTCGATTGATTCCTGCCAACTATCAACATATCATCTACATATAACAGTAAGATGATAAAATCATCGTCAGAAAACTTCTGAACGAAAACACAATGGTCTGAAGTGGTCTTCTTGTACCCTGCTCCCCCATAACTGACTCAAACTTCACGTACCACTGTCTCGGTGCCTGTTTCAAACCGTATAGAGGCTTTTCCTGAGTCTGCACACATAGTCCTCTTTCCCGCTGACTCTGAAGCCTTCTGGTTGCTCCATATAAATTTCTTCTTCCAGATCCCCGTGAAGAAATGCGGTCTTGACATCCATCTGCTCAACTTCTAGGTCGAGGCTTGCTGCTAAGCTGAGTACTACTCTGATGGATGACATCTTCACAACTGGAGAGAAGATTTCATCGAAGTCAATGCCTTTCCTCTGATTGAATCCCTTGACAACTAGTCTGGCTTTGTACCGGGGTTGTGAAGTATGCTCCTGTTGCTTCAACCTGTACACCCATTTGTTCTTCAAAGCCCGTTTGCCTCTTGGCAATTTCACCAACTCAAAAGTGTGATTGTCATGCAAAGATTTCATCTCATCTTGCATGGCTTCCTCCCACTTTTCTCTGTCCTCTGTTTCCACAGCCTCCTGATAGCTCTCGGGTTCTCCCCCGTCAGTAAGCAGCACATACTCATATGCAGAGTATTGGTTGAAGGTCGCTGTCTCTGTCAGACCTTCTCTGTGGAACTGTTGGTGGAACTTCTGGTACTGGTGGTTGATCATGATCATCATCTCTGGGAGCTTCATCACCTGTACCCTCATGTCTGGGAACCTCATCTTCAACTCGTACTGGCACCGGTGTATGAGGTTCTGGATTCACATTTCTGTATGCTGGGGCATTGTCTTCATCTCCTTTCGGATATCTTCTATGGTCTGGTCTTCAACAAAGACAACATCTCGGCTTCTGACGATCTTCTTCTCCACAGGATCATACAGTTTGTAGCCGAAATCATCCTGACCATAGCCAATAAAGACACACTGTCGCGTCTTTGCATCAAGCTTGGATCTCTCGTCCTTTGGGATGTGTACATAAGCTTTGCACCCAAAGACATGCAAGTGTTCATAAGACACTTCTTTACCTGTCCAAGCTTGGTTAGGAACATTACCTTTCAGTGCGACCGCTGGGGACATGTTCAAAACATGTACTGCTGTGATGAGTGCCTCCCCCCAAAATGTCTTCGGCAGCTTGGCTTGTGACAGCAAGCTTCTGATCCTCTCGCACAAGGTTCTGTTCATCCTCTCAGCTAGGCCATTCAGCTGAGGTGTCTTCGGAGGTGTCGTTTGATGTCGGATTCCTTGCGTCTTGCAGTACTGATCAAACGGACCTCTGTATTCTCCACCGTTGTCTGTTCTGATGCACTTCAGTTTCTTGCCGGTTTCTCTCTCCACCAAAGCATGAAACTCCTTGAACACTCCAAACACTTGATCTTTTCTCTTCAAGGTGTATGCCCAGATCTTCCTTGAATGATCATCAATGAATGTCACATAATACAGTGACCCTCCGAGTGTTCGTGTCTGCATCGGACCGCATACATCTGAATGTATGAGATCTAGTACCTCCGGTTTCCGTTGAGGCGGGGAGCTCTGGAAGGATACTCTGTTCTGCTTTCCAGCCATGCAGTGTTCACACTTCCGTAAGTGTGAGTTCTTCAATTCTGGAAGAACATTCCGCCTGCGTAGTATCTCCATCCCTGTTTGGCTCATATGACCGAGCTTTTTATGCCATAGCTCGGCTGCCTCATTGCTGTTAACTGTATTTATGCTACTATTTGAAAGCTTAGCATGCATCAAATACAGAGTTGAGTCTTTCTTACCTCGTGCCACGACCATTGACCCTTTAGTGAGCTTCCAGCATCCGTCACTAAAGGTGCTGCAGAAACCTTCATCATCCAGCTTGCCTGTTGAGATCAGGTTTAACCGGATATCTGGGATGTGCTTGACTCCCTTCAACACTAGCCTTGTCCCGTTCTCTGTTTCAAGGCAGATGTCACCAATACCGACGGCTTTGGACTGTCCGTCATTCCCCATCCTTACAGCACCGTAGTCTCCTGGTGTGTAAGATGAAAAGAAGTCTCTGCGAGATGTGGCGTGTATGGATGCGCCACTATCTATCACCCAACTGGTCTCGTGGCTGGCAAGATTCACAACATCTTCTTCATACATAATGCAGAATTCTTTGGAGGTCTTTTCGGTGGTAGTGGCAACTCTTTCTTGATTAGAGTCACCATCTCTCCTGGACTGCTCGTTCTTCAGTTTGTAACAGTCCCTCTTCATATGGCCTTTCCTTTTACAATAATAGCACTCAATATCTCTAGTTTTAGATTTACCTCGGTTCTTGTCTGGTCTACCTGGGCCTCGGCTTTTACTCCTCCCCCTTCTGGTGTTCTTTTCTGTCACTAGAGCTTCTGAGGTTGAGGCTGATGCTGACTCCTGCATTCTCGTCCTCTTTTCTTCCTCGAAGATCCTGGTCTTTGCCATCTCCATAGTGACTTTCCCATCTGCGGCTGAATTTATCACCGTAGATCTGAACGTTTCCCAAGATTCTGGTAACGTATTAAGAAGTATTAAGCCATTTACCTCATCACCGAAGTCTATGCCCAATCCAGACAATTCCTTCATTGTTCCGAGGAAATCATTGATGTGGTCCGCCACAGCTGTACCTTCCTGGTATTTCAAACCCATCATCTTCTTGATGTAGTACAGCTTGTTGTTTCCAGTCTTTGCTCGAAAAAGCTCCTCCAGCTTTCTCCATAAAACACGTGCATTTGTTTCTTCACTGACATGGTTCACGATACTGTCGTCGATCCACTGACGAATAGTACTGCATGTTTTCTGGTGAAGATTAGCCCACTTTCCATCGGTCATTCCTTCTGGTTTCTCCTCCAGAAATACCGATCCATCATAGTCCTTCACATACAGAAGGTCTTTCATCCTTCTCTCCATGTGAAATAGTTTGTACTGGTTAACAAAATCATTTTTCCGTTGCTCCCCTCCATCATAAAAATTCTAAGCAGAATTTCAAAAAACGGACCTCACCGTTGCGTCCGGAATGGTCGAAAATGGTGGAAATGACACTTCGTTTGTCAAAATCCGACACAGGGACCAAATTACAAATTCCAGAAATTACAGGGGTCAAAGTGCAATTTCCGAAAGTTCAGGGGCCAAAGTGCAATTACGGAAAAGTTCAGGGACTAAATTGCAATTTTCAAAAAGTTCAGGGACTAAATTGAAATATCTGAAAGTATAGGGGCTAAACTGTAATTTTCAGAAAGTTTAGGGACCTATCTGAAATTTACCAGGCACCGCTGACGTGGCAGCTGACTGTGCGCTGACGTGGCGCTGACGGGGCTGCTGACTGTGCGCTGACGTGGCGCTGACTGTGCGCTGACTGGACGCTGACGTGGCGCTGACTGTGCGCTGACGTGGCGCCTACGTGTCTCGTCTTCTTCCTTGTCTGCGCGTGAAGCGCGTGTGCGCGTCGGCGAGCGTGGGCAGTCTCTGTTGGCGCGTGCGGCGCGTGCGGCTGACTGGGACCTCCGTTCGATCGCCGGAAAATACCACCGTGCTCGTCTCGCCGTGAAACGTCTGATGGTATGCTCAAAATCGATTTTCGACAACTTTCGTCGGAATCGACTTTCCGAACCGAACCTCTGTTTCTGAGTTTCGGGATCCCTCCGTGGAACCGTAGCTCTGATACCACTTGTTGTGATTAAACACACAATAATAGAGGATAATTTGAGAGAAAACTCTTCTTTTATATATACCCACAAAAGAATTACAAAGCTTCCAATAAAAGCTTTACAAAAAACTCTCACCAATCACTCTCACTACACTTTCACACATTTAGGGATAATTACAATTGATCCAGGGACTCAATTTATAGAGCAGCAAAACGTGTGCACTGTTGCAACACGTTTTCCCTTCACGCGTTGTATGGGTTGGCTGCCAAAACCATTCACGCGTCTCTCTCCTCTGCATGCCAGCATGAAGACAGTTTGCTTTCGGTGCAAACTGTCTTCATGCACATTAAGTCAACACTTTTGAGTGGCCATTTGACGGTCACCGGTCAGTGGGACCCAAGTGCCACTTAAGGCGTATCGGGTGGGCCCGATAAGAGTTTTGTAGCAGTGTAATTAACACAATGGATTTCACTTGATGTGCACTGTTGACGGGAATTCCCAAGGACATGGTCATCACCCGACTCTAGTAGCATTTCGAGCTCCATTTAGATGACGAGTTAGCCTCATTTGAGCATCTGATTATCATTAACCAGAGATTCATGTGACATATGAGCCTTTCTTGCACATATGCGGACGATGTTTTCATGACATGTATAAAAAATGACTTATATATTTTGTTGTCAAAGTGACTCATTCATTTAATTCTTTTATTTATCTATTTAATAGGTCGTTGTGCTACGCAGAATCAATAGCCACGAGTTGATCCTCCCCCTCACCCTTCAATAAGCTCATATGGCGATGGTTCATCTTACGCTCCTCGTCCTGTAGCTGGTGGTGATCCCATAGTCACTTTGTTACATGATCGCGTCACTGCGATAGAAGAGGGTTAGACGAGGATCGATGATCGATAGAAGAGAATGGAGGATCAACATAAGGGAATGGATGATCGACATAATTGAATGAAGTGTACATTAGATGAGACGTTAGAGTTTCTGAAAAGAATGTCAGCTGAGAGGAATCTTGAGCCTAATGATGTACCGGGTGACATTAATTTTGATGATTCGTAGTTTTTTATTATTTTCATTTTGATGTAGAGTTAACTATTTTTATTTTATTTATAGATATGATTTTACATATAAGTCTCAAAAGTTAAAAAAATTACGAATAATATATTATATTGTATAAAAAATAGATAAAAAAACTACAAATCATATATTTTAAATAAAAAAATAACTAATATTAAAATTCAGAGATCCGAAGTCAAATATTTGGGTCTCCGAAGTTTTAAATAAATAAAAAATTAAAACTTTGGAGAACACGGGGTTTACTTTTGAGAAGTTGAATTCTCCGAATTAGACTTCGGAAAATTTTGACATTTTGAAAAAACACAAATATTATGGTTCATTTTGGCAAATGATAATTTATTTTTGGTTATTTTGTTAATTTTCCATCTCATTTTTGTAATACGGTACCACCTATAAATGCAAGCACATGTAACATGTATAAAATGGACGTGATGTTCTTTATGATCCAATCTTCTTACTAGCACGGCATGTCCAAGCCTAGTTTGAGGGCAAAATTTTAATTTTCGGGCTCGATCAGAGTTAGGCAAAAAAGCAATGTTTGAACCTAGGTATAAAATATTTTTTATTATATAAATTAATTTTAAATTTTAAATTTATATATATATTTATAACTAATTTTTAAGGTATAATCAAAAAACACTAAAAATATTTACATTCTTAATATTTTTTTCATTTTTAAATGTTAAAAAATTAAAAAAAAAAATTAATCTTTTTATTTCGGGAAAAAAAAATTAAAATTATTATTTTCAAAAAGTCCCACCAGTCTCTTGCCCTTATTTACAAATTTTTGGGTTATTTATTTCAATTTTTATCATCAATCTGATAAATAAATCAATATATATAATATCTGTATCAAAGAATTCCAATGACGGTTTGGCCGAGTTCAAATCCCACAGCCGTCAATTTTATTTTCCATCTACTCATATAAACGGCGTCGCTTCGTTTTTTAAATTTTTTTTTTCCCCAAACGGCGTCGGTTGGTCTAATCGTATTTTATAATGAGTAATATGGTTAACTGGGTTTATTTGTTAGCTTCCAAACTTATCCTTTGTTATGTGCTTTTACAGTTTTATTTAACTGCATCCGAGTTTAATTAAAAAAAAAAAACATAATAGAGGTAACAAAAATTAAATTGGGCTTTGTTCACTTTCTACGTTTTTGAAAAAAAATCTAAGCAATTTTAAAAAGGCAATGAGATAGACAAGTACAATCTAGTAAACCCGGCCGGCGGTTCGGTTCCGGTTCAGAACCGAACCGAACCGGCCGGTTTCCGATTCCGTAAATGTGGAACCGGAACCTTGAACCGAACCGGAACCGACCGGTTCGATTCCGGTTCGGTTCGGTTCCAAGACTTTTTCTTTTTAAAAAAAATTTTGAAAATTAATTAAAATAAATGAGATTAATTTTATAAATAAAAAAAATTTATTATATTGAAGAGCTTGAGCTTAAATTTTTAAAAATTTAAGTTGCCTACGTATCCTATAAGGGTGAGAGGAATCAAAGCTCACGTAGTTCCATTACAATTTTAAGACATATCCCCTTTGTAAATTATAATTTTACAATTATCAATCATCATTATCAGTTGATCATTGGGCTCCGGTTCCGCCTGCACTTGTTGCAGAAGCATTATCGAACAAATCTTGAAAATCATCAGGGGCATCTTCTTGTTGTCTCATATCAGCTCGAGTCCAATCATCCACACAAGCAGTTGCTTCTAGAGTGCTTGGATGTAATGAAGATCGTCTAGCTTCCAATATATTACCTCCCAAGCTGAAGGCTTGCTCAACCGCAACGGTGGAAATATGTGCTGCCAAGATCTCTTTAGCAATAATAGATAAAACATGATATATATATATATATATATATATATATATATATATATTTTGATGCTGGTTCCACCATTCAAGGATTTTAAAATTTTTACTGCATAAACTTTCATTAGAAAACTCAAAATTTATAGATAAATAATTATCTAATTCAGGTTATTAGTTGTCGTATCCCTAGTTTTTTTATTTCGTTGCAATAACCAACGATCCACTGCGCTAAGTCTTGTTTGAATTACCGGTTCGCTACTACTAGATTGACCTAATGTTCCTAAGTTATATCTTACAATATAATCATTAATAAATTAATTAAATCACTTCTTAATTTCGTCATTATGCTCGTAATATCAATTTCATCTAATATTCCTAAATAACCATAGCAAGCTTGTAACCCACCATTCAAACCTTCTAATTTAAATCTAGGATCAAAAACAGCAGTAATAAGATAAAGTAAAAGAATTTCTCTAAAATAATTCAACCATTTTACCTTCATAGCAGTAATGGCTTCGAACAAAACAATATCATTAGGGTCGTCACTGTCAACATGCTCATCGAGAGTGCCAACAATATTCAAACTCTCAAGAAGAAATAAATGTGTTGTAGGATAATAAACACTGCTAAAAACTAAAGTAGCATCATTAAAAACTCTTAAAATATCTAAAAAAATTTCACAAATATCTCATTGACTAGGATAAAGTGTGATATTTTGAACATGTTGAAAAAAAAAACTACATAATGCATCTTTGTATTGAAATGCTTGACATAAAAGAAAATAAGTAGAATTCCAACGTGTTGGAACATCTTTTGAAAATTTAATCGGTTTAATACCATTTATTTTTCAAAACTTGGTCCATTCTCTCCTAACTTGAGAATATGACCAAATACAGTTAAATGCCGTTTTAATTGGATCAAGGAAAGGTGATAATAATTTTAGTCCGTCTTACACACATATGTTAAGGACATGACATGTACAACGAATATGAAAAAATCGACCCCCTAAATTTGGTTCACATAAGGATTTTAAATCATGAATGGATGCAGTATTTGCAGATGCATTATCAAATCAAATTGTTAAATTTTTTTTCTACTAAACCATATTTAATCAAAAATTACCTTCATCATTCTATAAATATTATGTGCAGTATGTGGGTCATCAAAAACTATAAATGCAATAAGTCTTTTTTGCATGGTAAATGATGCATCAATCCAATGACAAGTCACACCTATGTATGAGTGTGTTTGTCAATGGTCACTCCAAATATCAGAACATATAGAAATACGACTTTTCATCTCTTTAAATATTTCATTTAAAATAATTTTACCATCTTTATATAATTTGAAAATATGACATTTTATTGTGTTTCGAGTCATTCTACATGCAGCAGGGTTTAAAGTATTATGCACGTATGTAGACAACAGAAACTGGGCGATGCTTGCTCCGGGCTCGCCGCCCGGTTGGGAGTACGGAGTAGCCCGCGGGGGACTAAACCGGAGAAATAACATGGAGTCGCCACCTGGTGTGAACCGGGAAAATGATTTAAGGCCGCACTCACCCCTCGCAGGGGAAGACCTCAAACCGTTGGGTTCGGAATGGTCCCTTACTTATGCCACTTGTAATGAACGGATTCGTGCAATAATTTAACCAAGTCTACTCAATAATCATGCTCAAGGGTACTTAAATCTAACATGCTTTCATCCAATAACTCCACGCAATGTAACACAACGAGCATATTGAACCATTAAATCAACATGTATAAATCATTATCCAAACACATCATAAACTAATAACATGCATAAGGAACAAACTAAACATGCTTTAACAAATAAATAACAAACTAAATTAAACCATGCTTTAAATAATAAACGAATAACCTAAAGACTATAACATGCTCAAATATAAGGTTTGGATGAAACAAGATACGTGTGTCTCTCAAGTGGTACGTGGCATTGTATCTCAAGTGCAAACCGCAATACCGTCCATTCGGATTCGGCTACGGAATTTACGTCCGGGTTTCCATCCGATATACCGCAAGAGTAAACACATGCTCCGTTCACCCGGAAATCACATCATGCACCAATTCACAATACTCATGCGAAATAAAATAATAAAATAACTAAAAATAAATGATAATAAATAAAAAGGTGCCTTCAGGTCTTACCTTTTAAGTCGCTTTCCGGGAGTGCGTTCCACGGTGCCGGAAAGGATATCGTTTTGCTGTTTTCACTGGTCCGCTGTTTCTACAGCTTTCGCAGGTTTGCTGTTTTTGCTGTTTTCACTGTTTTCACGGGTCCGATGTTTCCACTATTTTTGTTGTTTTCACTAGCGATTTTTGCTCGCTGTTTTCTCATATTCACTCGAGGTTTCTGCTCGCCATTTTCTCTGATTCACTCGAGGTTTCTGCTCGCCATTTTCAATCTATTTTTGGGTAGATTTTGAGACAGTTTTTGGGTAATTTGGGGATAATTTTCTGGACTGATTCTTTGTATTTCAGGGACTGTTTTGTGTTGTTCTTTACTGGTCACGTGGGCAGTTTGTGGAGGCTGTTTTTACGTGTGCATGTGCTGCATGGATGGGGCTATGTGGCGTGAAAGTCAGGCTGATGGATGGGTTATGTGAAGGAGGGCAGTTTGTCACGCATGCATGGATTGTGTGTGGCTGTTTCAAGGAAATTTTGGCAGTGCAGTTTGGGGCTGTATGATCATGGTATTGAGTTTGTTACGTGAATGCTGATGAATTGATTTGTTGGCTTATTGGTGTGGCGCCTTTGAGGTCTTATGTAGGGCCAGTTTGCGTGAGGTTAAGGGAGTTGGTGAGGTGTTGCTGAATGTGTTGAAGAGAGGGGCTGTTACGTGAGCGTTGATGAGAAGAGGTGAGAGGGGCATGGTTCAACGTGATGAGGGAGAGCTAGTTAGGGTTTCATCATTTGTGTGCTGGTTGAAGTGTCAATGTGGTGTGCTGGGCTCGGTTGATGATGATGCAGTGGGCTCTTCTCAGCAGTGTATGGAGGTGCTGGTTCTCGGCAATGAAGTGAGGGGTTGGTGAGCAGTGCAGTGGCTGGTTCTCGGCGGTGAATGGTGCAGTTTGTGGAGGGTTTACGTGAAGGTCAGTTGGTCCAGGGGCTGTTGATGATCATTTGTTTATAGAGGATCAAGAGTTGGTTCAAGTTGCTCCTCTCGGCAGTGGGTTGTCTTTTAAGGCTTGGTTCTTGGTTGGTGATGTCGAGAGCTGTTGTATGCATTAAGGGTTGATGGCTTGTGTGAGTGGCGCATGGAGAAGGGCTGCGTTGTTGATAAGGGGCTGGCAGTGGTCTTTATACGGTGTTATGTGAGCTGTGTGGGCTGATGATGGCAGTCAGTGATGGGAATTGAGGGAGCTGAGATAGATCAAGGAAATTGAGGGCTGATGATGGCGGTGTGTGCATTCTGTGGCCCTCTCTTGTGTGGCTAGTGGATGGAGCATTTCAGGGGTTCATGTGCGTGATCCAGGGGACTGCTTCATGACTTTAGCGTGAGGTCTAGGTCAGTGGGCTGCTCATCGGTGTGTGTTGAGGGCTGAGTGGGTACATGAGGGCTGTTTGCATGATGAGGGGCTGCTAAGAAGAGGGTTTGTGTGACCTTGTTTTCCTCACGATGGGCTGCTGAGAAGAGGGTTTATGGGCGTGAAGGGGCTGGTTTTCAGGGGCTTTTGTGCGTTTGAGCTGCTGTGAAGGAGGCTTATTTACCGTGAAGTCTAGGGGCTGCTCGTGTGTGGCTGGGTTGAATGTTCCTGCCTGATTGGGGTGTGCCAGGGGCTCGTGAAGACAATGGCGTGAGTGGAGGCCGTTATGGTAGGGTGATGAGAGCAGTTCACGTATGGTGAAGGGCAATGAGCTGAAGGGTGTTTTTGGCTCAAATGATGAGAGATGAGTGGTTATGGGTTGTTACATGAAGAGATGTCTGGCAGTGTATGGGTTCCTTGTGGTTCTGTTGCTTAGTGTGTGTCTTTTGTTTATTATTTGGGAAAAGGTGGCATTATGGGCGTCGGTCATGAGAATCTTGGTTTGTTTTGTAAAATTATTTGGTGGAAGATGGAGAAATGGGTGGCTTTCACGTGGGTGGCAAAGAAAAAAAGGTGGAATTTTTGGTTTTGTTTATAAAGGTGGGTGGCTAATGTGGGACATGGAAAATGGGTTTGGACGTGGGGTATTGGTGAACCGGGCCGATGATAAATTTAAAATTGAGACCGAACGAGCGAACCCGAAGCTCGAACAAGCGAACCAATCCAATAAAAACGTCAATTCTTGACCATTCCCTTCCGACGACCGCTTTCCGCAACTTCCGCAACTAAAAAGTAGTGCCTTCATTCGAGGCTCATCATTGGGCTGATATGCAAAAATACAATACCTACAACGTAATTAGTAAAATGAAGTTTTTCACCAAAGCTTAAAGAAAGATGTGTCATACAAGTTAATTTCGCAAATTCTTCTATATTTTTTGCATCAGAATATTTAAATAAATCTACACTACTCGTACCTCTACTAGATGATGCGTACCTGCCCATTTGAGTTTGCGTCGTATCAATGTCAAGTTCAACCGGATGATGTTTTTCCATGTGTTTAATCATATTGCCGTATCCACCATAAAATTTATAGATAACCCCACAATAGTTGCAAATTGCTCGTTGTGAACCATCTTCTAGGCGTTCCAAATTAAAATGAATTTTGAAAATATCCGATGACCGAGCCTTAACTTCTCTTCTCCGTGATTGTGCACTGACACTAGGGCCGCTCTCTTGGGTTGACATATTTGACATTATGTTCTCAGATGAGTTTGCCATTTTTTTTTTTAGAAATTAGGAAGAAAAATAAGAAAATTGAATAATTGCGAATGATAACAAATTAACAACTAAATGAATTGAGATTGAGAATAAGATTATAAGAGAATTGTATTGAAGTGAGATTGAGAATAAGAGAATTATAGAAAATGAGAGAGTTGAGAATTTGGTGTGATGAAATTATGAAAAATGAATCATATTTATAGAATTTTAGAATTTTTTTGATACCAAAAATGCCTCTAAATATAACCGTTTTATTACTGTTATTAGGGGTACATTAGTAATTTATATTTTAAATAATAAAATTAATTTATTTATTTGGGCAGGGAGCCGTTTGGCTCCATGCCCCCCTAACGGCTAGTAGCCGTTGGGGGTAGGGTTCCTGTTGGAACCCTACGGTTCCACCGGTTCCGACCGGTTCGAGTTGGGGTCGAACCCCAATCGAACCGGTCGTCAACAGTTCCGTTTCCGGAACCGGAACCGGTTGGAACCGGAACCTTCCGGTTCGGTTACGGTTCCGAACCGGAACCGTGGCCGGGTCTACAATCTAGTGACCAGTGAAATCTAAAACTTTGATTCACTCAAATAGATCAAGAGAGGTTTATCCTCTTACGTGGGAGAGAAAATCAACAGTGATGTAATATAATTAGAGAGTTTATACCTTCATCCAGTAATTCTTTCTATTATTGGTGTAAAATAATGTGATATCATAAATCAATAATTATATTACATAAGAGTTGTGTTAAATAAAAATATTATTTAATACATCGTAACAATATAATAATATATCATTGAATTGTTATATAATTGAAGTGTTATCATAGTTACACACTAGAAAGTCTCTCTTATTTGAATGACAATGAATTTGAAAAAAACAATACTAGGGAAATTATATTTACACCTGATAAATAGTTTAAGTATCATTTTCCATAAATATTTTGAAATTATTTTATTTCCATTGAAGTTTCAAATGTGTTTATTTTTTCATTTTATCAGGCGAAAAAGTGAACAATTTGTGGAAAAGTAAACAATTTTCAAAGCGTATGTGGAAAAGAGAACTAATTCAAAATTTTAGTGGAAAATAATACTTAAGACATTTATCAGGTAGAAAATTTTCTACATTTTATAATTTCACACTATAAAATTATAAAAAAAAAATTATTTATTTAATTATTTTTTACCATTAGTCTTGCTCATCTTCAATCTCGAGTAAGGGTGGCAATGGGCCGGGCCGGGCCGGGCTTTGATAAACCCGGCCCGAGCCCTACAAAGGAAAAAAAAAGCCTGGGCCTGGGAAAAGCCCGGCCCGGGTGTCTTCTGGGCCGGGCTCGGACCCGGGCTTTATCCGGCCCGTTTTTCTTATAAAAAAATTAACAACATACAAATACAAAATACAAAATACATTCATACTATATGCAAAGACAATTCACAAATAAATCAAAAATTACATCGATAAATTAACAATTTAAATGCTATAAACAAATAAAAATGCTACAAACATATTAAATAAATAAATAATATATATATATATATATATATATATATATATATATATATATATGTGTGTGTGTGTGTGTGTGTGTGTGTGTGTGTGTGTTTTTGTTTTGTTTTTTTATTTTTGGCCCGGCCCAGGCAAAAAATGGTAAGCCCGGCTCGGATCCGAGCCATAGTCGGGCTTTCATTATAGGGCCCGGCCCGAGTTTTTTTTACCCCGGGTCGGGCCAAAGTCCGGACGGGCCGAACCGGACCAGAACTTTTCTACCACCCTTAATCTCGAGAACCTGCTTTGACAACTTTTACCTTTTATTTTCTGTGGGTCTCTAACTTAATTCCTTCTATTTAAAAAATGTTATAGCCTTAACACTTGCTCGTAATGATGTTATGAAGTAGATTTTCGATTCCCAACTGGAAGGAACATTATTTACATTGAGAAGCATTTGTTGTTAAATAATTATTTTTGAATTTGAAATCCTACATGTTGTACAAAATATATGAGTGCATGTAATCCCTATTTCTTTTCTTTTTCCTAGTCCAAAGTTACATTTTTTTTTCCTTTTAATGTGCTAGTAAAGAGTAGCATTTGATTATATTGTATCATTTCTGAATGATGGATTTTCTAGTTGTACGGGCTAAATTTGGACCAAGAGCATTATCTTCTTTTCGTCTTAAAGCCTATGTCAGATAGAGCCCAAATTCCTTCGAACAGTATCCGGTCCAAAGTTGATAACCTAAACTCTTCTTATTTCAGGCCCAGACATCCCATTAGTTCTTCAAACAAATCACAAAAAAAAAAAAAATTATAATTAATTACCTCACATGTGCGTAGCCGTTTTAGCACCGAAAGGTTAAATATTTAATGTATTAATGAGACCCGCATCATAATAGCCTATAAAAAGAGGCAGAACTCATAATCACGATTCATTCAAGCTGAAGAACTCTTACTTGAGCTCTCAAAGCATTTTTCCCTCCATACACCGGCCCACCAACCTCATGGTAGTCTACGGAAGTCAAGGTAACCTCAGACCTTACTCTTCTTTATTTTTCACTCGTCTTCACAACTGACTTGAGCGTCAGAGTGCATATGGCACCCACCACACTGGTGGATAGAAACTCCCCGCTCACTATACCTTTGTTTTTCAGGATCGCTAGTGCTTCATCATTCAAATTCTCGATTGTGGACCTAAGGCGGAATCCAGCGTCCATAATTTGGCGCCCACCATGGGCCTCTGGTGATTCATAGCAAGAAAAGATCTTTTTACGATCATTTCAACACACTTACTCACATGGCTTCCGGCAGCGAACAAACACCAAACCACATGGTAACACAGTTGGTCATTCTACAAGAATGGTTGCAAGCGTTGGAGGAAGAGAACAATGGAATGCGAAGCACTAACACAAACCACGGAAAGCAATTGGAGTAAATTACCTCAACCTCCTAGTAGCGCCAAACTCAAGATCGTCCCAGCAACCCTATCATTCAAACTAACCTCTTGGGGTATTCAACGACGTGGCTAGCGACGATTCCCCAACAGACAACCACTCTCAAAACCACCAGATAGCTCACCAATTACCTCATTCTGATCCAACACAACGAGTCTTTTCCACAATGTGTAAAGAGATACATGAGTTAAAAGAAGCAACTCTCTCCAACCTACCTGGGGTGAGACTACCAATGAAGAAAAGTCAAGCCATGATAATCTCAAACATTCATTTTCTAGAAACCATCACTTCCATAGAACTCCCACAGAAGTTCAGCCCCTCAGACATAAGGTTATATAATGGATCCACAGACCCATACTACATGGAATGATTGACATCAACTCCCATCAATGTAGAAGGATAACCATATTCTTCATATGATATAGATAGATTTCCATCAACTTAAACTACATGAGAGGACAATCATCTTCTCCAGACGACATGGATGAATTGTCATATCCTCCAGATGACATGAAATGATTGTCATCTCTCCAGAAGACATGGATGAATTGTCATCTCCTTCAGATGACATGAAATGATTATCATCTATTCCAGAAGACATTAGTGGATAGTCACCTTCTCCAGATGACATAGATGAATTGTCATCTCCTCTAGATAATATGAAATGATTGTCACCTCTTACAGATGATATGAGTGGATAGTCACATTCTCCAAGTGACATAGATGAATTGTCATCTCCTATAGATGACATGAAAAGATTGTCATCTCTTTCGGACGACATAAGTGGATAGTTACCTTCTCTAGACGACATGGATGAATTGTCATCTCCCTCATATGACATGAAAGGATTGTCATCTCTTCAAGACGATATGAATGGATAGTTACCTTCTCTAGAAGACATATATGAATTGTCATTTCCCCCAGATGACATGAAAAGATTGTCATCTCTTCTAGACGACATTAGTGGATAATCACATTCTCCAGACGACATGGATGAATTATCATCTCCTCCAAATGACATGAAATGATTGTCATTTCCTCTATACGATATAGATGAAATGTAATCTACTCTAGACTAAATGGAATGATTGTCATCTATTCTCCATATGACATGTAAGGAGTGTTATCAACTTCATACTACTTATGAAGTCCTTCATCACATCTGGTAGAGTGAAGACCTTCATGAACGTTCATCAGGTTTAGTGTAATGAAGACCATCATGTACCTTCATCAGGTCTAATGAAGTGAAGACTCTCATGAACCTTCATTAGGTTTAATAGAGTGAAGACTCTCATAGACATTCATCAGGTTCAGTCGACCGAAGAACCTCATGGACCTCCATCGGGTTTAGTCGATCGAAGCCTCATGGACCTTCATCAGGTTCGGTCGATCGAAGACCCTCATGGACCTTCATAGGGTTCGGTCAACCGAACCCTCGTGAACCTTCATCATGTTTAATGAAGTGAAGACTCTCATGGACCTTCATTAGGTTCAATCCACTGAAGCCTCATAGACATTCATCAGGTTCAGTCGACCGAAGCCTCATGTACCTTCATCAGGTTCAGTCGACCGAAGCCTCATGTACCTTCATCAGGTCTAGTGGCGTGAAGATTTTCATGAACCTTCATCAGGTTTAATGGAGAGAATACCCTCGTGGACCTTCATCAGGTTCAATCGACCAAAGCCTCATGGACTTTCATCAGGTTCAGTCGACCGAAGTCTCATGAACCTTCATCAGGTCTAGTGTAATGAAGACCATCATGTACCTTCATCCAGTCTAGTAGAGTGAAAACTCTCATCAGGTCCAATAGAGTGAATACCCTCATTGACCTTTATCAGGTCGAGTCGAATGAAGTCTCATGGATCTTCATCAGTTCCAGTAGTGAAGACTCTCATGTACCTTCATCAGGAGTGAAAACTCTATTGGGACTTCATTAGGTCCAGTGGAGTGAAGTCCTTCATCAGGTCTAGTGGAGTGAAGACCCTCAGCAGGTCCAATGGAGTGAAGAACCGCATTGACTTTCATCAAGTACAATCGACCGAAGTCTTAAGGATCTTCATCAGTTCAAGTTGAGAGGATTCTCATAGACCTTCATCAGGTATAGTTGAGTGAAGACTTCCATGCACTTCCATCGGGTCTAGTAGAATGATGTCTCTCATGTACATAGACTTTCAACATCCAGCTTGCAAAACAACTCATTTCTCTCAATACACCCGAGCATACCCTTCTGATCGTCTGGAAAGTCTAGTCGACCATAAGCAGACATCCAAAAACCACCTCATGACTCAGCCGACAAGAGTCTCAAACGACAGCTAAAAATATTTTCTCCTTATTACTAACCATGATTAATTGTTTCAAGCTCGCAGGCAATGTCATACGACATAAATGAAGACTTGGACTCCACTGGTACTCCTCAAGACCATTCGGTTGGAGATAATCCTGACTTTCATCTAGTTCAATCGACGAGAACATTCCATATGACTTATATCGAGTCAAGATCAAGACCTGAACATTCATCTGGTCCAGACGACATATAAGACTCCCCTAGACCTTCTCAGAACCAACCGGTTGGAGATAATCTTAGCCTCCATCTGGTCCAATCGATGGGAACATTCCCAAGACTCATGTAGACTCAAGGTCAAGACTTGGACCTTCATCTGGTCCAGACGATATAGAAGACTCCATTGGTCCTCCTCAGAACCAGTCGGTTGGAGATAATCTTAACCTTCATCTGGTTCGGTCGAGGGGAAATTCCACATGACTCATGTCGAGTCAAGATCAAGACCTGGACCTTCATCTGGTTCAGACGACATAGAACACTCTCATTGACCTTCTCAGGACCAGCCAAATGAAGATTATCATGGCCTTTATCTGGTCCATACGATAAGAATATTCCCTCAGACTCATGTCTAGTCAATGTCAAGACTTGGATCTTCATCTGGTCAAGACCTGGATCTTCATCTGGTCCAGACGACATAGAAGACTCTCATGGACCTTCCAAGGTATAGTCAGCTGGAGATTATACTGGCCTTCATCTGATCCAGTCGACGAGAACATTCCTCATGGCTAATGTCAAGTCAAAATCAAGACTTTGACCTTTATCTGGCCGAGACGACATAGAAAACTATGTCGGACCCTCAACATGTCTGGTCGACTGGAGATTATCATGACCTTCATCTGGTCCAGTCAACGGGAACATTCCTCATGACTCATGTCAAGTCAAGATCAAGACATGACCCTTCATATGTATTAGACGACATAGAATACTCCATCAGACCCTCATCAGGTCTGGTCGATTGGAGATTATCTCGACCTTCATCAAGTCCAGTCGACAAGGTCATTCCTCACAAACTCATAACGGTCTCTCAGATCAACATCTAGATCTGGTCAACCGATGTTCATTCATGATATTTACTTAGTTCCATCAACATGATATTACATTTGACAAGTCCAAAAAACATCAACGTCCAAGACTGGTCGATTGAGGATCATTCCAGATATTTGTTTAGCTCCATCAACATAGTTTGACCATTGATAGGTCCAAGCGACATTAACGTCCAAGATTGGTCGACTGAAGATCATCCCAGATATTTATTTAGCTCCATCAATATGGTATAACCTTTGACAAGTCCAAGAGACATCAACGTCCAAGTACGCTTGGGTGCTTCATACACACCCCAGATGACATACTCGTCGAATACTCTCCAAGACAAGAACTCATTGACTTAGAGAGCATGAGACAAATTGTACGGTCTAAATTTGGACCAAGGGCATTATCGTCTTTTCTTCTTAAAGCCTATGTTAGATAGAGCCTAAATTCATTCAAATAGTATTCGGCTCAAAATTGATAACCTAAACACTTCTTATTTCGGACCGAGACAACCCATTGGTTCTCCAAACAAATCCTCATCAAAAAGCATCTCTTCATAATTAATTACCTCTCACGTGATTAGCCATTTTAGCACCGAAAAGATTGAGCATTTAATGTATTAATGATACCCACGTTATAATAGCCTATAAAAAGAGGCAGAACTCGGAATCACGATTCATTCAAGCTAAAACACTCTTACTTAAGCTCTCAAAGTATTTCTCTCTCCATAAACTAGCCCACTGCCCTCACGGCAGTTTACGGAGGTCAAGGTTGTTGGGGTTTTTTGGCGATGGGGCGCAGCGGAAGCGCGGGTCGGGCGAAATCATATTTTAAATTTTTTTCAAAATACCGAATAAATTATTCAATATCTAATATGAATAATTTATTCATATTTCACCGAAACTATTTATTTAATATCAAATATTAACATAAATAATGTTGGAAACTCGCAAAACTTTTACGAAAATAGTTTTTCCGTAAAATGACGCAAAACACGTTTTTGACTGAACCGACTACCCGACACTCATATAAACTACCCAGGTCAGATCCAATAGTGTCGGGGCAGTTCATGGGCTGCCCAAACAGTGATGGATTCACTGTTTGGACAATCGTCACCCAGTTGGCTCAAAATCCCTCTGGTAACGCCATTTTTGACCGTTTTCGCTGATTTCAAGTCGGAAACACTTTCCGGAAATCGTACCAACTCCCAAAAAATATCCATTACATTCATAAGACATAAAAAACATCCCATAATTTCTAGTTTAACCGAATCTGATCCAGAAAACCAAAATACATGTTTTAAATCCAATTTTTCCATGATTAATCTAATTAATCAAACACCAATCAAAGTCACCAAATATGAACAACCCAATAACAATTCTAGGTGCCATAAGAGTGGTCACAATACTATAGAATAGCAACTCATCAACAATTGATAAAATTAGAAACTAATTACAATAATTACTTCCAATTTCAATTTCACACATACATGATCTTCCATCTCCATCAACCACAAACAAAAGCCCCAAAAATTCAGATTCAAGGAAACCCTAGAACCCTTCTAACAACTCAAGAATGAAGAAACTAAATTTCTAAGCTTAGGGTTATGGTAGATTACCTTTAATCCTCCAATTCTTTAGCATTTTTCTTAAATTTTTCCTTTGAATCTTCATGGATTCTTCAAACAATTTGCAAACACATTTTTTTCTTCTGTTTGGGCAATGGTGGAAGTGAACAACAGAGAGAAGATAATTTTTCAATTTAAAGAGGGAGAGTCACTAAAATTGTGACATTTTTATCCAAAAGAAAAAATTAAATCAATTAATCTAATGCTTACTTTATTTCAACAAATCAAAATTGGACAAATGAAGCCTAATGTAAAGACATGTCATGTGTTCCAATAACAACTTACCATATTTCATAACAATTAATGAAAAAGGTTAAATTAATTAATCATTCTAATATTTAACAATTAAATATCAATTAATCAATTAATATTATTATTATATATTTATTTTTTATTTACAATAAATAATAAATATATATATTTATGGCATGTGTCAAAATCTCATTTTACGAATAATTAATGTGTATCTAATCGTATTATATATCAAATACAAATACACAATAATTATTATCGGACAAAATTTCATATTACATGTGTTATCGTTTAACCAATTAAACGATCCGAATTAAATCATTTAATCTGGTGAAGTATTATGAATAATCCAAATTATTCATATCGAGTTGCCCAAGTGCTCAACGAATACACATCATATTGTGAGACTCTCTAAGATTAGGTTTATCCGTCACGAAATCCAATTTTGTGTCCATAATCTACCCACTCATGGATTATGACGACCACAGATAATCTCGCTAAACTATGCAAGTCGAGGTCATAACATACATATAATCCCTCCGTCACAGGCCATCCGTATTATACATGAGATATAGATGAGAACGTCAAATCCGTTCGGTATAATACAGTCGACTTTAAATTTACAATTTCTAAATAACACTCGGAACTTATTTATGAAGTTATACCACGACCATGGATTTACTAGATCATAAACACGTGTTGGATGCATATGCTCTATACACAGGACCGACAGATCCTATCTTGATACGCACATGATATCATGAGCATCAGTCCACACCCAACGAACAAACGGAGGTCTGATCATGGCTAGATCGTTGACGTGACTGCCATCAAAGTATGGAGGATATCTCATATATCCACGGTGGTATCTCAAGTCGAATGACCACTATGCTCGCTCAACTCGAGAAGGTTCATATTGACGTTGGTGTACCATCTATTAGGAAAGAATATATTTAATTCAATAATTAAATCGAATTACATAGTGAGAGTAGGATCCCATGAATATATTTCAACTCACAGCTTTGGCACGTTATCACCTACGTATATTCATTAGGTAGACAACTCTTTGTCAATCACTCACTAGTGACTCATGGTTTCTTGCTGTGACAGCTTTGGCACGTTCACAGGGAGGCGTATCAATGACAGCTTTGGCACGTTCACACTTGTCAATGACATAATCAAGCTACCGATGTAGTCCTGACAGCTTTGGCACGTTCAGGATTTCCACTTTCACTTGAATTTTTCCAGTATCAATATACAACCGGTATGGATAACAATCATATAACTACACCCTCACATATTTGGCATGATCTCAGATGCAGTCATAGAAAAATACCCATAAACGTACTAACAAAACAGATCAAGAAACATGTATCCAATACATGTTACTTTACAACAATATTTAAAAGCGGAGATTTTCCTATGGAAGTTTTACTCTACATCCAATGCAGAATTTAATCTAAATCATTTTCTAAACAATTCAATTCTACCTTAGAACATATAACTCAATTTAACAATTAAATTTCTGTTACAAATTCGTTAGCGTAAAATCGAACAGTTAAGAAACATATCTAGATTCCGAGCATGTGCGAACATTAAAATTGGATTATATATCAAATATAAAGCATGAATAATGTAATGGATGAAGCATCATATCCGCTCTGATACCATTTTTGTTGGGATTTTTGGGCGATAGGACGCAGCGGAAGCGCGGGTCGGGCGAAATCGTATTTTAAAACTTTTTCAAAATACCGAATAAATTATTCAATATCTAATATGAATAATTTGAATAATTTATTCATATTTCACCTAAACCTATTTATTTAATATCAAATATTAACATAAATAATGTTGACAACTCGTGAAACTTATACGAAAACATTTTTTCTGCAAAATGACGCAAAACACGTATTTGACTGAACCGACTACCCGACACTCATGGAAACTACCCAGGTCAGATCCAATAGTGTCGAGGTAGTTCATGGGCTGCCCGAACAGTGACAGATTCATTGTTTGGACAGCCTTCACCCGGTTGGCTCAAAATCCACCCGGTAACGCCGTTTTTGCTTATTTCAAGTCGGAAACACTTTCCGGAAATTGTGCCAACTCCCAAAACACATCCATTACATTCATAAGATATCAAAAACCTCCCATATTTTCCATTTTAACCAAATATGATCTAGAAAAACGAAATCACCAAAATACATGCTTTAAATCCAAGTTTTCCATGATTAATCTAATTAATCAAACACCAATCAAAGTCACCAAATATGAAAAAACCAAGAACAATTATAGGTGCCATAAGAGTGATCACAACACTCTAGAATAGTAACTCATCAACAATTGATAAAATAAAAACTAATTACAATAATTACTTCCAATTTCAACTTCACACATACATGATCTTCCATCTCCATCAACCACAAACAAAAGCCCCAAAAATTCAGATTCAAGGAAACCCTAGAACCCTTCTAACAACTCAAGAATGAAGAAACTAAATTTATAAGCTTAGGGTTATGATAGATTACCTTTAATCCTCCAATTCCTTAGCATTTTTCTTGAATTTTTCCTTTGAATCTTCATGGATTCTTCAAAAAAATTGCAAACCCATTTTTTTTTCTTTTGTTTCGGAAATGGTGGAAGTGAACAAGAGAGAGAAAATAATTTTTCAATTTAAAGAGGGAGAGTCACGAAAATTGGGGCATTTTTGTCCAAAAGAAAAAATTAAATCAAATAATTTAATGCTTACTTTATTTCAACAAATCAAAATTGGAAAAATGAAGCCTAATGTAAAGACATGGCATGTGTTCCAATAACAACTTACCATATTTCATAACAATTAATGAAAAATGTTAAATTAATTAATCATTCTAATATTTAACAATTAAATATCACATAATCAATTAATATTATTATTATATATGTATTTTTTATTTACAATAAATAATAAATACATATATTTATGGCATATGTCAAAATCTCATTTTACGAATAATTAATGTGTATCTAATCGTATTATGTATCAAATACAAATACACAATAATTATTATCGGACAAAATCTCATATTGCATATGTTATCGTTTAACCGATTAAACGATCCGAATTAACTCATTTAATCTGGTGAAGTATTATGAATAATCCGAATTATTCATATCGAGTTGGCCAAGTGCTCAACGAGTACACTTTATATTATGAGACTCTCTAAGTTTAGGTTTATCCATCACGAAATCCAATTTCGTGTCCATAATCCACCCACTCATGGATTATGATGACCACGAATAATCTCACTAAACTATGCAAGTCGAGGTCATAACATGGGTATAATCCCTCCGTTACAGGCCATCTGTATTATACTTGAGATATAGATGAGAACGTCAAATTCGTTCGGTATAATACAATCGATTTTCAATTTACAATCTATAAATAACACTCGAAACTGATTTCCGAAGTTATACAACGGTCATGGATTTACTAGATCATAAACACGTGCTGGATGCCTATGCCATGTACACAGGACTGATGGATCCTATCTTGATAAGCACAGGATATCATGAGCATCATTCCACACCCAACGAAAAAACAGAGGTCTGATCATGGCTAGATCGTTGACGTGACTGCCATCAAAGTGTGGATGATAGCTCATATATCCACGGTGGTATCTCAAGTCGAATGACCAATATGCTCGCTCAACTCGAGAAGGTTCATATTGACGTTGGTGTATCGTCTATTAGGAAACCTTCAGTGATTCATTCAGTGTCTTATCAAATAAACATCTACATGTCTATACAAGTCTCCCAAGACTCACGGTTCATTGGGATAAATCATCGGACCAAGTCACAATATACGACATGTACTGGTCTCAGTGGATTTTACTAACCGAACCGTGTTAGTAAATCTTGACCAGAAACTTTATTTAAGGATATACAATTAATAGTGTTCTTCCCAATGTCAATTACAAACTACATTGTAACTGCGCACTATACTGTAAATCCTAGGGCATTTGTCTAATATACAAGTATCACTGAACCATATTTAGTTTCGATCTAATCGTAATCAGATATCTAATCGTGATTAGATCGAATAAGTGTATAAAAGACAATGGTGCTACCATTAAAATTAGTAATATTATGGAAAATATAATTGCTCGTATTTATGAATCGGACATAAATACGATCCGAATTGGCACTCCGAGCATCGACCCTAACAAAGGTAACCTCAGACTTTGCTCTTCCTTATTTTCAGTTCGTCTTCACTATTGACTTGAGCATCAGAGTGTCTACGGCACCCACCATACCGGTGGGTAAAAACTATTTGCTCACTCTACCTTTAGTTTACAGGATCGCTAGTGTCCCATCATATAAATTCTCGATTGTGGATCTAAGGTGAAATCCAGTGTCCACACCTGTCAAAGAGAAAGAACATAGATCATAATGAGGAAAATGTTACTCTTGGACATGCCATGAGAGATAGCAAATATGTATTCGGCGTGGCCCACATTCTTGCTCCGTTTAATGATAACTTTATCGTAAGTAACTAACTCATTGTACTTCAATTACTTTGTAGATCATCTTTTGAGTTTTGAGTCACTTATATACATGTTTTGTTAGGTATTAATCACGATTTTACGCAAATACACGTATCGTTTAAGCAATATAGTGACTAAAAATCATATATCGTACTAATTATTTTTCCTATTAACTCTAAAACTAAACCTACTTAACTAGAACTAAATAAACGGTGGAGAGAGATTTCACTAATTTAATTAATTGAAAGTACTAAACGATAAATAATAATTTTTGGGAAAACCTTATATGATAAAAAAAACCTAGGGTTGTAACTTTATCTAAACAAGTAAACAATAAGTTCATGTATTTTTTATTCAATTGAGTTGTTATTGTGAATTATTAGCATAAAACACTGAATTATCTACAAGTCTCTTTCGATTGTCATGTAAAAATATTTCGATTAAGCCAATTGACTATATGTTTATGTTAACTAACTTAAACCAAATCCATTAATATCAAGTTTTAATATTGGATACACATGTCATGCAGATATATGTATATCATGCACGAAAATCTATTCAAAAAAATTAGATCACGCGTTATTATTCTCACGGCTAACCCAACGTTCCTATGTCGAGTTCCTAAAGATTTACCATAACTACTCTATCGGTGATCAAGCAATATAACATGCATTTAGACATAAAGAATAATAAATAGCCACATAATAAATCCATAAAAATAAAAGGATGTCAATTAATTAAACAAATGCTTAAGATCCGTTACAATCATATACTAATCATTAGTGTAAGACAAGAACTCATAAAGACAAAACTATAGAATAATAGACTGAAAGAACTCTCGTTGCAGACGTCAGCTTCAATCTTTAGCATTTGTTGAAGCACTTTCTTACCTTACTCCGAGTGTTCTTTTATGTATTCGAGACTCCAAAAGTATGTTATGAGTCTTCTCATTAGGTTTCTGGACGAACTTATATTTATATATGAGGTTATAGAAGCTTTCATTCTCAATAAATTGGAGTTCTTCATGCACCAGGAAACACGTCCATGTCACAACTCGCGAGTCTAAGAGTCGCGATGCTCATAGACCGATTTCACGATGCGCAACAAATTTTAAGTTTTGTCTCAAAATTACACTACAAAGGGTCGGGAAGCCCAAGTCTGAGTCGAGTTGCCCATGCTGAACTCTGGAATATGGCATGATTTTGCTCTAAATTTTCGATTCATCGCTCGTTACGTCCACTTAAGTCTTAATATGATTTTGACCTATAAAACATACCTAAAGCGCATTAAAACATTCATACAACTCAAGATAACACACACAATACAAGATAAATGAGCAATAAATATAGGCATATTGACTTGAAAAACACTTGTTCGTATCACTAGTACAATTCTTTCTTTGGCACTTTATGTTGATGTCCTTTTGTTGTGTGTTTGTTTTGTAGAAACAAAAACATAACTAGATTTGTCTATATAATTATGGTGACATATCTTTCCCAAGTACAGGTGGTAACTACAGAAGCTTGACATTACTGCTATTCAAATTATCATCCGGACTAATGGGGGAACAAAGCTAAAACTCATGGTCCATGAGCACAGTCATCACTTAGAGTTATTGCTCGTTCTGGCATGAAGATTGGTCGCATAGGTACATATTTTTTGGTTTTGTTTGTTTATTGTTTCATTAATCCCATTTTCTTACATCAATCTTTTATTAATTCAGTTATGTTCTCAAATAATTTGGTTATGTAACTTAATTGATAAATACTTTCATTATTCTAATTCAAATGGTCTTTGATATATAGTAACATGATTGTCTAAAAATAAATTATCATCTTATTTGACATATGAAGATAATTGTGTCTATTTTCTTGTTTTCTTTAATTATTTTGTAGACATCTTTGTGTTTTCAAATTGTTTCAGTGTATTTTATTCACAGATGTAGATATGCATTATCTTAACACACTGTAATTTATTCCTCAGAGGATGTGACACCAATTCCTACCGACAGTACACGCAAAAAGAGTGGTAGAAGGTTGTAATTCATTTTTTCGCACCTGTCCACGATGTTCAAGTTGTGTTCCATGGTGGGAGAGTTTTTCTTTCATCTATTAGATGCAAGAATGTTTTGATTTCCCAATTTTTTATTTGAAACGTATGTAGTTTTAGACTTGTTGTGTTCAAAAGTAAGGTAGCAACTATTGAGTGCTGTTTTTTGTTCTAAGGATAATGTTGGAAACTTACCCCTTGAACAAACTTCCCTCAACTGTAAATTTATGTTGGTTAGTGGGAACCGCACAAACTTGACAAGAGGTAGGTAATCACATAAATAAGGATTTGCGTGGTTGGGTGGAAAATGACTACAACCTATATCTTTTTCATCATTAGCCTTCTGGATACACTCTTTTCTAGGTAGGGCATACGTCATGTTGCTCTCAAAATGATTGGTCATCATCTCATATTCGTTCCTCGGATCCGCACCTCATACTGATAATACTTATTCAAGTCGGGCTAAACAAACTATTAAATCACCTCCAAAAACCTTCTTCGGTATACTTGGGTCGGGTACCATCATAATTTGCTGGGAATGAGGAGATGAAGTTTGATAGTTGAAGACTGTGGGAGCAATATCATTCAACAAAATATTGATAACAATAACTTGTTTACAGATAATTTGCTATGGCATAGATTGGACAAGCTGCTAGATCATTTTGTAAAGCCAGTCACTTCAACTCATCCTCGCCATACGAATTGGCTTTACAAAATGACACAAATAACACAAATGCCTTTTAACTTCTAATATCTGGATCTTATAAATTCAGAAAGAAATCAATCCAAACAAACACAAGAGATTGGTTAATGGTTATGTTGATATTTTTAAGTCATTGCATATTAAGCAAGTAGAAAATTTCAGGAAAAAAATAATAATAAAAAAAGAGGGAAAAATCAGAAAGAAGATGCCATATGCCTAACTAAAACTAGGCCCAAAATGTTTAGCAAAGTTGGGCAACACAGTCCAGCAAGTTGGGCCCAACTGACGATAGTTTAGCAAAGAAACCCTAAATAAAGGGCGCGCAGAGGCCGTGCTTGGCTCTTGGAAACATCAGAGCGTGAAGATGCAGATCTTCGTGAAGACCCTAACCGGGAAGACCATCACTCTCGAAGTCGAAAGCAGCGACACCATCGACAATGTCAAGGCTAAGATACAAGACAAGGAAGGTTTATTTTTCATTTACTTTCATTTTAGCTTCTCTCTTTTCATCTTCAAAACGACTTCGTTTATCTTCTATTCGTTATAAAATTGATGTGATTTCACAGGAATTCCACCGGACCAGCAACGTCTGATCTTCGCCGGCAAGCAGCTCGAAGATGGCCGTACCTTGGCTGATTACAATATTCAGAAAGGTCTTCCACTTTCTATTGCATTTTTTAGTGTGAAAATATATTTTTTATTTGATTAAATATCTGAATGTTCGGATTTTTTCAACTCTTTTGTTATTTAGAGTCCACTCTTCATTTGGTGTTGAGGCTTAGAGGAGGAATCATCGAACCTTCTTTGATGGCTTTGGCTCGCAAATACAATCAAGACAAGATGATTTGCCGCAAGTATGCCCGTTTTCTCACCTTTTTTTTTTTTCACTGCAATTAGTTTTCAGTTTCTTTTTTTTTCTTTGCTTGATGGATTTGCTTTAGAGTTATTGTAGTTTTAGTTACGGGACTTTACAATGCAGAAGAAGTCATACAAGACTCAATACCAACATTTTCCATTCTTCTACTTTGTCAACTGTTTTTTATTTAGTCGCAGTTGATTTTCATGGATGGTACAGCCAATATTTAGAGAAAATCTGTTCTCTTATTTGATATCCGATTACAATTTTTGGTTAGTTTAGTGCAAATATATAATAAGAACTACAGTTTAGAATCATTAGACCATTACTGCTTCTGTTTAGTTGGGTTTGATTTGTATGATGGGACTATTACGTTGAACTTTCTTTTGCTATTGAAGTGCTTAGGAGAGCATCACAGTTCCAGAGACTAATTTCCACTTCAACTTTCTCAACTGGGTTTATTTATTTACTGACAGTTGATATTCTTGGGTGGTACATGATAATTTACTGAGGGTTTGCTTAAATGATTCATAAATAGTAAAAGTGTCCTCTTAAATATTGATGTGGTTCCGGCTTGTCCTGAAGCATATCAGTGCATGGGTTTAAAGGCAATTGTAGCGTCATATAACTAGTGTACTAAGAACATGTTAGTTATGAAAGGCAATTGGTGACATCAAGTCATCAACCAATCCAAACAAAAGCCTTTTCTCATTAGGTGGGGCCTGCTAACCATTGTCATTTATTTGTGTGTGTGTTCGTAAATTGCTATTTTAAACTGGTATGATTTCCTTTTAATGGTTTATGAAACCCTTGTTTTTAATGTGTATATAATTATATAATATATATGCTCTTGTTAGAGATTTAGTTGTTGTCATTGATGTTAAAATATATTGTATTCTTTTTCCCAATTTTTTTCCTGGGTTGTTAGATGTTATGCACGTCTGCATCCAAGGGCTGTAAATTGCCGGAAGAAGAAATGTGGCCACAGCAATCAGGTACCTCCTGCAATGGTTTGCCATTATTTGACATGTTTGGTGATCTATATTCCATGAAATCTAAGAATCTTCTGCTCATTTCTTGCAGTTGAGGCCTAAGAAGAAGATCAAGTAGACTACTGAGCTTGATCATGTTCTGTGCCTCGAGAGTCGAATTCTGAATGCGAGATGCATTTGTTTTTGTTTTTTGTCATTGGTTTCAAAATAATTTGGGATTTGGACAAAGTGAACTTTCATAATTTAGTAAATTGTAATGTTTTATAGTTCAAGTGCAACACATTGATGTTTTTTGAGCAATTCGCTTCATCTCTGGCGTGATGTTTCTGTTGGATGGATTTTGTTCTATTTTTTTTTTGTCTCTACTATTTATGGCATTTTTCGATTTATAATATTAAATTTTTGCAAGTGTAGATTTTAAGCCTTCCCATCCTCATTAAAAAACATGAATTTCTTTCTTGTGCAAACAAAAACCCATAAATCTAACTTCATAATGTTCCCATGTCAATAGTATGAAGGAAATAGAGTGGAGGATTTCAGAGATTATGTCATTAAAAATATATCCTTGTTTAGGATTCATTTTAAGCCGTGGATTTGTAATATGGTGGCTCATGATGTGGCTAATATGACATGTAAGGGGGGAGTGAGTGTAATCTCATTTGTTAATGAATTATCTTTCTTATCAAAAATAATAATAATAATAATAATAATGTTCCCATGTCTTCGGATAGTACACGAGCCTCTATTTGCCTAGATCCAAAAGGGTTAGGTTGGTTAAATCATAAATGACCCAAGTGTTGAAGATTGTTATTAATATGCTAGACAGAGACTCAAGGTTCTTGATTCTTCTGCTTTCCTACTGTGGATGGAATTGTATCTTCAGGTTTTGTTGTCTGACAATTCAAAAAAAAAATTCTTATTTTTTCATTTGTATTTCAAAAAAAAATAAAAAATATATATATATATATCTAATAAAAAATAAGATAATTTTGAATAATTGTGGTTTTAATTTGTATTTCAAAATATATATATATATATTATTTTTATAATATATCTAATAAAAAATAAGATAATTTTGAATAATTGTGGTTTTAATTTGTAGCCAGACATTCCAATGAAATCTATTTTGATTCTCTATGAACCAAACCAATAATGTTGGACTATTAATATGGTTAAAGCTAACGGTATAATGTTTTATTGTAAATTAGGAATAATTAAATCATTAATAATAATTGAAATTTTTTCGATATAAAACACTCATGTTGATAAAAAGAATGGAGCATTTTAATGGTATTGGGAATTTGATTGGAAAACATTGAAAAAAAATATAGGCATTTTAAGCAACCATTTTTTTTATGATAAGGTAAGAAGAATTCTTTGGATTTGAAAAAAAAAAAAAAAGAATCAACTTTACTTTTTTTAAAGGGGTCGACAAAAGCTAAATTGAATTTTTTTTTGACCCCTTATCTTTCTAAGATTTGAACTCACAAATTACATATTGTTAATTGTGAACCACCAGGCTATGCCCTTTAGGTAAGAATAAGATGACTCCACTGTTCACTTTCTATTATTTTGATAAAGAAATGTATTAAACTGATATACTATGGAAAAGAACATAATATATAAGAACTTTCTGGGTCGCTACCGAAATTTTATTATTTTGTGTCTATAATAATTTTTCTTTGAATTAAATGAATTATAATTTTTTTTGGGTCATTTTGAACATAAAAAATAAAATTTATGTGCCCATTATGTATAAATGAGGAAGTCTATCATTATTCGACGAAGTATGATTATATTTATAATTTGTAAAGTTATCAAATAAGCTGAAGATTTTTACGAGAGCAAGGTATTATGTTGCTTTAGTTTTATAAACCCATGATAATTTATATAACTCATAGATAAATTATGATTTTATAATTTTAAAGTTCTCAAATAAAAAGAAGATTTTTATTCAAATTTAAATCGTAGAATTCTATAAATCTTACCCCTTATAAATAAATTTATGAACTAGATACTCTCAATGTAATATTTATAAATTTGTTTATAATCTCAATCAATACTCCATACCAAACGATATCTTAAGATTAAAAAATAAGAAAAGAGAGAGGGAGAAATAAATTTATGTGAAGTTGCTTGCAAACTTTCAGGCACATATCACATGGCCTAAATTTGCTGAAATTATGTGTTGTTGTTTCCCCACAAAACAAGAGATACAAATTTGCATTATATAAATCATGATTTAATGTCTTGCTTTTCAAAGCTTTTAGCCATGTGTTTGCCTGGAAATTCGCTATAATTTTCCCCGTCATTTTTTATTCGTAAGTTTAGAAAAATGTTTATGAATATGCAATCTTATCAATAAATTGTTTTTCTCTTATTTTGTTATTTCTTGGAAATTAATTAATATATTGTCTTAAATAACCAAATGTGTGTGCATGCATGTAGTCTTTAGTTTATTCATCATCTAAGAAATTTTATTTTTATCGGTATTAACTAGTAGGTTTAATTTATAACGCTTTAGGAATATTAGCGTGGTTGGTTGAAAAGAAGACTTCAAGAAATTTAAATAGTTTGATATGATGGTGTGGGTTCGCTATGTTATTAACCGTAAGTACTAACTTATTTAGTGTTGTGTGATGAGAGTCATGCATATACCTAAGTTACAGTCTCTTATATTACAATAAATACTAAAACTCTGAAATTACCTAAATACTTACAAGAGGATAACTCTAAAAAAGTATATTAAGGGACAGAAAAAAAATTTCACTTTCACCTTTTTGTTCATACAGTAGAATATATGTACCAAATGAATTGGGGAAAAAAATATCTGAGTAGTGGAAGATCCATTAATTTAGAATGGCCGGCCAAACCTTCCTTTCTGATATTTCATCAAGTGTTTATGCATTAAGAAAGGAAATGTTCAATCAAATAGGACTCCTGCATTTGGAAGCCTTGTCAACAGAACCACACACTCATTTCATTTCTAGAAAGCACTTCCTACACTTTTTGAGTCTTAAAAACTACTTTTTGTCCACTTGAGTTTATGCACTACGAAGTGGATTTAATAAAACATTTTTGATTACTTTAATTCTGAAATAACTTTTGACAATACAAAAAATTGAAAACATGATAAACAAAAACTAATTAATATATACGTATTAAAATTACTTTTTAATAATATAATATATATGTAATTTATTAGTTTTTATTATATTTGTGTCACCCCTTTATATAGGTGACCCATGTGGGATGTAAGTGTAACCAAAAGCGATAAAGAAATTATCCTCAACTTTGGCAATTTCAACCGTAAAAAAAGCAGAAAATATAAAAAGCTGAGGCATAAAACACAGAACAATGCATCCTCAAAATATCATAAAATCACCAACTTCAATAATATAAGAGATGGCTAATGAGAACACTATTTGCTATTGAACATCTTAAACAGAAATCACTCGAAAATTATTTTACTTCATTCCCTCGATTGAGCTGAAGGGATAGCTCACATAGCTCTGTTTCCGTACGACATGATAATATATTGACAAATACTTCAGAATAAAAAAGGAGCCAAACCTGAAATTTCAGATCTATGTCTGCTTCCTTTAAACGGAGAAGCAATTGTTAGTTGTTGCCTAATAATCGGTTAGCTTGTTTGTTCTATCAACAGTGCCCAACTTTCACTCTCAATAAACTGTGGCACAGTCACATGTGCCATCAAAAGGATGGAAATATGTGAGAATTATGCATGGCAACGGGCCGGGCTCGGGCCGGGCTCATCAAAGCCCGGCCCGGGCCCGTGCAGTCATCGGGCCGGGCCGGGTAGGCCCGGTCGGGCCCGGGCCGGGCTCGGGCCGGGCCCGGGCCTAATTTTTTTATTATAAATAAAAAATTTATTATATAAATATATATATTTTAAGTCCGGATCCGATTTTTTTATTATAAAAAATTATAAATATAAAAATTTATTATAAAAATATATATATTTTTAAATTAAAATATTTATTTATTTATTTTAAGTCCGGATTCGATTTTTTTATTACAAAAATTATAAATATAAAAATTTATTATAAAAATTTATATATTTTATAAATTAAAATATTTATTTATATATTTTAAGCCCGGGCCGGGCCGGGCCGGGCTTTTTGCGTGAAGCCCGGCCCGGGCCCGTGTTACCCCAGGCCGGGCCAAGCCCGCCCGGGCCGGGCCGGGCTTGCCGGGCCGGGCCGGGCTTCGGGCTTTTCTGCCATGCATAGTGAGAATTCCTAACACAATCTGTATCACAGGGACATAACCCGCCAACTCCAACCAACATGAAAAGTAAATGAAAAGTTTGCACTGATTTAAATTAAAAAATAGAAAATAGAAAATCCTCTTAATTATAATTAAGAATTCCAAATAACTTGCACGTTTATTTCAAGCCACAAAAATGAAAGAAGCCATACATTATGAAACTTAAAAACCTTACTATGGAGTGGAGTGGACCGCACAACTTACATTCCTCTTGATTCAACTGCAGTATTAAATCCCAAGATGGGATTTATTTGATACTACTAGATATTACCGTTATCAATTTTGCAATAATAAACAAGATACAATAGTGATACACAAACAATTAATTTGCATGAGACAATGGCAAGTTTAGTTAATTTGGGAAAGGGGCGATCGTGATATCAGAGACGGTTTTAATTCCTTCACCTCAAATGATTCATATGAATTGTTTTCCCGGAATTCCTCTAACAGGGCTTCCATTGGCATTGCTCTAAGTGACTCGATAGTCCCTTTACTGGGTACCTCTGATTCACTTCTTGTTGGAGTTGTACCAGTAGGTTCGTAATCCTGCACAAAATTACTTGAGCAATTTTGTTGAGGCAGAAATAAAGCATCACATTCAAATTGTAAATAGCGTACCATATATCGTCGTTGGAGGGTTTCCTGTGCTTTCTCTTTCATTGATGTAGTTTGACCAGAGTGACTTCCCCGGAAATGATCAAGCGACTTTTCATGAGCCTTTACATCATCCAAAACTTCTGATATTGATGCCCGCTCCTGCTCTGATGAACCTGTATCACATTCAAAAAGCTAACTATATCACATCCCATTATAGGGCCAGGAAGACTAGCCAATTTTACACGAAAACAAAATCCAATAGACAACATTCAGTGAAACACCCCACGTTTTGAGTCCAGAGAGGCCCTTTTTCTAGTATATTTAAATGAAATCCAACAGGAATTAATGATGAAAAAGTCAAGAATCATAAGACAATAAAACTCACTAGCAATGTGCTGAAGGACATCTTCACTATTTTTGGCCACATCTTCCTCGGCAGCAACTCGAGCTGTGTCAACCTCATTATCATGCTGCTCATTATTATCAGAAGCATTCCTGTAAAGAATTAAAATATTTACTTACTGAAGTAGATACGAAATGACATGTCGTAAAATCATGAAACAGATAAATGTTCAGTCATGAGCCATAGTAACAGTAGACTGAAGACATTTGGTCTAATAAAATCAAATGTGGAAATGAAAATATACAGTCAAAGAAAAAGACAGTAAGACACTATATTACCAAGGGAATGATAAAGCCTGCTAACCACTTACCTTATAAGTGAGACCATGCTCGATACATGTCCACTCTCCATCTCAATCACTGATTTAGATGTCCTCTTCCAATGCTCGAAAGCTGTTTGACCGGAGCTTACACTGAAGCAAACAGTGGTTTAGGACAGGTAATAAACAGGATTAAGAAAATATTATATATCCATACTGATTTGTGGCGTACGAACAAACTTACCACTGCTGTAGAAGTAATTCCATTTTACAATGTTTGGCAGAAGACTTGTCAGCACCATCTTTGGCATCACTCTCAGCTTGCATAGCAAACACCTCCCATTTTCGCTTAGCATCCGTTGTGATACCCTCCATTGATGAAACGTGACCATCTAAAAATGTCTTGTTTGAAACGGCATTTTCTCTAAGATCAGCAAGCCTTGTATCCACCTGTATTTGCACCATGAAATTTTGTTCAAACATATATTATAATAGAAATAGTAGAACAGTATAACAAAAAAGGAGAAAGCAATGATAAACCAAATCTTTTTGACGACACATGTGATTAGAAAGTAGGGTGGTCATATCAGAAATAAGCATCTCTGCATCAGATTTTGATTGCTCCTGCACAGAATATCCTAGATGGGTCAGACACAGCAACACAATGTCTATCTGACCACAAATATGCACATCTTACCTTATAAGCCTTCTGAAAATCGGCAATGCTCTTTATTTGACCTTCATCAGCTTGCACAGCATAATTTTCTAACGTCTTTGACTCTTCCAAAAGCTTCTGGAGAAATCCCATAGTGTACTCAGAAATGTCCTTTGTTTGCTCAATTGTAGCATGGAACCTCTGTTGGATTTCAAATAGGCAAATAATAAAAGATTTAGATCTAACAGTTAAAATGAATATTAAAAAAAGTTGATAGATAAACGATGCAACAATAATTAACACCAAATAATTTGATTATCAATAGATAAACATTTAGACAATCAAAGTGACAATAGTAGAGATCCAAATTGTTACAGATAATAGAAAATTCCATCTAAAATACCGGAAAAGAAACAAGCTAAAACCAACGCACAAACCTGACGCATTTCCCTTGCATAAATAGCCATTTCTCCCTGTTGAGTTGAAAGAGTAGCCTGAAGATTATCATATATCAAAGCACCATCTCTGGCTTCTGATACTAGAGACTGATTCAGAGACAAATATGGAGATACATAATATTAAAGGGAGCCAAATAATGATATCATGCAAAAAAAGGAAAAAGAGAAACACAATGCATTGGTACTCGAACAACTGTTACATACTTCGTGAATAGATTGTGCATTGGAAGAAGCCAAAGCTGAAATTTCCTCTAAACTGGCATTTGAGCTTGCCTTATGCAAACGCACAACATTTTGAACTGCCTCCATATGAGACATATACAATCCCCTTGATGCTGTTACTTTCTTCATCAAGTCAATAACCGCCTGAAGACGAGGTTTACAGGACAAAGACAAGTAAGTTGATTATGAAGCTTATTGAATCTTAATTGCCAAAAAGACAAAAAAACAGGACAATACAAGAAACCCATGGAAATGTGACCAGACTTCATTCAAATACCTTTTCATGTATGTCTAAAAGGGAATGGCAGAGTTTCTCAACACATCGAAGGTGTTCATTTTGTTGACACATAGATGAGTCCACAATGTTGCAAAGCGAACCAATTTGCTGAGCAAGCTCAACTTGGAAATTCTCAACAACTGATCTGTTATCAGCATTAAGTTTATCTTCTCTTCCTGTAAGATACCATCTCAGAGTCAATAATTTTGTTATTGATGAACAAAATTTATTGATTTTAACTGAATCAAAAGCTACATACCAATTTTCTGGAACAAAGATGCATTATCCTGAAGGGCTTTCTCCAAGTCAGACCGTAGGGCGCAAGCTTGGTGAGTCAAGGCATTTTCTGTTACAACGAAAAGAAATTAAATGCTAATAATAATATATAATATGTAATCAACATTTCAAGACGATAGTTTTTAAGTATACCTGCTTTTCTCTGTTCAGAAATAATAAAATCTTTCTCCTTTAAAGCATACTGACACTTTTTCAATTGTTCCTCAGTGTTAAAAAGCAATTTTCTTGTTTGATCAAGGTTTCGCTGCAAATTTTTTGCATAACTTTATAACAACCTGGGAATATACCCAAAAAGAAAAATAACCAAAAACTACTAAAATCTCACCTCAGTTAACTCAAGTTTGCTACTCAAATCAGAGCATTGCCGAACCTGGAAATCATATTTTTCTTGTAGTTCCTCAAATTGCTGGTTTTAGCAACATACCAAAATGTTATTTTTCTATCATTTAAGAAATCTGCATGACCCATCTATTAACTACGAAATTAATAATGGACAGACTAACCTTCTGATGGCTTTCTAACTGAAACCCCATTTGTTCAATCTGATCAGCCATAGCCTAGATGCAAGAGAAGAATTACAGGAATCATGATAATTCTAAATATTGGGTGAACAAATGGAAGTTCGCAAAAAGTATCCATTCTGGGAATGATGCAATACCTTTCTCTCACTCTCCTCCTGATAGTATCGTTCCTTTGGGACATAGACACCATTTTTCTCACGTGCAGCATAAACCTCTGGAGAAGTGAAAAATATAGAGTCAGAAACTAAACTTACTATGCTTTACAAAGAATAGTTACGGGCTTTCATGCATTTCCTACTCCTCCACTCCTCCGACTACTGCAAAACCAAAGCATCTCACCTGCCTTAAGTCGTTCAATTTCACCATAAAGGTCTTTTATAAGAGTTGATTTCATCATCTTTTGGTTAACCTACAAGCAGCGATAAACAGAGAAGAAACTCATTAGAGAATACATATAAAAATAAATAATTACATGATATATGAGTAAAATCTCTTGATCTTATCACACGCCGCAATATCTCATAGTCAACAAAAGGCACTCATTATGAATAAATGTAACATCCATTATGATAAAGCAATATAACTACACAACCTTAAATAGTGTGAACTACAGCTACTCAGAATCAGAAATGCAGAGCAAAACATAGTATACATCAACTTATAGAAATGGGGGGTGGACACTCATTGACTAGAAAGGTTAAACACTACAAATTTGGTGCACGAAATCACAAAAAGAAACAAGCAATTAGCTACTGATAAAAACAAATACCGACTTGGAAAAAGAAAATCTGTACTGCTACTCGAAGAAAACAAATTATAACATGTTCTAACATACTCCATAAAGATGCAACTTTCTAGTATTAGTTTCCGTATTAGCCAGATCTTCCAGGCTATTCTAACTTCTAAGAAACTGGAAGTGTTAAGAGGCTGGGAAAAAATATGCTAAACAAATCCATAATCAAGTAAATGAACAAATAAATATAGCACAGACAAACCTCAGGTTTATTCCTAATATTTTTTGCTCTATGTGCATAATCCAGTGTACTCAACGTCTCTTCCAGACAATGAACAGCAGGTGATACTGTGGCTATAATGCATGTCTTGGTTCTTCCACCGAGTGAATCACGAAGTAACCGCGTTAGCTTGCTATCCCTGGAGCACAATTTAACCATATACTCAGATTCAACGATAACCAGATTATGAAGACAAGAAAAATTATATAAGAATTTTGCTGAAACCTGTATGGAATATGACCAAGATGCTCCACAAGAGCATTAATTACTCGCCCTAGAGTAAGCAAGCTTTTGTTAATTTCACCAGCTTCCCTTGCACGACCCTGTTAAATGATGATATCAATTACATGCTTTAACATTTCCAGCTTAAACTTCAATTGAATGCTTTCTACATTAAAACTCAAACCTAATATGAATTTGCACAGAAAGTGTATTACCTCCCTGGCACCAGATCGAGAAATGTTTTCGGAACCAGCTAAATCAACCAAATTTAATTTGCCACACTTGATTAGTTCTTCACCTTCTGGTGTTGCTTCCTTAATGTGTATGGTAATGGCAAAGAGGGAATGTGATCGACTGTAACATAAGACATACTCTTAAATATATTGAAAACTCAACTTTGACCTCGAAAATGAAAATAAAAAAAGATCGGTTACCTTGATTGCTTGTTTAACAAAGTTTCTGCGGTCCGGCGTTTTGCAGAACCTCGTTCCAATAGAGAAAAAATCTCCCCTGCACTAGTCACAATTTCCTCTTCCAGACCCCTTACAAGTACCCCACCTTTTCCATCCTCCATAAGAGGTAATTGTTTTTTTTGCTTATCCTCAACAGAAACCCTTGAAATTTCCTCTGGAGCAAGCAGATCAGTTATCTCCTCATTGTACAACTCTAAGAAAGTGACTTTCACACTGTACTCTGCATTCTGGCTCTCAAGTGTGTCAAAAATTTGCTGAACAGCTCTGGGTATAACACCTGCTTCAAGAGGCAATTCTCCATTTGGCCCACTCTGTCTCATTGAACATAACATGCAAAATGTAAGATTCATTATAAATAGAATGAAGGAAATTAGTAGGATACTAAGATTGTAACAACAGGATACATATTATACCTTCGACCGTTTGCATTCACCTTCCATCGTGTATGTTTTCCCTGTACCAGTTTGACCATACGCGAATATGGTGCAATTGAAACCTTCTAGAACTTCATTCACAATTGGCACCACTGCTTGTTCATAAAGATCTCTCTGCTGAGCCGACGGACCAAATACCTACACAATTGTCAAATACAACTTCAGAATCTGCTGCAGAATAACACATTTTTTTTTCCAAACATATTAAATAGTTTTATTGGATAAGAACTATATCAAAAGTTTTATATACCAGATAAAAACCATATCAAAAATTTTATAGTACAAAATATTTTCACCAAACATAATGGATTCAATACAAACAAAGGCACCAGTCATGTCAGTAAGGGAGACAGATCGAATTAAAAGGATTCCCAACTAAGACATTCCACTATAACTATTCAGCTGAAATGTGACATAGAACTTCTAAAGGACAAACATTTATCATTTCACAACTGAAACTTTACTCAAATACAATTAAGTTCATCAATTTTTCAATGATTGCTGATCAGTGTGATTACAATGGAAGACAAAAATCATTCATAAAATCTCAGCACTTCGGTGTCTGGAAATGAATTGAAACTCAAAACCATAAACACTGACGCATAAGCAAAATCGATCTTAATCCAAACTTAGTAATGTCAAATTCTTATGCAAAAACTTAATAAATTTGATTAATTTCCTCAACAAATTAATAAATCAATAATAATAATAATGACAACAACAACAACAACAAAATTTGCTCAAAAAATACCTTATCGAAAGTAAAAACCCTATCAATATGCTTCCCCGCAATACTCTGAGAAACGGAAACTTCTCTTTGATACTCATTACAAGTGACAACTTGCGGAGCATTATTTCTCAACTCTTCTCCACTAAACGGCCTGATAAACAACTCAAACCGACAGATCCATCAGTAATTGCATCAACAATTAGAGGGGGGAAAAACTCATATATTGAATCACAATCACTAACAGTTACCTGCAACAAGAAGGACTTGGACTTGGACATTAACGCCTTTCTCTTTCTCATGGCGACCCGACATTTTGAACCGGCTACTAACGGGTGAATCGCACGAGTTAACTTGTTAATTTTTGCTGAAATCTTCCAATGCAAGTTTCTGAATCTTTTTTTTTTTTTTTTTGTTTTAGATCTCTCTCTTCCTTCTCTGGTATCTAATCTGAAATGAGAGAGAGCGGACTGAAGTGAGATTTTGAATATTTGGGAGCCGCCGCGATTGGTTAAATATCCGACCGTTGAGCTTCATGGGTGTTGAATCTTGATCGACGGTCTAGGTTTATGATAAATTTGAATCGTAATGATTTGACTAAAATACCCCACCTTTGAGCATAAAATCACATGGGTACCAATACGGCCTGTTTACTCGGGCCATGGGGTTAGGTTCAGCCCAAAATCTGTTACTTTAGGCTGACTAAATCTTTTTTGACCCGACCCATGTGTAACACGGAGAAAATGTATTGGGAATAAAGTTATGGGAGTAGTTTTGAAACATGACAAAATAACCCCGAACCTAATTACATTTGTTGATGGTTGGTTTTCGTCTCAGGGATAATAATGGGATATTATTCCCGGGATGACCTTCCTTCAACGGTGAATTTGTTTGGTTATGGGAAACCAAAAGCAAACTTTGATAGAAGAGAAAAACACACAAATTGACACAGGGAGTTATCGTAGTTCGGCGGATTGAATCCAACTTACGTCCACAGGCACAAAACAGATTGGCGTTTTATTACTGAAATGTGCTCGGCTGATCAGTTTATGGTCGGTCAGGGTGAAAACCGAGCTGTTTTGTAAGAGAAATTACAAAGAGTTTTTTTACAGGAACTATCTATGATCTTTTTTCTTTTTTTCATCTGGGATCCTCTCTCTCTTTATATACTACAAATGAGGCGGTAAAAAAGAGGCGGTTGATGTTCCCATTTTGCATAATCTTCCACGTGACACTTGACTTATTTAACGAGTTATCTGCCCTAGGCCTGCTCTTGCCGAAAGTAAGCATGCCCTCTGAAATCTCATCACATCAACCGCCTCTTTTTTATCGCCATACGTAATTAGTGATGATGACAGTCTGGTGGGTGCTTCCGGGAGATGGCACGTGTAAAGGAAAATCATAATCTTAATGCTTTTGTCGGTTGCTAAGTGGTCGGCCAAATAATCCGCTGAACTCATAGAACCATTCCCGTCCTGAAATGCCCGAGCCCTTCGACCTACCCAAAGGGGAGCAGAACAGGCCCGAATCGAGCTGACGACCTGATGTGGTCGGCTTATGGAAACTGCATCAAAGCACATATTATGGTCGGCCTAATCTGGAAGATCGCGTCCGGACTCCCGCTGGGCCGAGGAATGGCCAATACTTTATTAACATCGGCCAAATGGGAAGTTCCACATCTACAACTAGTTTACATTACTTGATTCATATATTGATTTTTACCATCAACATATATCCCCTAGTTTTTTGTATCAACGAGTTTGTGAGTTGATGCCGAGAACTATCACAAGTATGATACGCTGTCGGACTGCTGGTGGTCGCTTATGGATCCATAGAGCAAAATATTTTTGTGTATTTTAATCAGGTCTCCTATTGCCATTCTCAAGTATCCATCTACCGATAATCCTGCTACTCACTCCAATTATGTTTAGAGGAGCTTTTGGAGGGCAAAGTTGTTACCCTATCTGCCCCTCCTTCATAGTGAGTTCAATATTCTGAACTTACGTTTGACGTACCCATGTTTTTAGTTTTTGGGGACTCTGCTGCTTGAGGTTCATGTTTCTGTTCTCGAAATATCTGCAACTGAAGCTAAAAAATCTCTTTTGTCGGCACGATGGTGACCTTGAGGTGTTTGCTTCGTAATAAACAACATTCTCGTACTTTATGAGAGCATCTGCAACTCTCTTTCCCTTGTTTATCTCTGTCCTCTCTGTCTGGTATACTTCACGTGATTTCTTTTTCTAACTTGACTTGCTCTTCCGAATCTGGATATGAGGAGAAGCTCTTGAGTCCGACCACATTTGAACCCGGCCATGAGACGAATGTTTCGTTCTCGAGCTGATGACGATCCATTTGGTGGGGCGTAAACCTGACTCCATGTTGAGAGAAATATTTGGCTATGGGGGAATGATATATCTCCAAAAAATCTGACTCGGTGGGATTTACCTCAAACCCGAGCTGAGAAAAACACTTGGATCTGGAGGAATGTTACATCCCTAGTTCAAAGAATCAGACTCAGTGGGATTCACCTCAAACCCGAGCTGAGAAAAACACTTGAATCTGAGGGAATGTTACATCACCAGTTCAAAGAATCAGACTCGGTGGGATTCACCCCAAACCCGAGCTGAGATGAACAATGAAGTCTCGACGGAACGAATCCAGCCCCGAGCCGATGGCACACAAAGGCCTCGGCGGAACGAATCCAGTCTCGAGCCGAATAAACCATGAAGCCTCGGCGGAACGAGTCCAGCCTTGATCTGATGGCACACAGAGGCCTCGACGTAACGAATCCAGCCCCGAGCCGAATACTAATCAAGACTTACACATAATGGAAGTAAATCATCATTCGAGGCTCTGCTAACTCTGGCGCGGGCGTCCCATTGCCAGACCAACGAAAAATAAAAAACGAAGTCTGGAATGAAGTAAAATTAGTAAAAAGTGGGGGTGACTTAGCACATACCTCAAACTAAAAAATTTCACAAGTGCGAATAACAACTTGGATGCCTCAAGACAACGTCCTGTCTGAGGTCTCCAAAACATAATTTCGAATTTCTCAAAGGCCTCGGCAGAATGAATCCAGCCCCGAGTCAAAATACAATGAAGCATCGGCAGAACGAATCCAGCCCTGAGCCGATGGCACACAGAGGCCTCGGCGGAACGAATCCAGTCTCGAGCCAAAACACCATGAAGCCTCGGCAGAACGAATTCATCCCCGAGCCGATGGCACACAGAGGCCTCGGTGGAATAAATCCAGCCCCGAGACGATGACACACAGATGCAAGTCATGAGGTAGCTACGCTCCGACCTCGGGAGTCTGATACTGCCACGAGGGGTTCACGCGCTCCCTCATGCACTTCATCCCTTGAGGCAATCTAAACCCGCTTAAAATGAAAGGATCCAGATCAGCGCACTTCCACCCGAGGATTTGATAATGACACCAGTGTTTGGCGTGCCACGGGTTTGGTGCCCTTCCCGGCCTCAAAGCATTTCTTTGCATCGAGTATGTCCAAAAAATAATGAAAATAACATTCACGTTTAATTAACAAACAAGCAAGATAAGCAAGTTCCTTAAAAAAATGAAAGTTTCATTAATATCCAGATGACATACTGCCATTCTTACAACTCTTTGCGGGATATTTTATGAGAGGCTTTTACATTTGCTTTCTTCTGCTTCTTGTTTTGTGGTCCAACCGCGTCTTCTGATTCGAGCTCTGAAAACTTCTGATGCGTATGTCGTACTTGTAAACTTCACACTCGAGCTGACTTCTGCATCAGGCGTTTCTTTGGAATCCTTCGATCTGAACTCGATTCCGAGGATTCCGAGCTAAATCATAGGGTCTGCCGAACCGGGCGCTCCGTCGGTACTCATTGAACAATGCATTTCCCCGCGCTCGGCGCGTTTAGCGCAGCCCTGGGTACTTGGGCGAGGTCTTCAGTCTCTGTTCTGTGCGGCTTTCCCATAAGACTTTTTTCCTATTTTCTTCCAGTAGGGAAAATCGCCACACTATTTAGAACCCCGCCCGATGGGCGTTCGCCGCGCCCTTGGATGACTAGCTCCCTGATCAATCCTCCAGTACAAGTAACTTGCGAAGCTGGCGATTGGTAGTTCAGGAAATGTAGTTCCTTCCTACTGAGGAGGCTGGTCAGCCGTTGCCAACGGATGTAATTCATCCCCATCGTTACATATCATTCGACAACTCACCCTGGATGGGTGTCCGTTGGCCAATACTTTTACATTTCATTCCACAACTCAACAATAAAAGGCTTTGTCCATACGACCTTTTCTTCCTCTCGTTCCGGTTTGCTTCTTCCCATTCTTCTCCTCTTTCATCCATTCTGCTGTTGAACTACTTACGCAAACCACAGCTTTCACCTTCTACCATCGTCCTATCGCGCGAGTTGCTTTTCGTTTGATCCCCACAGACGGCGTCAACTGTTGATGGCTGGTTTTCGTCTCAATGACAATAATGGAATATTGTTCCCGGGATGACCTTCCTTCAACAGTGAATTTGTTTGGTTATGGGAAACCAAAAGCAAACTTTGATAGAAGGGAAAAACACACAGATTGACACAGAGAGTTAACGTGGTTCGGCGGATTGAATCCAACTTACGTCCACGAGTACAAAACGGATTGGCGTTTTATTACTGAAATGTGCTCGGCCGACCAGTTTGTGGTCGGTCAGGGTGAAAACCGAGCTGTTTTGTAAGGGAAATTACAAAGAGTTTTTTACATGAACTATCTATTATCGTTTTTCTTTTTTTCTTATGGGATCCTCTCTTTCTTTATATACTACAAATGAGGCAGTAAAAAAGAGGCGGTTGTTGTTCCCATTTTGCATAATCTTCCACGTGACACTTGACTTATTTAATGAGTTCTCTGCTCTAGGCCTACTCTTGCCGAAAGTAAGCATGCCCCATGACATCCCATCACATCAATCTGATCTTCTACTGCCATACGTAATTAGTGATGATGACAGCCTAGTGGGTGCTTCCGGGAGATGACACGTGTGAAGGAAAATCATAATCTCAAGGCTTCTGTCGGTTGCTAAGTGGTCAGACAAATAATCCGCCGAACTCATCGAACCATTCTCGTCCTGTCCTGAAATGCCCGAGCCCTTCGACCTACCCAAAGGGGACCAGAACAGGCCCGAATCGAGCTGACGACCTGATGCGGTCGGCTTATGGAAACCACATCAAAGCATATATTATGGTCGGCCTAATCTGGGAGATCGCGTCCGGACTCCTGCTGGGCCGAGGAGTGGCCAATACTTTATGAACATCGGCCAAATGGGAAGTTCCACCTCTGCAACTGGTTTACACTGCTTGATTCATATATTGATTTTTACCATCAACAACATTTAATTCCTTTTTTTTTTTATTTTAAAAAACAATATATACTTTTTTTTTATGGAATTTACTATTTTATTTTATTTTTTCCTGCCTAGATTTCTTTCTTTGGTCATAATTTTGTTTTAAAAAATTAAGTAAAAGAATGAATTTCATTATATTTGGGGCTATTTGTATACTTTCAATTTTTTTGGACAGATCTATAATTTTGGATTAAATTTCATGCAAATACATTTTAATCCATGTGACATCGACATCGACATCGACATTTGGCTAACGGGATTAACGGAGAAATAGTAAATATTCTTGCGGTAATTCATATAGTAAAAGGTTGCATTTCAATAATTATTTTAGTTGTTTGATAGTTTATCATAATTGGAGTAGTGAAAAGAAAATAACCATAAATTTTATTCATCGGGCACCACAAACAATGTGGTGCATCCATCTCATTTGAATGTTTTAACAAATTAAGTAAATATTAATTACATCAAATGTCCTTAATATTTTAAACCTTGTTCTGGGAAAAACATCCAATGCCAAAAAGATTCATAGGGTGATAAATGACATCTAAGTTGTGGTTGTTAGTTTAAATCAAGTATTTGAGCCTATAAATTAACTTGTAATTCAGTTTCACATAAGTAGGCTAGGTTTGTTTTATCAAGCCACAGTTGTTGTGGCTGTTGGAATGAATAATTTTTAGTCTGTGAATAAATTTCATCTTAAAAAACCAAAAAATAAAATAAAATAAAACTACATCACCCTCCATTCCAAGTTCAAAAGCATCTAAGGTCATTCAAATGATATGTAAATTCCAAAATGTAGCATATCTTCTATTCATTTTGAAATGTTATATTAATGAGAATAAATGGCTAAATAAGTTTTGGGATATAACTACTATTATAATTTTTACTAATCTTTACTGCATCTTATTTTTACCACCTTTGGTGATATAGATTTCACATTTTACTATATTTTTCTATTAAAAATATAATAAAACACAAAATTTTATAAAAATATAAGAATAAAGTGCTGTTTTAGTACTTATTGTTCCCATTTATTATTTCATAATTTCTCAAGTAATGAGATGATAATAATCGTCCCTAATGGGTGTAGTTTGGTGGTAAAAGGTTTAAGATTTGGTTATCAGGTCATAGGTTCGAGTTGAGTGAGTGCAATTCTTATAAGAGTTCGGGGCAGTTGGGAGGTTTTACATGCTCCGCTTAAATCCGAATCAGGTGGTTTGACGGCGGAGTTTCCAATATTTCAAAAAAAGAAGATGATAATAATGTAAGATTTTACAGTTAGCATGAAAGCATTCATGTGATTGAAATTTAAAATTGTAAACATGCATGTAATTAATTTTATTTATCAACATAAATAAAAACCAACGATAAAGTAATCATACCTGAATGCGTTTATCGTCTTCCTGAACCTCATTGATTTTTCTCCTTTAAATTTATCTCGTTGTGGTGCATCAAGCATTTCACCTCTAGTTGACACACGAGTTATCCTCTAAAAACAAATTGCTTCTACTTGAGAACAAAAAAACTCATTTTCTTTATTGGATGTTGAGGATCAAAGAAATACATTTATTTAATTTAATCTTAGAACAAAATTTGGAACAACCAAAAAGAGAGAGGGAGAGTTTTGGCCAATGAGAAATTATACCACCCTTGGCCGAAACATATATATATATATATATATATATATATATATATATATATATATATAATTGTAGCAATGAGATTAACTTTGTTGTATCCCAACACAATAAGTCAATAAGGACAATCTAAATCATATTTGTTCTCTTTAAGATTCATTCCTAAATAATAATTAGGAAACCTTAATTAAATAAAAATTCATTATTAAATAAAACTTCACTATTTAATATATATTAGGACTTTAGTTAATTAGGGTGTTAGGCCACTGAATTAATATCCAATAGCTTAAATATTATTTTGGTCCAATAATTAATTAACTATTAATTAATTTTAAATTTATTTAATTTTAATTAAAATTATATTTATTTTATTTTATTAAACAATTAAATCTAATTTTATATTTAGAAATTATTAATCAAATTAATATTTTCGAAATTTTCTGAATGTCTTAATATTGTTAGGAAATTCTATTTTAATTGAAAATCTAATTTTCATATTAATTACCAAAATAATTATTTATTAATATTTAATAAACATCATTAAATTTGTAACATAAACGATAATTATATTTGTGCGACCTTCCTAGGTTAATTATCGAATAGCAATGAGATGATATTAACTCTTTAATATTTCATATATATGATATCCTACAGATAATGGGTAAACGCCTAACAACATGCCATGACTCATGGTCGATGAATTAAGTGGGAAAACATATGAACATGTTAAAATATAATCTGTAAGTTTTTTTTAGAGAACTTCAAGGATCAAGTGGAGTGATGCCCATAAGGTTGAAAAAAAAAATCATAGTGGGAACAAGTAGGATGACAAAATATTTATTCAGATCTTGTTATAATGGATCTGAATTTGATTTTATGGATTTAGACCTATATCGAAATCTGTACATTTTAATCGGATATTGATATATCTGGTATGAATCTACATATTATTATATCTAGATTTAGATATTAAATCTATCATCTTATATTTATATTTTTAAATTCAGATTCGGATTCATAATCCAATTCCTGAAGGTCCATATTTATCCCACCCGAATTCATTTTGTTTTTTCAAATATAGATTTTTGTGTAGCCTACTGTTGACACCCCTAGGAACAAGAACAAATATGGTCATCACGTCTTGAAAACAAGTTAAAAATATAAAAACTAAATAAAGAGGCATTTTATAAATTTTTCTTTATAAATGGTGTGTTTTGAAAGAGAATATGGTAGAGAAAATATAAATTAGCTTATAAGTTTGGAGACGCTAGAGTATGAGCTAGCTAACGTCAAAAAATAACCTCATATTATGAGATTATGTTTTTGTTAAAGAATTTGTTTAGTTGAGCGTTAAAACACTTTTTTAATCAAATTTATCTTCATAGAGAAATGTGCAATAAATTGATATTGAAACTTCAAAATTCACACATACATATATAGTCAGTAATCTAAGTTTTTTAAAAAACCAATCCAAATCGAATCAATCTAAAAATTGGATTCGGTTTAGTTGATCAAATATATATAGAGTTAACCTAATCATAAATTGCAATACACTTATAAAAAAGTACACCTTTTAAAACAAAATTTTATTAGAATTTAAGGTACATTCAATGTCCCTACTTTGGTACATTATATTTTTCGTGTACCTAGACTGCACCAATATTTAAGCCAAAAAGCCTCCACACCTTTTGACTTTCTTCTAATTTAATTTGTTTGATGAAGCTTCCTTTTGATTACCAAACTCTAAGGCTATGTTTGGTTGGGGGGTTTTGGAGGGGAGGGGAGGGGAGGGGAGGGATTATTTTAAATTATAGTTGTTTGGTTCAATTTTTTGGAGGGGGGGGAGGGGAGCAAAATCCCTCCTAAGTCAATTTTTGCTCCCCTCCAAAAGTGGGGGGTTTTGGAGGGGAGAGAAAGTGAGCAATTAAATATTAAATGCATTTACTAAATTATCCCTATTTATACATTAAAATCCAAAATTTTCTTAATTACAAATCTCTCTTATATTGCTTCTTCACCATTCAATTCTTTTATATTCTCTTATCTTATATTTGTTTTAATTTTATTTTTAATAACACGTATTATGTAAAGTTTTTAATTTTAATTTTATTATTTGTTTAATTCAAAGATAATATAAGCCTATATTGTTTTAATTTTATTTATAAAATGCTTTAGGATAAAATAGTAAATTAGTTTTAAAATCTCTCTCCTCTCTTCTTTAACAAACAATATATTTAATTAAAAACTCTCTCCTCCCCTCCCCTCCCCTCCTTTGAACCAAACATATATTTAATTAAAATATCTCCCCTCCCCTCCCCTCCCCTCCATTAAAATCCCTCTCCTCCCCTCCCCTCCGTTGAACCAAACAGACCCTAATAAAGCCACCATTTGCGGCAGGATATGCTACAAGTTTGCAACCCTTAAATTGGAAGGAAAAAAATAAAAAAGAAAAAATGGCCAATTTACTTCATTTGCCTTGTTACTCAACTGAATATACCTAAAAATTAGCAAAAAAGCACTACTATAATCAAAATTAGCAGCCCAATTAGAGCTGAATTTGATACATACATATATATATTATGATACAGATCCTAAAGCATTAATTAACCAAACACCAAAACTAATCAATAAAAAACAATTATACTTGTAGAATTAATCTAATTAATAAGCTCTTCAGCAAGCTTCCCAAACTCAAAACTTTTGTTGCTACATTCAACAGTAGTAAGAATTTCTTGGAATGTTGAAACACTGCATGGAAAAACTAACCTATCTTTTTGTTCAAACCCAAACTCATTGTAAGATTTCTCCAGCAAAATCTTGAACAATGGATGAGAAAGAAATCCGGTTGGCACGACAAATCTATCTTCATCTTCCCCTACATAAACGGCAAAGAACCCGGTTGGCGTCGTCGCCATTGATGCCATATCTTCATATTCCTCTAGCAAACATTGCTTGTGTGATTGATCTTTGTCACCTCCACTCATAACTTTAACTTTCTTGGCAAGTTTCTTGAATGAAACCATCTTTTTGCCTAGCATTTTCTTTGAAGTTGAACAATAGAAGAAAGCTAAACAGGAAGTGGGTGGGTGGGAGAAAATTTGTATTGAATGTTTGAAGAATGAATCCTCAAGCTATGCTATAACTTATCAATTAATATATACTTGGGAATCACTATATATAATAGAAATATTTAAAGAGTTTGTAGCATGTAATATGGAAATTTCTATTTCCTTACTTTGACTTATGATTAGATTAATTATAGCAATAAAAATTATAACTTAGACTTTAGAAAAAGTAGAGAAATGAATGGTTGAATGGAAATTAATTAGTAATTACATTGTGATGGGACTTAATGCTCCACATTTATTGATAATAATACAATATTGAGTGATTTTAAAAATCATTGAAAATGGTTCGTTTTGTATCTCGAATTGTGGCAAAAAAAAAGTCCAATCTTTTGATTGCTCTATAAAAATGCACAAAATCCATTAAAATTTTGTGGGGGTTATTGGAGAAAATCTATAACATAACGGAGGTACCACGTCATCCGTGTAACAATCCAATTATTTATTGTCACGCGTGCTAAAATATTAAAAAATAATTAAAAATATGAATATTAAATCATACATGTCATTTACTAATTTGTTAGTAATACCACGTCACTCGTACCTCTATTGCACCAAAAAATTACTCGGATTATTGTTGTGTTTCTTTGAATCAAATGCTAACCACTAATTAATCATTATGTCATGTAGGAATATTAGGCAGTCCACAATAAGTAAAAAGAAACTTGGGAATCATCTACTCAAAGTCTCAAAAGGATATTCGGAATAATGAACACCCTTTATCTCTTGTTGTCTCATTGTTGGGTAATAATAAGGTCTGAGGAAGTGTTTTTTATAAGGGAAAAGAATATATAGTTTGACCCTCAATATTTAGGGTAATGGACATAACTCACTCATTCATTAATAAATGTTGTTATTTTAGATTGAATAAATTATAATTTAATATATTTAATATGTGTTATCATATGTGATTCTTAGGTAAATGAACAATAACAATCATTTAACTATCAAAACAAACAAAACTAATAAAAAGTAAGAGATTGGGTGTCATTTGAAAACATAAGGAGATTTTATGTTAATTTCTCTAAATATTTAGGCACAAGTGTCATTTACAATTTTTTTTTTTTTTTAAAACATTGGAAACCCCATTATCAAACCACTTGTTCCGGGCTTAAGCGGAGCATGTAAAATATTCGGTTGTCCCAAACTCTTACAAGAAACACACTCTATGGATTCACACTTAGAATCTCAAGATAAGATTTTAAATCATACACTACTAAATCACACCCGTTAAACACAGTGTCATTTACACTTTCTATAAAGAAAGTGCTTAATCCTAGAGAGAGTTGGGTGGGTTGGTAATTGGTATGGCTTTGGTGGGTGGCCATGATGATTGATGAAACTGTGAAAGCTTAATTAACTAACAAAAGGGGGTGGTTAATGGGGAGGAGAATTATAAAAGGGATTATGTTAGTATAATAATTTTGTTACAGTTATTAAAATAGTCAAATACCAGAACTTCCAAATTTGACACAACGTGTGAGGAGGATACAATTTAGGGGGAAAAAGAGAGATAAGTTCCTCTTCGTTTTTTTTTTTTTAAATATTATCATTTACTGACATGTAATATATATAATAAAATTGATATTGATTAAATGATATAACACATGTCATTTGTTGATAGCACTAGGAAAATAAAATAACAAAAGAAAAAAATTAAAAAGAAGATTATAATTTGAAAAAAAAAAAAGGGGGTGGTGTCCCTCCAGTCACGCAACAAAATTAAAGAAAAAGCCAAGGCCGGCTGGCTTTTGTATTGTGTGGATGATAGGTGTGGTGTGGAAAAAATGAGAATAATTGTGAAGGAGGGATGCCACCAAGCACAAGAAGACAATTGATGAATTTGATTTGGAATGCCTCCGAAAGCATGGCGGGCCCGGGCCGGGTTGACTTGGGTGGAGTCGTTACGTCAAGCATGGATTTTTAAATGACTTCACAAAAAAAAAAAAAAAGATTTTTAAATGAGCTGGCCATGATGAGCCGATGACCATTGACCACACAGGATTGTACATGAATTATGATCCGAACCAGAATCAAAATCGTCTGAAATCGATTTCAGGAAAATCGGAATCTGAATCACAATTTTTCGATTTGGTTCCGGTTCATTCGAAATTGTAAAAAATAAAATAAAATAAAATTTAATAATTAATTAGTGAAGTTTGAAATTCAACCATGATGATTTTTTATATATGATATTGATATTTTAATTAAAATTTATTAATTTTTTTATTAATGCCGTTCGGAATCGGACAATAATTTTATTGTGCGATTCCGGAACCGCAATCGTCGGTTCCATAACCGCGGCTAGGCCTAACTTGAATGATGAATTTCTGACTTTTTTTACACTCATGTGTACTTCAATCACGATAGGACAATTCTACGGGGACTTTGTTTTTAACCATTTCTGCTTCAAGCAGTTGTACAATATATTTTGGAGACATATTAGAATTTATATCTGTTTGAAATAATAATGTCACTGGAATATCACCAAAAAATTCCCCTATAACTATTAATCACAAAATTTTTTGGCATATATAAAAGAGTTAAGAATTTATTTTATGAAAGTTTTAACATTATTTTTATGAGAAATGAAAAAAATTGTTAAAATATTAATGACTTTTTTTGTTCTCATCAAAACTTGTTGGTAAAATTTAGTGTCATCAAACAGTAATGTAACTTGCAAACAAACAGATCAAAACAACAAAAGTAGATCTATATGCATAAAACCCTACAAACCAAATAAAATACCAGAAAAACCTGAAAAATAGATTCAATCCAAGTCGAGATGTTCTCTGTCCTTAAGAACTTATTGGCCCGTCACAGGTGCTCTACGGTTTCGATTTGCCAACGTTCTCCCAGGATAACTTGGTTTCTACTTGTTCAAGGTGCACTCCCCAACAAGTGTTTGAACTTGGATAAATGGTGGATCTCTCTCAAAACAAAAGAAAACCAAGTGTCTGTATCTCTGAATTATGTCTTTTCTGTATATTTCAACCACTACTAAATTGGAGGGTAAAGCCTTCTTTTATAAGGCATTGAGGGGTGCCAAAGGGGCACCCCTTGGGGTGGGGTTGTAACCCTTCATGGTTAGTAACCACCCCTCTCCCATCCAAAAGACATAAAAGCCCTTTATAATTGAAGAATTTACAACAATCCCCCACAATTCTTCAATTATTCATTCAGACACGTGAGAGAGATACCGTGAGCCAAAGCTGCATCGAAATAGGTAGCTTTCGCCTTGAACCTTTCCTAGTGAATGACAATCGGATTTACTTGGCAAACCAGTGACCCATAGTCTTGAACTGTTCTGCCGTTGGTGTAAACCAAGACAATTGCCAACACACAGCTTTAATTCGACCATTTTCCCGTTCTACGGTTGTGTTCATTTTGGCCCTGAACAACGGTCCTGGATTCATCAAGTACTTTAGGGTAACCCGCCTTTAAAGGTTCCCATGGAAGCGGCCCCACTTCTTACTTGAAATAGGTGATCTGCTATGAAGAGGTAATCTGTCTTTACCCCCATTAGGACTCATCTCCTAATATAGTGATCATTAAAAGCCTTAGCTTATCCTAACCAATGACAGACAGCACTCAGCGTCATTATCGGAATGGGAAAGAGTACGAAACTCTCAGTGCTTGTTTTGAATTGCACAAAGTTCTGTTGTCCCTTTTGAACCTAGATCTTGGGATCTCCAGTCAGCTAGGTTGGGTTTCCACAGTGACAATTCTTAGATTATAGGCTTCAAGCCCATTCCCCTCGATGACTTCTCAACTTGCTCTCGAGGAAAACCTTTAGTTAGTGGATCCGCTAGGTTTTCCTTCGACTCAACATAATCGATCGATATTATGCTACTTGAGAGCAGTTGACCTATGGTATTATGTCTCCGACGTATGTGTCGAGACTTACCATTATACATTGTATTTTGGGCTCTCCCAATAGCCGATTGGCTTTCACAATGTATGCTAATCGCTGGCACCGGTTTGGGCCAACCAGGAATATCCTCCAGGAAGTTTCTAAGCCATTCTGCTTCTTCCGCTGTTTTGTCTAATGCTATGAACTCTGATTCCATAGTAGACCGGGCAATACATGTTTGCCTCGAGGATTTCCATGACACGGCTGCATTACCAAGTGTGAAAACAAATCCAACCGTAGATTTGGAATCCACTATATCAGATATCCAGCATCGCTGTATCCCTCTAGAACAACAGGATATCTCTCGTAATGTAGCCCATATTTTGAAGTTTCTTATACCTCAAAACACTTACTATGACTTTCCAGTGGTTATGTCCTGGATTGCTAGTATATCTGCTAAGCCTATTCACAGCTTGAGCGATATCAGTTCGTGTGCAATTCGTGAGATACATCAGACTTCTGATGATCCTTGAATACTCTAATTGCGATATGCTAAAGCCAGTATTCTTTGATAGAGGAAGAGTTAGGTTAGCTACTCCCAAATCTTTCATATCAAATTTGCTGGTTAACACTTTCTTGGTAAACTGAATCAACATATGATTATTACCAATTATCAGCATATCGTCTACATAGAGACATACAATGACATATCCTTTTTGAGTTGACTTGGTGTACACACACTTATCACACTCATTGGTTTTAAACCCACTTGATAACATCTCTTTGTCAATGTTCTCATGTCATTGTCTAGGTGCTTGTTTTAATCCGTACAAGGATTTTACAAGTTTGCACACCTTCTGTTCTTATCCAGGAACATCAAACCCTTCTGGTTGTTCCATGTAAGTCTCTTCATCCAATTCACCATTCAAGAATGACGTCTTTACATCATTTTGATGTATTTCAAGACCAAATATAGCTGCTATAGCTATAAGCATTCTACTGATGTGATACGAATCACTGGTGGATAGGTGTCAAAGTAAACAAAGCCTTCTTTTGTCTATAATCTTTTATGACAAACCTCGCCTTGTACTTATCTATTGATCCATCCATTTTCATCTTTCCAATTGTAGCCCAGTGGCTTACAACCTGGAGGAAGATCAACCAACTCCCAAGTATGGTTCTGTTGGATTGAATCAATCTCACTTTAATCGCCTCTTTCCACAGAGGTGCCTCCAAAGAAGACATTGCTTCTTTATAGCTTCGAGGCTCATTTTCTAACAAATATGTCAGAAAATCGGATCTGACTCTTGGTCAACATGATCACTGTCCTTGACAGTATCAACAGCTCTTTTTGAGAGACTCTCTTCTTTGTCTTTCCTACAAGGAAATGTCTCTTCAAAATATTGCATTCCTTGACTCAATCATCACATTCAGATTGATGTCAGGAATCTCATACTTGTGTACCAAGAATCGATACGCACTACTGTTGCAAGCATATCCGAAGAATATACAGTCAACAGTTTTGGGTCCTATTCCACCTTCTTAGGTTTAGGAGCCATCACCTTGGCAATTGGCAAGACACCCCCACATTTTCAGATATTTGTAGGAAGGTACATAACCTTTCCACAACTCATATGGTGTCTTGTCCAATCTTCTGTGAGGAAGCTTGTTCAGAACGTAGTTCGCGGAAAGCAGGGCTTTCCCCCACAAGTTCTGAGGTAAACCAGAACTAGTCAACATGGCATTCATCATTTCCTTCAACGTTCGGTCTTTGCACTCAGCAATCCCATTTTGTTGAGGAGAATACGGAGCAATGGTTTCGTGAATAATTCCGTGCACAGAACAATATTCACCGAATGATGAAACGTATTCACCACTTCTATCACTCCTGATTCTTTTGATTTCCTTGCCAAGTTGATTTGCAACTTCGTTCTCAGTGTATAAAGCTCTCAATAGCTTCAGCTATGCTCCTCAGCAAATACACTTAGCTGAATCTTGTGCTTTCATCGATAAAAGTGACAAAGTACTTTTTACCGCCTCTTGTTTGCACAAAATTCATGTCACATACGTCAATGTGTACAAGTTCCAAGGGTTCAGAACTTCGTTCTATGATGTTCTATGTATTTTTGCTTCAACACATGCCTCACACTCATGTTGGCTATCAATGCAAATTTAGGTATAAGGTCCATGTTAATTAACGTATCATAATTAACATGTCCTAACCTCCCATGCCATACATTTTGTGACTCAATAATATAAGCAGAAGTTTCAGCTTTATTAATAGCACAATTGACAGTCATTGAAAAGACCCTCAGCGAGGTATCATTTTCCTACATAGACATCATTTCTGGTCAATACAATATTGTCAGAAACAAATACAAACCCGAGACCGAGTTCTTCCGAATATCTGGAACATGCAAACATTATTATATGTAAGCTCCGTTCCGGATATCATTTTCAGAACTACTGTGCCTTGTCCAACCACTCTAGAGGTAGACGAGTTTCCCATTGTCAGATGATCGCCGCCATCGACCTTTCTGATACGAGGAAAACATCTTGCTATCAGCACAGATATGACGAGTAGCCCCAGAGTCTACCCATCATTCTCTCGGATTCCCAACCAAGTTGGCCTCAGTTACCACTGTTGAGAGATTCATTTCTGAAATCTCATCAGTTAACTGCTCATCTTCAGTGACATAAGCCTCATATATCCTGCCATTGTCCTGAGATATCTTGTTTCTGCAGTCCTTTGTCATATGACCGCTCTTTTCACAGTTGTAGCACTTCCCATTGAACTTCTTGTTCGCTTGGGAAGAATCAGCTTCACTGTTCTTTCTTTTCTTGCTACCATTTACATCCTCAAAGATGTTGGCCTTAGACTCCATAGTCTTGTAGCTGGCCTTTCCGGACATCATGTTGTCCTGTTCGATTCTCAATCGAACTCCAAGGTCTTCAAGGCTCATCTGCTTCTTTCTGTGTTGCAGATAGCTCCTGAAATCCTTCCATGATGGAGGCAACTTTCCAATTATGATGGCAACTTGAAACGTCTCACAAAGTTTCATTCCTTCATCCAGTATTTCATGAATGATCTATTGTTGTTCACCCAACTGAGACTCACCGTCCTTGAAACTACCATCTTGTAGTCCAGGAACCTACCCACGACAAATCTTTTTGTCCGGCATTGTTTTGTACTTCTTCTCGAGAGATTCCCAAAGAACCTTCGCAGAAGTCATGCCTTGGTACACATTGTACTGGTATTGTCAAGACCACCAACAGGTAGTTCTTGCATAAGAAGTCTCCAGACATCCAAGTCTGTTCTCGCTCTTCCTTGGCCAATTCAGATTCTCCCTCCACAGGACCCGGAGATCTTTGAGGAATTTAGCCAACTGGAGAGTTGTCAGGTAGAACAGCATTTTGCTCTGCCACTGTTTGAAATTTGCCCTACCAAATTTCTCCGGCTTTTCTCCGTGAGAGACCGGTATTCTTTGATATTTCCGCTAGCCATTTGTAACTGGAAATCCAACAGGGTTCAATCGGTCTACGAAAGACGAATTGCACAACGATCAACGAATGATCTTGTTCAAAGTGCTGTACTAGGTAGTCACTTGTTGTTCTAATGGACGAAAGTTCCAATAAACACAAGTCATTTAATCTCAACTAAAGATACTTAAGGAAAATTGAATGAACGAAGATTCTTCGAACATATTTTCCAATAGGATCTTTTAGCAATTCAAAACCAGTTTTGCACTCTTCCAATAGCACAATTATTACGATAAGTGTAGATATATAAATGTCAATCAAGATTGGATGGAATTACTTGTGCAAAATTACACTTTAAATTCTCAACCAATTATGCAACAACCAATCAATTTCAACTTTATCACTATGTGTATGCTTGTGATAATTGAACAACCTAATAATAACTTGAATCTATACTACCAAGATTAATGTGTTAACAGTATATGACTAACCAAGTTAATATTATTTAAGTTTGCAGTTTCTAAGAATTACAGGACTATTTCGTTAGTGTCGCGTTCGTATCTACGTTCGAACGAGACTGTCCAGTGTGTGTGCGTTCGTGTTGCGTTTGATAACGCGTTCGAACGATGTGTTTTCCAGAGAGTTCACGTTCGAGTAGCGTTTGATAACGCGTTCGAACGGAATGATTCCAGAGAGTTCACGTTCTATAGCGTTCGTGAACGCGTTCGAACGGAATGATTCAGAGGGTTTGCGTTCGAATTGCGTTTAGTACGCGTTCGAACGTTCTAAGGCAGAAGGCTTTCGTTCGAGGTGCGTTTGAAGACGCGTTCGAACGTTCTTACGAGAATTCAAATTTTTAGCCTTCGCGTGCGTTGGGCGTTCGAACGCCCTACGGGTTTTTCATGCACAGTTCGTATTTTCCAGAAAATATTAAAACCCTAACATGCAAATTACTATTTAATAACACGATACAAATAAGTTCTTAAGATTGTTGGTAAAATTTAGTGTCATCAAACAGTAATGTAACTTGCAAACAAACAGATCAAAACAACAAAAGTAGATCTATATGCATAAAACCCTACAAACCAAATAAAATACCAGAAAAACCTGAAAAATAGATTCAATCCAAGTCGAGATGTTCTCTGTCCTTAAGAACTTATTGGCCCGTCACAGGTGCTCTACGGTTTCGATTTGCCAACGTTCTCCCAGGATAACTTGGTTTCTACTTGTTCAAGGTGCACTCCCCAACAAGTGTTTGAACTTGGATAAATGGTGGATCTCTCTCAAAACAAAAGAAAACCAAGTGTCTGTATCTCTGAATTATGTCTTTTCTGTATATTTCAACCACCACTAAATTGGAGGGTAAAGCCTTCTTTTATAAGGCATTGAGGGGTGCCAAAGGGGCACCCCTTGGGGTGGGGTTGTAACCCTTCATGGTTAGTAACCACCCCTCTCCCATCCAAAAGACATAAAAGCCCTTTATAATTGAAGAATTTACAACAAAACTTTCCTAAAATATATTCTTAATGAGTATTCATATGACACTAGTTAGCATTTCCCTATATAAAAAACAGGATATTATCAAAAATAGTTGAAAAAAAAGGAAAATTATCAAAAATAGTAATGGCATGCATTTTTAAAAAAAGGTGTATAGAATAAGACCAGAAGAACAGTGTCTCTTCCACTCATTTTGAGACATGTTACTCGAATTGGGCAATGATAAAACTATGGATAAAGTGTCTGTGATTGACCATGAAAACGTTCATGGTCCTACCTTTGGAGGAGTTGCAATTTTTCTTATTCGATCAAGTGCCTAACGTGACTATATGATCAGGTTGACTTTGACTCCATCAAATGACTTTAAGTATGCTATTCGAAACTCCATGATTCAAACCTGTGGGTCGAATTTCTCTAATTAAATGAGTGGATTTTCACACGAAAAATTCAAAAAAAAATGATTGAATTTTGAAGTCAAGTTCATATTGAGACAAAATTTGACATTGGTACTGTGAATTAAAGAAATCACACATTAAATAAACCACAATAATTATATTAATCAATTAAATACTGTAAATTAAAGAAGGGAAATGCTATTGAGTGCCATAATGACACTCATTAAAGATCCATTTTTTGAAAGTTTTTATAGAAAAAAGAAAAAAGTAATTAATATTTTTATAATTTTTTACATTTCCCAAAAAATGATGTTAAAACTTTCCAAATATAGATTCTTAATGAGTGTCATAATGACACTTGTTAGCATGACCCATTAAAGAAAACACACTAAATAAACCACAATAAATGATTTTTCCTTTGCCCCCTAAGAGCACTTATCCTCCCATCCCCTCTTACACATGTTCCTCATGTCCCCCTCTCCAAATTCCAAAAATCTCTCATTCTTTAATACTCCCCCGTCCCTTTTTGATAGACGGCTGATCATTTTTCAACAAAATAAGGGAACATCATTAAAACATAGTCTTTTCCTAATATACCCTCATTAATACAACACACAATCCCACTTTAATTTAATTATTTATACTCCCAATAATAATTAAGGGTATATAAGTAAACTTCTTCCTTTAACTCTCTCCAAATAAGGAAATAAGACTATAATTTTGGACGTCAAAAAATAGAAATGTGGTCTATCAAAAAGGGACTGAGGGAGTACAAATCTCCCCTCCCCAAATATATATATATATATATATATATATTATTAATTTAAAAATAACAATATACTTATTTTTTTTATAATTTTTTTTGCTAAATTTATGTTTTTTACTCTGTATATATTTATTCATTTTTTTGTTTAATAAATATTATAAATATTATATTTATTATTATTTATTTTATGTTCATTTATTCATTTAATTTTTGTGATTCATTATTAATTTTTTTTAACACTACTTTTGTATAATAAAAATATTCTCATGAACAATAAATAATAGAAAAAGTTACACTTAAAATATAAAAACAAAAATTCTAGTCTATATTGCATTCAAAGTCTCATTCTGTCGCATTTGGTGATATACTCAATACTTCGTACCATAATTGATTATGAATCCTATAGCGAGTTACACAATCTTTAATAAAGCAAATTTCTCTACTTTCAAAATGAAAAAAATGTATAAAAAATATATGAGATTTATTAAATAAATAGGCTATCAAAAAATATAATATAAAAAATATTTATTAAATGAAACGAATAGACTATCAAAAAATATAAATAAAAAAATATTTATTAACAAAAATCATAAAATCTTACAATTATAAAATGATAAATGAAGTTATAATTAGTATATAATTATTTTTAAATTAATATATAAATATATAAATTTCAAAAATGATAAATTTACATAAAATTTTTCCTAAAATTTTCCCCACTCTCTCACTGTAGCTACAGTGAAAGAGTAGGGAAAACTTTCGGGAAAAATTTATGTAAGTATATCAATTCTCTATAAATTTTAGCATGTATAATAATTGAGAGAGTCATTCTTCCTCTCACTTGCAATTATTTGCTCGCACTTATTAGTTACTTTTCGCTGTGTTTATTTAATTTTGCCAACATTTTGGTAGCATTTATAATATTTTCTGCTTAAAAAAATTAAGACGGTTGCAATTAAATAGACTCGAGAATTTTCTTAGTTTGTTATGAGTAACTGATTGTTTTTGGATTGCTGATATTATCTTCTTGTTTGAGAATTTGCTGATAGACATTTGAGTTGCCCATTTAGTCATTCTTTTTGTTGTAGTACTGCAGTCAGGATGGAACGTAGTTTAGAAACTTGTGTTATTTTTTTTATGTCCAAAATTGTGATTTTTAGACCAGTCAACTCATAAACTTTTTTTTTGTCAACTCTGATGTAGTTTGGGGCTTTGTTGTTTGGTTTTTTTCATTCCCGTGCCTTACAGTTCGTTACTTACTGTAGTGACTAATTACTGTCCCAAGATCTTAAGTATTTAATGTGAATTTGAGTGTTTAAACTGCACTTCTCTTGGATTAGGAAGTACTATTCCAGACTGTTTAATTTCCCATTAGCAGTTTTGGTGTAACGTTTGTTTGTGATGTCTTATTTGAGTCCCCAAGCGGCGTGGCTTGGTGATGTAGGGTTCAGGATCTCACCTTGAGATTCTGAGTTCGAATCCAAGAGGTGCGTTTCTTGTAAGAATTTGAGACAACCATAAGTTTTAACTGCTACACTTAAGCCCATAATGGATGATTTGACAGGCGAGATTTCCATCAATTTAAAAAAAAAAAAAATGCTGTCTGATTTGTTTGATCTAATCCTTCACATAATCTTTTTCAATATATCTAATGGTGATATCTACATTTAATGTATTTTCGTATTTATGTCTATTTATGTTAAATGACTCTAATGACTCTGAGTCATTGGCTCGTGCATGTTTCTGGTGGACTTTTGGCTACATTTGTGTTTGTCTGTAAGGGAACTAAGGATGATTGTTGGAACACTTCGTGGCTTTGATCAGTTTATGAATCTCGTGGTGGACAACACTGTTGAGGTGAATGGCAGTGAGAAAACTGATATAGGGATGGTGGTGAGTGTCTCTGTCCTTTTTTTTTTTTTTTTTTTTTTTTTTTTTTTTTTTAGTTTTCAAAACAATGATGCTTCCATTTGGGTATGATCTTCCAGCAGCGTTTTCTAATTCTTATCAAACTTTATGCAGGTTATCAGAGGAAATAGTGTAGTAACTGTTGAAGCTCTTGAACCTGTAAGCAGAGGACAGTGACTTAAGTTTTCCATTGGGTTTGATGTAATGAACTTTCTGCTCTTCTTACTACGAATAGTAGTATTACTGTTAGTTTGCAATTGGAGATGTGGTACACTAGTAACTGATAAAATTATGCCATTTTCTTTGTAATACTTATTCTAAGGGAGTTCCCCTAGTTTGGTGGTGTAGGGTCCAAGATCTCACCTTGAAATTTTGGTTTCGAATCCAGTGAATGCGTTTCTTATAAGAGCATGTGATAGCCGGAGGTTTTACCTGTTAGCGGTTTGAAGGTGGGATTTCCAACGATACAAAAAAAAAAAAAATTTATTATAAGGGAGCTTGTTTGAACAGGTGTGGTATTAATCATTGAATGACAACAAAATGAAATCAGCGTCATTTAACACTTTGATTACGCTTGTGTGCTTCATAGTTGATTAATAGTGAACCAGAACTGGGAGGAGGCATGTTAAAATGATGCTCACGGACCTTTAAATGGCATGTATGTGTCACTTTCGTTCCAACTTCTTGGACATGTTCATTGCCTTAGTGCTTGGGGCTTGACGCTACATCAGTTAATTGCTTATTATATGCTGGTAAATATGTTATTACTGGATGAAAGGCTGTAGATGCCAGATGGAATCTAGCCTATAATACATATGGGCAATTTTTTTCTTGTTTTGATCTCTCCTTTTTGGCAAAGATCCCTTTGTTGTAGCAACTAACTTGGTGTGAAGTTAGATACTAAATTTGAAATTATAGCTCAAATTCAGCCTCAGGTACCTTCCCAAATAATTCAGAAGAAACCTACACATGCATGCATATCAAATTAGATAAAGAAATATAATTCTTCTTTTTGTGCTAGTGAACTGAAAAGCTAAGAAGTAGAACCCGCCAAGTTGATTTTGAACTTTGAAACCGTAGCAAGTTCTTCTTTAGCAGCTAAGTCTACAAACCCAGCTCCGTTATTTTGAATCTCATCTTTCTTTTCGGTGTCTTTTTCTTCGTGGCTTTATACGAAGACGCTCCTTGAATATTATAAAAACTGAAAAAGAATTAAAAAAAAAAAAACATTCTTTAAGCACACTTAAAGCAATATTTAAAAAAAGGAAATGCACATTTAATTTAGGTCATGAGTTCAAGTCCATGAGTATATTTTTTATAAGAATTTTAGATATATATGAATTTTATCTGTTCCGTGTAAGTTCGAATTAGGTGATTTGATAGTGAATCCAAAAAAAAGTTTTGAGGGTTGTACTTTTAGATTTTGAAATTGAAAAAAAGAAATTAAACAACAAAATAAAGGAGAAATGAAATGGAGAACATTCTTAATGAATCTAATGGTGTGAACATTTTTATGTGTATAAAAATAAGAATTATAAATTAACAAGAAATTAAGGAATAGAATTAAGGTTTTAAATGATGATTTTTTGGTATTTAAAAGAACATAAAGAGTAACAAACGAGTGTTCAAAATAATTTTTAAAGTGTACATATTTCCATGAAAAAATAGATTTACAGTACAAATGCTTATGGCATAATGATTATTAATTAGTTAACCACTTACACTTATCTATTCCATCAAATTCCATTATTATTTTTTGGTTTTTGAGTTAATGGCAATCCGACAATTATAAATTGATGTAAGTTAAACATGCTATAAATATAAAATTTATTATTATTAATGTAATCAAGTATGTTTTAGTAAGTTGTCCACAAATAAAGTTTATAGTTCAATCCATATTAACTTCATGTTATAATTCATATTACATTTATTATACTTTGATTTCACCCAAAACAACAGAATAATAAACCAAAATTGCAACTGCCTCATTGCTAAATTACTTTCTTACCCATCGCATTCAATAGCCCACGTTTTAAGCGCACATACATAACACCAAGTCACCAAGTTGTGTTGGAATGAGTACAAGCCTTTGGTCAATTATTATTCAATTTTTTTTTAATATCACTTTATAAATTTACCAATATTATAATTAAAAATGTACCGAAATTTGTTTGATTAGCTAATTAGTGATGAACGTAATATAATAACGTGTTCTCTTAGCATTCTAATAAGATTTTTAATAATAAATATAGTGATATATTTTTTATATAACAACTAAAATCAAATTTTAGTCTAATGAATTATTTTGTATCAATTATCGTTGAAGTGGACTATTATTTTCATATCAACTTTAATATCGAATCACATAAGATTTGTTCGACACATTTTATTGTATTAAATTGTATTATATTATTTAATGCATGGTGAATTGTATTAACTATTAAGATGCATTGTAATAGTATTGTATTAAATTAATGTTGTACAACGTTTGATATTACATTGTACTGTACTAATTTTTTTTTTATTTTAATATTAATTTTTTAATATATATTAAAATAATAATATTAATACTAACTTAATATTTTAATATTAATATTAACTAAAATTTTAAATATTTTACGAATATTTTAATGATATTTTTAATATTAAATTTAATATTTTAATATTAATTTTTAGTTTAATATTATTTTTTAATATTTCAATAATATTAATTAATATTTTAATATTAATTTTTAATATTTAATTTTAATATTTAATATAATTAAAATAATATTGATGATTAGAGAAGTTTTTCTTAAAAAAAAAAAAAATTAATGCAATGTTTTATAATCTTACATCTTCCTACATCATTCGTTAATACAATGTGGGCAACATTAAATAATATAATATGGAGTGGGTAATATTATCGCCGAATACTATATTGTATTAAGTTGACGCTATATAAAATCATAATACTGTGTAATATTGTGCGCCAAACGCACCTATAGTACAATTAAGAATGTTACTGGCTAGGATTGCTAGGATACCGGTGAATTTGGGGGTCCAAATGGCCACTTAATTACGTTTCTAATAAGAAAAAAATGGTATATACACATAAAATAGTATATAAACACTAGAAATAAAAAAAAATTATAACTATTTTTTATCTTATAATAATTTTTTTAAATTTTTATTTTTAATATTTATATACAGTATTATTTTATGTGCATATATTATTATTCATTCAAACACTCTGAAGCCTTTTTTGTTTTCTTTCTTGAATCCAATTCTACTCTTCCTCAAAATCCAATCTTGACTCTTCATTTCAAATCAACCCCATTAAAATATACTTAAAAACCCGTTAAAGATCATATCTTGCTTGTGATTTTTCTCTCAAATAAAGCAAATTACAAATAAAAATTGAATATTTTTCATTACTGCAATGACTGAAGTACTTCAATCACCTCCTTCTCATCACTTCCCCTATCCTTCAAGCTCCTCGTCCACTCCATGTGCCCCCAATAATTATAACAACAGCAGCAACAATGGTGGACTTGGTTCAAGTCTTTGTATAGCTGATATAGTTCAAGAAAGAGAGCAAGAAGACCAAGAAAGAGAGCTTGATCTTGAGCAAGAAGAGGGAGAAGAAGAGAGGGAGAGGGGTGAAGGGGATCGGCTGTCTTTATTGACATTGTTGGTGGCTGCATTTAGAAAATCTTTGGTGGGTTGTAGTATTGGGAAAGAGCTTTGTTCAATGGAGATTGGTTTGCCCACCAATGTTAGGCATGTTGCACATGTTACTTTCGATAGGTTTAATGGCTTTCTTGGCTTGCCTGTTGAATTTGAGCCTGAAGTTCCCAGAAGAGCCCCCAGTGCCAGGTCCGTTTCTTTGGTAAAAAAAAAAAAAAAGGATTTTTTTTCCCTCTCTTTATTTTTTCTGATTTTGCCGTGATTCTGTTTCTGGGTTTGTGTAATTCTTATTAATCGGTTGGTTTGTTTGGTGTGATTCTCTTATGTGTTTCATTAAACTGAATTAGCTCAGATATTTCCAGAAATTTTCATTTTGATCTGCTGTGAACTTCATTTTTTGTTCTGTCATCAGGACATTGCAGCATCGATCCTTATGTACACTGTTGACTAAGATATCCTTTGTCTGCAGCGCAACTGTTTTTGGAGTTTCAACAAAGTCTATGCAACTTTCATTTGATTCACGAGGGAATAGTGTGCCTACAATATTACTGCTGATGCAAAGGCACTTATATGCTCAAGAAGGCCTGCGGGTATGTCCTTTCTTTAACTGTTTCTTATGTGATAATTAAATTAGGATTGATCTACAAATGTTTATGGTACATTTATTTAACATCATTCAGCTAATAGAAGCTTGAGTTCCATGCATATCTTGATGTTATGGAGCAACAAGATAACAAAATATTTCCATTTTTATCTTTCTCTGATTGATTAAGAATTTTGGGAGAATCTGCAAGTTCCAAGTTCCAACTTTAACACATATTGAACCATCCAACTTAATATTGTGAAGGCAGAAGGAATTTTCAGAATTAATGCGGAGAATGCCCAGGAGGAATATGTCAGAGACCAATTAAATAGGGGAGTGGTACCAGAGGACATTGATGTCCATTGCTTAGCTGGTCTCATAAAGGTATGGCTTTGCTCCTTAGTCATGGCTGGATTTCTCTGCATCCTCTTTTTAAGATGACTTTATTTTGAAAACTTGATGTTCTGTCCATTGTGAGGCATATGCTCTAAAAACTTGTCTTTAGTTTGTACTGGATTTATAAAGCTTTTCTTTTGTCCACCTGTCATGCAAGTGATGTAAGTTTCCCCTTGCTGATATGTTGTTTTGTCTTGTTCTGATTGGTGTCAACTGTAGGCATGGTTTAGAGAACTTCCGACTGGTGTCCTGGACTCTCTTTCACCAGAGCAAGTAATGCAATCCCAGTCAGAAGAGGAGTGTACTCGACTTGTGAGACTCCTCCCTCCATCGGAAGCTGCTTTGCTCGATTGGGCGATAAATCTAATGGCAGATGTTGCACAATTTGAACATTTTAATAAAATGAATGCAAGAAATGTTGCTATGGTGTTTGCACCAAACATGACTCATGTAAGATTTTGATCACAAAATTAATCTCTCTCTTTTTTTTTTTTAATTGTGATTCATTTGATCCACGAGACTTTCTTTTTTAAATATGGAAAAGAGTTGAGATTGGAGGAAAAATTATGCCTCTCTAAATCTCTGTTATTGAACTCGGGATTGGTAGTGTTGTTTGCTGCACTTCTCTGTTAAGGAACTTAGTTGTAATCTGCTGGTTTTTCCCCTAAAACTATGGTTTTAATCATGCTTTCTGGTCCATTTCTAAAAGACCATATAATCTTGTCAATTTAAGGTGTGATAACATCCTTAATGATTTCTGTTGATTGCAGATGTCCGACCCGTTGACTGCATTGATGTATGCTGTCCAAGTGATGAATTTTCTGAAGACTTTAATCATCAAGACACTCAAAGGAAGGGAAGACTTAATGGTGGAATCAATTTCGTTTTCCCGTCTAGAGCCTTCTGATGAGAGTGGACACCCAAGCTCCTCAGATTTATATCCTGTGGAAACTGACGATCAGGCAAACGAGGGAAATGAAGAGGAAAAAGCTTTTGTTACCGGATATCCTGTTTTGGAGAGCCCTTCTCACCCCAATTACACGAATGAATCAATCCCAGTTTCCCATCTAGACCCTTCTGATGGGCATGAACACAAAAGCTCCTTGGATTTATATCCTGTGGAGATTGACGATCAGGCAAACGAGGGGAATGAAGAGGAAAAAGCTTTTATTACAGCAGATCCTGCTCTGGAGAGCGCTCCTCACTCTCCTCACCACAATTCCACGACTGAAACCAGCTCTCATAACTTCCTAACTTCTACCAAGAACATCATTCCTGCAGGAACTCGTTCTCTTTCTAATAGTTTTCATTGCGACGTTATATCCCATGTTAACTCCCTAACAAATGGACTCCAAGAGGGTGGATTCACAGGTTCAAGTAGAAGGGTTCAAACAAACATTTCCAAAATTAAAACCGGTCTGAAGGGACCCAAGAAGCTGAATGAGCAGTCAATGGCCTTGGCAGCAGGACCTGTAGAGAAAAGCAATGGAGACGGGATTGTTGGCCTAAGGCCAGAGCTCTTCGAAGCTTTGCGACGAAGGTCAACAATATGAATGCTGTGTTGCGTAGGGGATTGAGGCAAAAAAAGTTGGCATCATTGGATGTTTATTTTTACTTCTTTGGAAATATGGTGTATGATTTCATGTATGCTTTCATTTCTGGGTGAAATTTGTTAGCCTTTTTGTATGTTTCATTCATGTTAGCTTTTCTGCAACCCCATCTTAACAATTTCTTTTTTTCATAGTAATTAATTAAAACAACTTCTATTCTATTCCCATTCTTTTGTTCACTAACCTGAACACAATACCGTGTTCATGTTAGTGAATCAATTAAACAAGAAAATTAGATATATAAGTATTACACTTATGGGATGCATATAAATCAATTACATCGCTCTTCAATTATATAAATCCCACATTCAAGTCAAAATTTAAATAAGCCCAGATGGGATCCATATGTATGTAATTTAGGTCCAAATTGAAAGACTAAATTCAAATTAACAACCAAAAACGAAAATCTAGGTACCAACTAAAAATTCAAACTGAAAGAATAGATGATTGAGCTAATAATTTGGTTTAGTTATTAAAGTTGTGATTTTGGGCCATAATATTGAGATGCATTCACTTTGTTTTGGTCTGTTGAGTGCTTCTGAATCCAATTACTCACATATTTTGTTGATAAGTGATTGCCTACTAGTTTCTGATAGTTGCTGAATCTTCTGATGACGCTGAGAATCTCACGAGCAATTGGCAGTTTGCACTTTTAGATTTAGCTGGTTCTCATTAGTATTACACTTCCATTTGCGTGGAGGTGTGACTCAAATGCCAATGTGATTGATATAATCTGGAACTGCATATTTGTTAAATTTTCATGTTTGATTATTTGCAGATGAAGCAAGTGTTCCAATGAAATTGTTTTAGTTAATTATAATAATTTTAAATATATTTATAATAAAATAATTATTAAATACAATTAATTTATTTTAATATTAATATATTTTTAATTATAAATATGAAAAATAAACAAATAAAATAAATAATATTATATTATTATTAACGAGATCTGTGCAAGGTCCCGATCCTGATCCTCGTCCCGTCCGGGCCCCAAGTCCCGGCTCTGGTCCAGTCCCGAGTTCAGTGCCCACTCCGGCCTCGAGTCCCGTCTTTAGCTTCGGGTCCCGGACCTTGTACAAGGACAATACCGGGACCGGGACCCAAATCGGGACCGACAGGGCCGGCTCCAGGTCCGTTCTCGACCCAAGTCCTAGGCCGGGTACAAAATCCGAGGTTCCGACCCAGTCCCTATCTAATAAATTAGTAATAAATTATTCACATATAATAATGATTCAAATGCATTAGCTAGTTTCGTAAATATTAAAAAAGTATTAAATAAATTTGTAATATATTGAAACTAGTACATTTGAAGGATAATTAATAACCATAAATATTTTGTAATGTTTTTTTGAAGTAAATAACTATAAATATTTTTTAAATGAATATTTTTTAAAAAAATCTTAAATAAATATTATAATGAAAGATGAATTAATTATTTTACATCTTAAAAATTAAAAAATTTATTAATTATTATACATGATAATAATATATATATATATGTGTGTGTGTAATTTTAATAAGAGTAGTATTGGAAGTTCATGTTTTCATTGGGAGAATAATTTGAATTCCCCACCATTTGGTGAAGAATTCAAATTCCACAATGTGAGGGAAAGTGAATTTGCATGAATTTTCCACTTATGTAATCAAACAATGGGAATTGGAAATTCCTTTCCTCTCTCTTCTCTTATAAGAGAACAGACCTTAATGCATCAAAACAAAAAATAGAGAAGCAATGTATTATTTAGTATAATCCAGTTTTGTGTAACTATGAGCAAGCAAATGTGTCGTAAGAGAGTAAAGACAAGCGGTCGATTGAAGTCGTCAAATTTAATTTAAAATTAGGAATTTTGCATTTAAGTTCATATACAGATTTGTTGGCCACATCCCTACTCTATAGTCCATACAATTGGGAGTATTATTAAGTACAATCCAGTTTCATATAAATAAGGGCATGGTATATTCGTAAACAAATTAAATGTTCTATCAGTTACGAGCAACCTGCAAATTAGTAACTGCTTGGTGTAATCGACAATTAAATAAAATAGATGTAAAATTTAATTAATATTTTATTAATATTAAAATTTTATTAAAATAGATTATTAATAATTACCTTCAGAACACATTAATATTTCCTAAATTTACTTGAAATTACTTTCTGCGGATGGCCCCAAATCGGTTTTTAAGACGTGGTACCCTCTGATAGGCCCACGTAATCTACAAACAAAATATTACGATGTGATATATCGCGTGGGATTTGATCCACTAATTGGATAAGACAATCTAGATGATATTCCGTCTCTAACAATTCACTGAGAAATATTCAGACCGAAGCGGGTTGGGGAGATGATGGAAGCAGTGCAATTTTCGACCGTTGCCTCCCGCCATTTCCCAGCAACTAACAAAACCTTATCCAATTCCAGAAAATTGGCGGCAAAATCCACTACAGTTGCCTCCTCGTCGACCGGTTCCAGCAACCCTGCTCGGCTCTCTTCGACTTCGAGAAATTTGTTCACTGTTAGTGCAAAGAAACTGTAACCTTAGCTTTTGGCATCAATTTTTACAATGTTTTATTAAGTTTATGGTTTAAATTCTTTTCAGAGAGAGACGTGGGGCTGGATAAATTCTAAAAGTGTTACCATTAGAAGAAATGATAGAAGAAGTTTAGTAGTGAGAGCAGAAATGTTTGGGCAGTTAACAAGCGGCCTCGAAGCAGCTTGGAACAAGCTCAAAGGAGAAGGTTTGTTTTTTAGTTTTCATTATTTCAAAAAATAAAATATATCAATTCTGTTGATTTCAGTCAACAATGGTCAACTCTATGATTCTGATATGCATAGGTGTAAAATAGCTTCACCTTACTAAAATTTCACTAACAAACTAATCCATGTCACTTAACATGTTTATTTGGATAGAAGCTTAATTATTATTATTTTATTTTATTTTTTGCTGAAAAATGTCGACCAAGTGATTTGCTCTTATGATTCAGAGACTTTGACCAAGGAGAATATTGTGGAACCTATGAGAGACATTAGGAGAGCACTTCTGGAAGCAGATGTGAGTGAGTTTGTAAAATGAATTGCGATAATTTCTCATGCATTCATGTGAATAAAATAGTTACTTTGTTGATAGGTGAGTCTTCCTGTAGTCAGAAGGTTTGTCCAAGCAGTCAGTGAGCAAGCTGTTGGTGTTGGCCTGATTCGGGGGGTAAAGCCAGATCAGCAACTGGTTAAGGTATAAATTGTTATTAACTTGCTGATCTTTCAAATGGAAATGCTTCGAGTACTTTTAATTTTTTACAAACTTACAATCGAGTTTTGTGCATCATGATCTTTGTCACTGCTTGGAACTTGATATATTTGTTGGTTATCTCTTGATTGTTCATTTTTTCTTTTCTCTCTATGTTTTAATGGATTCTATTCTATTTATACACAAACTTTCCTGCTGATCAATGATACACTATGTTTAACTTGAGATCATTGTCGGGGATGATCTGAAAAATACCAATGATGTGCGTGGTTATTTTTAAAATCGAACAAGGATATGTGCAGACTCTATTGAATCATTAATGGTGATAAAACTATGAATGTACAATTTTGCAGATTGTTCATGATGAACTTGTGAAATTGATGGGTGGAGAGGTGTCCGAATTAGTTTTCGCAAAATCAGGACCCACCGTAATACTATTGGCTGGTCTACAAGGAGTTGGAAAGACAACTGTTTCAGCAAAGTTAGCTAATTATCTTAAGAAACAGGTGCACCCTCCCCCTCCTTCCCTCCCCTCTTTGGTGTTGGTGTGTGTATATTTATGTGCAGTGAAAACTGGCTTTTTGCTACTTTTTATTGACGCCTATATAGCATTGATTACAGGGAAAGAGTTGCATGCTTGTTGCTGGAGATGTGTACAGACCTGCTGCTATTGACCAACTTGTTATTCTGGGTGAACAGGTATCATAATTTTATTATTAAGAGGAGTACTGTGGTTCAAATTGAAAAATGCTGTATCATATGTTGAGTACTTATTTTATTTCTCAGTAATTATAAGATTCATGTGAATTTTGCATTAAATGCAAAGTGAACTATTTGGTCAAACAAATTAACGCAACACTCTTTCCGTCTAGAGTCACTAACCTTGACAGGTGGATACACATGATATTATGTTGCATCGAAAATATGAGAAGAAAAAAATGGAGAAAGGACATAAGATTTAGTTAAACTATGGGGAAAAGTTCCAATCTTTCAGTGGTCTGTGCTCTGTACATATTATTCCCGATGATTAGCCATTGAACTTATAAACATGATGCAGAAATATTTATAACTATAAAATTTATGGGTTACGACAAAAATTTGCCTAACCAGCTTTGATAATGCTTCATCCTTTACTTTTATGAAAGTAAAATTATAGATAGGGTGCCTTCCTTTTTACTCCTTACTACTTAGTTGATGATGGTCTTTCTCCATCCATGTGCAACTTCTTGTCTTGGGTACTAGTAGCTCATCGTATTTCATCATTTGCATAACTATGAGAAGATAATATAATAACACATTGGGATGTGTTTTATGCTTCTACTTGTGAAGTCACATCATAAAATGTGTTAATTTTGTGCATAGCATTTTTTTTATTACTAAGTACTAGCTGAAAATTGTACATTTAGTTCATTCTCATATTCATTTATAGCTTGTGACAGGTAGGTGTGCCAGTTTATACAGCAGGTACTGAGGTTAAGCCATCACAAATAGCCAGGCAAGGTTTGCAGGAGGCCAAAAAGAAAAATGTAGATGTAGTCATAGTAGATACTGCCGGAAGGCTTCAGGTAACGCTCTCTTGTACAAGATAATCTTTTAAAGTTTTAGGATGTTGTGTTGATACTTGATATTTTCCATTGATGAATTACTTCCAATATCTTGACCTGAGAAGCTGTACGTGTTGGTTTTCTTGTTCTTAAATAGATAGATAAAGGAATGATGGATGAGTTGAAAGATGTGAAGCGTGTATTGAATCCCACAGAGGTTTTGCTAGTCGTAGATGCAATGACTGGCCAAGAAGCTGCAGGTACTCATATGCATAACCCATGCTATCATATCACTGCCAATGTCTATATTTCTATGCAGAGAACTCTTGGTATTTATCCTGTTTGTGTTTTCAGCATATGATGCTAATAAGTTCTTTACTTAGTTTTTTTTTTTGGGCTCTTTTCTTGAGGTGAAAAAGATGTTGCATTTTTTTCACTCTATAATATGAATTGATGTAACATTTACTACTATAATTATTTTTATTAGCTATACAGAATGGCCAAAATGCAGTTCTTTTGCCAACTGTCCTTTTAATTATAAATAATGGGTTTTCATTACTGATTTGGATCCAGTTATAGTTGATGATTTGCATGCCTTTTATACATCTTCTTTATCCGCCAGTGTGGGAATAATAGTTATGACTACTATCAGAATATGCTCTCATCATTTGATTTCTTTGATTTACAGCCCTGGTCACAACATTCAATGTTGAGATAGGGATTACAGGTGCCATTTTGACAAAGTTAGATGGAGATTCTAGGGGTGGTGCGGCTTTGAGTGTTAAAGAGGTTTGACTACTGTTTGTCTTATTATGCCTTCTTGTTCTTTTAACTGTGTTCATAAAGGCTTTTGTTGGCAGTCTCATTAATCTGTTTATTTAGCATCGCGATGCATACCTTTCAAAGCTCGTTACTTTAGTTTTTACTAAAAAAACTAGAAACTTTCATGTCTTATTTTTCTTGATATGGTTTATGATTACTATCTATATTAGATCATGGTCATGGATAATGTCTTTGAAAGGAGTTCAAGTATTATTTGTTAAAAATTTTAAAAAAATCAATGGAAAGTGGTATATAGGTTGCTAGTAAATGACACCTATTGCAGCAAAGCTGAAGCCAACTAGATTTCAATTTCCTATTATACTACAAGGCTGCATGCTTTTGGACCTGTTTAATTTTCTATGTATAAGATCTGTTTTTACTGTAGCCTTGTGTCCAAAGTTTTTAAGTTGAGTGTCCATGATTTTTGTTTTGTCTAATCATATCTTTTATGAAAACCATTACGACTGCTTCACCTACATTCCATGTAGCATCTGAAATTTTAAGCTAGAAATATGTTCTTTAACATGTTATTTGAAACATTTTAATGGAGGCTGAGTAATCTCTTTGATTTTTTTTTTTTTTTTTTTTTCAAGTAAAGGGGTGGACAAAGCCCAAATTTAATTTTATATCCCCTTGGCTCCCCCAAGATTCCAACTCAGGTGGGAAGCTAAATAGAGCTACTTGAAACGGCCACCCATTGGGGGTGATCATTCTCTTTGAATAAAATGAAACAATTTAGGAAACTCTTTTGACAGTTTTATCACTTTGTTTGTTTCAATTGTAGCTGGATTAAAAGGCTGTTTGATGGAGCTCCTCCCTTTTCTACTTTTCTACTTAATGCTTGAATGAACGCAGGTATCAGGAAAGCCAATTAAGCTTGTTGGACGAGGAGAAAGAATGGAGGACCTTGAACCTTTCTACCCAGATCGCATGGCTGGACGTATCTTAGGAATGGGAGATGTTCTCTCATTTGTAGAAAAGGCACAAGAAGTTGTAAGTTTCAAACATATTTGGTTTCATATTTCTGCAAAGAGAAATTGTTCTAATGCATATTGAATTGTGTGCACAGATGCAACAAGAAGACGCTGAAGAAATGCAAAAGAAGATAATGAGTGCAAAGTTTGACTTCAATGATTTCTTAAAGCAAACTCGTACAGTTGCACGTATGGGTTCCATGAGTCGTGTTATAGGAATGATCCCTGGAATGGCTAAGGTATGAATGCCAAATTTCCATATTTTATAGTGCATCACATCTCTTTCTTCCATTTCATATGGAGGTAGTAATGATACAGCAGCATCATTAGTTACTTATATGTGGCAAAGTCTGTGATCTGACTGGTCTACAATTTAAACTGTGACATGGTGCTTTGATTAACTCTCCTCGGTGTGTATTCAAATAGGTTACTCCTGCCCAAGTTCGAGAAGGAGAGAAGAGTTTAAAGATAATGGAAGCAATGATTGAAGCAATGACTCCTGGTATCTTACTCTCTCTAATACTTAATTGTAAACTTTTAAACGATAAAACTGACCTAGCATCTTTATTATTATTATAATTTTTCCCCGCCAAGAATATGTTAGAATTATATGTTAATACTTTGTTTTCTTTATTTCCATATAGTCAATATTAAAATGTAGTGAGGCTGTTATTTAAAAATGAAGTAATTTATTAACAGCTTCAAGATATTTAATGAGCGGTGCCGGTGAGCTTGAATCCATGTAAAATATCATAATGAGTAAGCAAATATATTTATTAAAATTAAGAAACATGGACGTCTCTATGATTCATATAGTCATATTTGCCTCATACATTTTTTTTTATGCCTTATGTCATGGACAACATTTTTTCTGTGAGACTTTGCGGCACTTAGAGGCATGTTGCATTGCTGGTTGCTTTCCTCATGGAAATTGTATGCAAATGCCATTAGCGTAGCAGACAAAGAAGAGAAAAAGATGGTGTTCCCAAATTACATATTGCTGGATTAAAAAAATTAATAATAATAAAAAAATTAAAATAAAATGACATGTGGGTGTCTCCTACGCATCTAGGTGGTCCTTGCTTGTAGATTTCTATATAATAATGTCACTGAATACTGTTATTCTTCCAGAATGAGACGGTTTCTTTATTTTTTCTTCATCTTTTCTTCTGATTGTCGTTTATATACTGCAGAGGAGAGGGAGAAACCAGAACTGTTGGCTGAATCTCCTATCAGAAGAAAAAGAGTTGCTCAAGATTCTGGGAAAACAGAGCAGCAGGTATGCTTCTTTGCTTCTTGATGCATGTAGAGATATACTGAGTTCATCTTTAACCAGGAATATATTATCTTTGGAGATTCACAACATCTTTATTGTTTCAAGTGAGGTGTAATTTATCATTCCAATATTAGGTGAGCCAACTTGTTGCTCAACTATTCCAAATGCGTGTGCGTATGAAGAACTTAATGGGTGTAATGGAAGGCGGATCAGTTCCTGCACTGAGCAATCTCGAGGATGCCCTTAAATCTGAACAGAAGGTAGTATGCTTGCTTATGAATGCTTATGCTTTCTGAATTTGTTCCTTTCCGTCCATTGTGGGCAGACTAAACAATCTTATATTTTCACCCACAAAATCAAATTTCATTAGCCCACAAAAACTACAAAAAGGATGACAAATTTTCTGGCCAATACTATGATCAAATAATTGCCAGCACCAGCACGAGCACGAGCATAGTATGAATATCTGTCCATTATTAGTTCTGTTTGTTTTGGAGAAGTTGAATATAAAAACTATTTTCGCCATCTGTGCTTGTTGTAAGCTGTGTCATATATGTGTTCGATCTCATGTTTTAAATTGTATATATGATTTTTAGATTGATTGAATGATGATTGAAAGACTTATTGAGTGATTTCATTGATTAAAATACCTTAAGATCTTATATTGTTGAGAATTGATGAATATGAAATTTTTTAATCCATGATTTGATTTTTATAAGTGACAAATTGCATATTATGGCCTTATGAGATGAAAATGAAGATTTGGATTCAGTGATATGTCTTATCATAATTGAAATGCAATTGATTTTCTTCCTTGTATACATGATATTTCATATCTGCAATAGGCTCCTCCTGGTAGTGGAAGGAGGAAGAGAAGATCAGATTCAAGGAGGCTGTTTGAGGACTCAACATCAACAAGGCCAAGTCCCCGTGGTTTCGGGGGTGGGAATTAGATCTCAAGTTTTCCGGCTATGCAAACAACATAGTGGCTTCTAGGCAACCTTAAATTGTTACTTTCGCTCCGATATCTCTACTAGTGAAGATAAAGAGTTTCCGAGGTTCTCTGATCTGAGCTGTGAAAATTCAACACTGAAAATGCAATAACCAAGCACGGAATTGTCTCGTGGTGTCATTTTAGTCTGTACGTATGCTATCTGATGACACTTTGCATCGACTTGTAAGATTGAAAATGAATTGTCTGAAGAGCAACATAAACGCTGTAGATTCATAATATTCTCTTTTGCCATGGTTTCTAAGCTAAACTATGCTATGTACTTAAACATGGTAGGGTCCTTGGAATCTCTTTCAATAAACTCTCGATTGATCAAATCTTCAATCCTGCTCTTGATTGCTTTGATTTCAGGCTTAAAGGAGCGGCTCAACATCATTTATCATCCCCTCCATCTTTGTTGTAAAATGCCCCACCATAATGCTGCTGCTTCAGCTTACTTAAGAATGTCTTGTCGTAATCCTTATTACCACTCTTACCAAAAGTAGCCTTCGAGCAAGCTTCTTCCTATAGAATTCAGCAAAAAAAAATCATTATTCTTGAGAAGATTGTCACAAAATGTAGCCAATATTTCAGCACTGGACATATCAAAAATAGATTCATTACAAACTACCTCAAAAGCTTCTTTCAGGGCCTTGTGATCTCCAAAACAATTGCTGACATACACCACAAATTTGTCATGCAACTCCAGTATTTTGCCAACAAAATTCTGTTCCATGTTTGCATTCTTATTCCTTGCATCTTCCTCAGCCTGATGAATCAAAGCTTTCCCTTGATCTATACACCTCCAATCCATTTGGTATTTCATCATGCAGCCTGAAAATCCTGGAAAGATCATCAAACTTTTCTTCTCTGATCAATGCAACACATCCAGATTGCTCGTTTTCAAGCAATTGATTCTGGTGCACAGCCAGTAACTCATGTTGAACTTTCTCAATCAACTTTGACTCGCTGCTTACATGCAAGTAACTCACAGCTATCTCTCTTTCTTTCTTCAAACACTCCTCTGCTTTTATCATTTACTCTGGACATGAATCATTCAAAATCCAACTACTATATAGCCATATGCGAATAATAACCACCTGTGTCAGCTATCATCTGTTCTTCAAAATCCTGTTGATAAAAATCCATGTCCATAATTCCTATCCCAGCAAAAATAGACACAGCCTTCTTCAATCTTCACTAAAGCTCTATCAATCTTCTCACCCTCTTACATCCCCCTTCAACTTTTTATAAACCATATTGCAAAAAGCAATCACCGGAATTTCTATCAACGAAGCATGCCCCGTTTTACGATCCGTTCAAGATACTCAAAGAATCTACAAAGCCAACGCCCCAGTACATTAATATTTTCCCATTGTTTGATAAACTCTCTTAACATGAACTCCCCTCGTTTGTCTTCAAAAGAAGGCAATCAATCTGAATGTATATGCTGTGAGAAGACTTTCTGGTACTTAATGTAAAGCTGCGGCGAGGAATGCCGGATACTGCAAAGATCATACACTGTTGTGTAAAGGGTCATGTATTCTTTGGAACTGAAAGGTAGCTCTGGTGACCCTCTTAAGATTTTTTTCAGCTTAGTAATTCCTTGTTCCATTAAGGGTCTGTTTGGTTCAACGAAGGGGAGGGGAGGAGAGGGATTTTAATGGGAGGGGAGGGGAAGAGAGTGGAGAAATTTTAATTAAATATATGTTTGGTTTAAAGGAGGGGAGGGGAGGGAATGTGAGAGTTTTTAATTAGATATATGTTTGGTTCAAAAAGGGATGAGAGAGATTTTAAAATTAATTTACTATTTTATCCTTGTAGCATTTTATAAATAAAACTAAAACAATATAAGCTTATATTATCTTTGAATTAAACATATAATGAAATTAAAATTAAAAACTCTACATAATACTTGTTATTAAAAATAAAATTAAAACAAATATAAGAGAAGATAACAAGAAGAATTGAATAGTGAAGCAAATATAAGAGAGATTTGTAATTAGGACAATTTTGGATTTTAATGTATAAGTAGAGATAATTTAATCAATGTAATTAAAATTTTAATTACTCACTTTCTTTCCCCTCCAAAACCCCCCACTTGAGAGATGGGGAGCTAAAATTGGCTTAGGAGGGATTTTGCTCCCATCCTCTTAAAAAAATTGAACCAAACAAACATAATTTAAAATAATCACTCCCCTCCCCTCCCCTCCAAAACCCCAACCAAACACACTCTAAATCCCATTATTCTTCAAAAAGAAAGCTTCTTCTCTCATGTCATTCCTGTAAAATTATGCAACTTTTATGAGACCCAAACTAGTGATTATATAGCAAAAAAAAGAAAAGGGATACAAATTTCCTGTCTTGCAAGTAATAAATTGAAAAGATGATTTTTTTTTTTTTTTTTTTTTTTTGTTTAATAACAATGCTTTTGCCTTCGGCAACTCGGATTATAGTTAAGTTGAAGATGCTTAACATAATTTCATTTTCAAGCAATTAGCAAAACGGCATCAATTATCAAACATTTGATTTTGATACAATACCAAAACTACCCTCCAAGAAATACTAGGAAAGGACCTGCCAGGGTTCTTTCTTTCACCGGAGCAGCTCCGTGTGTTTGGTTGGGGTTTTTGGAGGGTAGGGGATGAATTATTTTAAATTATATTTGTTTGGTTTAATTTTTTTAATGGGAGGGGAGGGGACCAAAATCCCTCATAAGCCAATTTTAGCTCCCCTCCAAAAGTGGGGGGTTTTTGGAGGGGAGAGAAAGTGAGCAATTAAAATTTTAAATATATTGACTAAATTATCCTTACTTATATATTAAAATCCAAAATTGTCCTAATTACAAATCTCTCTTATATTTGCTTCACCATTCAATTCTTCTTATTCTCTTCTCTTATATTTGCTTGACCGTTCAATTATTCTCTCTTTTCTCAAGTACGCTCTCTCTTCCTCATTTTCTTTGTTTTTTTGTTTTTTTGTTTTTCTTCTATTGTTTTATTCTTTGCTTCCCGGACTTTACTTCTTTTCTTTGCTTTTTTTTTTTCGGTTACGTCCTTTCTTTTCTTTTTATTCTCTCAGGTACGCATTCTTTGATTTCTTCTATTGTTTTATTTGCTTTTACTTTTGCTTTTTCTTTGTTTTATTCAAATATAATATAAGTCTATATTGTTTTAATTTTATTTATAAAAAGCTACAATGATAAAATAGTAAATTAGTTTTAAAATTTATCCCCTCACTTCTTGAACCAAACATACATCTAATTAAAAACTATCTCATCCCCTCCCTTTCCAGCTTTGAACCAAACATATATTTAATTAAAATCTCTCTCATCCCCTCCTCTTCGTTGAACCAAACAGACCCTTAGTGAAAATGAATAGTGGAATGGGAGTGAAAATATGTGGAAAGATGATAGAATTTGTAGAAATTGCAGTCAGAATTGAAAAGACGCTAGAGATTGAAATAAGAAATTAGATATTTTATTAAAATTTTCACTATTAGCATGATACTTTATTTTTCATCTAATTAATTAATGAATTATTTTTCAAACACCAACAAGATGAAAAATAAAAACACACATAATAAATATTAATTGAGATATGTACATGTTGATGGTGTTGTAGGCACTGCATTTTTGCATATAAATCCCGATGATGAGTCTCATTTGGAGGCACTATCTTTTAAGTCGCGGAAGCCGCGGGAAACAGACGTCGGAAGGGAAAAGATGGAAATCAGTACTTTGTCGAATTTGACTCGCTTGTTTAGCTTCGGGCTCGCTGGTGGACCTTCGTTTTAAAGCACCTTTAGCCTAAAAAAAAACCCGCAAACACTTAACCTTAGCCCAAAACCCCACATCTAGCCCTCATGCATAAATCCAAGCCCATCTCACCCAAGCTCAATCCAAAATAATTAAAACATTTAAAATACATGTCACAAATTAAATTAAACCAATTAAATTAAATAATTAAATCAAATTAAAAGCTAATTAAATTAAACCAATTAAAATATTAATTAATTGATTTACCAAATTAAATAAAACATAAAATAAAATCATGACTAACTTAGATAAATCAAATATATTACATACTAAATTAAAAAAGATGATATGCCTAATTAAAATCAATCATAACAAATCAAAAATATTGACTTCCTAATCTAACAAATTAAATGTCTAATCCTAACCAATCAAATATATTGTATTCCTAATCTAGCCAAGACATGTCCCCCAATCAAATCCATTGCTTTCTTTGTCTAACACTAAATCATATCCTAATTGAATGCACCAAATCCCTTCATTGTGATACAAGGTGAAGCCCTAACCCTTATCTATACTAACAACCCCTAACCAAAGCCATGACTCCCTTCAGACAATTGGAATTCACGCCCATACACCCTAGCACACATTCACGCACACACCAAGAAAGAAGCAACAAAATTTATCTCCATCTCCTCCACTCTCACCACCGAATACCCATCCCTTAGACAGCCCCCCCTTTGCCGCATCTTTAGCCACCTTTCACAGCCCTAATCCACACCAAAATAAGCCTCAATATAGTCCTAAAGTCGCACAAAACAGTCCCAAACACTGCCCCCCCCCCCACTGCACAACAAAACGCCCTTCACTCCCCCTAAAACTGCCGCACATCACTGCCCATTCTGCCCAGTTTGTTTTTGCGATTTTAACCCATAAAACAGCCCTAAAATCACCTTAAAACTGAACTAAAAAACTGCATAAAGTCCCCCCCCCCCCAAGCCCTTAAAAGTAGCACCCAATTAGCCCTCCAAATCACCCAAAACAGTCCATTAAAACACCAAACAGTGACCTGAAACAGTGAGCATAAAATACAGAGAAAACAGCAGCAAAACGGAGGTCAAACAGCAAAACAGTGAGCTAAGATGCTAAACCAGTGAACCAGAGAAGTTGAGGAGCTTTACCCTTCCGATCTCCGTGAAACGCAAGTCCGAAAGTCGGCAAGAAAGGTTAGACCTGATGGTATTTTCCACATTCGTTTTCTGTTTTATTTTTATTATTTATTGAGTATTGTTCGCATGATTGTTATGTTGAAATGCATGTTGTGGCCTTGAGTAGATAAATATGCATGTATTACGAAATATTGTATGTTGTGGCCTTGGAATAAAATGAAAGATGTGTCAACTCTCGCGGTATATCGGATGGAAACCCGGACATAAATTTCATAGCCGATTCCGAATGGACGGTAGTATGATCTGTACTCGGGATACAACTCCACGTACCGCTTGAGTAAACGACACCTTCTTTTGTTTTATATTGCTTTGATTTATTTATTTTTCGTCATTTGAATTCCGCATGTTACTTGTTTATGCATGACGCAATCGAGAGCATGAGCTTAGTAAGTCGGATTAAAGGTCCCCTATTTGGAGGGGTTAAAATCATTTACCATGATGTTTTGACGCGCCGGTTGATGTGTGTTTGGTTTGATGTAAGATACGTCCAATCGGGCATACTAAGTTTGATATTATTGTCTTTATTATTTGTATGCATGATGTGATCGAGCGCATGAGCTTAATAAGTCGGATTAAAGGTCCCCTATTTGGAAGGGTTAAAATCCTTTACCACGATACTTTGCCGCGCCGGTTGATGTATATTCGTTTGAATGTAAGATTTGTTCAATCGGGTATACGAAGTTTCATATAGTTATCATTGTCTTTGTACGCATTGTAATGAAATGCGCATGGGCTTATTGTGTTGGATTAAAAGGTTCTTCATTTGGGGGAAGAAAAGCCTAAAAGGCTACCTTTACCACGATATTTGTCGTGTCTTTCATCTATTGAATGCATCATTTACCTTAGTCTTGGCTTAACGTAGTATAATTCATATATCCATGTTATGATAGCATTTGAGTATTATTTCTTGTAGTATATCGGATGGAAACCCAGACATAAATTCTGTAGCCCATTCCGAATGGACGGTAATGCGGTCTGTACTTGGGATACAATTCCACGTACCACTTGGAAAAGTGCTCACATGTGTGTTTGTGTCCATATTAGTTATCTTCTTTTGCACCGCGTCATAGCATGCTTACTTTAATGCTAATTGCATCCTTAAGTGTCTTTTTGCATTATGTACTTAGTTGACTATTTTATTTGTGCATGGACATGTAATGGCTATTTGTTTATGATATGTCTATGAAATCACATGTTCACCATTATTTGATTCGCCTTTATGTGTGCTTGTATGGTTAGTGTGTGCTTGTGTTTCCATGAATACAATATGCCAATGAAGTTGTATGTTCGTTGCTACTTTGATGTACTTTCAAGCATGCAATCTTAGATGTGAAATATATGCAATTTAGGTGTAAGTTTTATTTTGTGCATATGGATTTAGAAGCATGATACTCTTGGAAATAAGTGTTACTTAAGCTTGATTAAATTATTACACAAATCCTTTCATTACAAGTGACATAAGTAAGAGACCATTCTGAACCCAACGGTTTGAGGTCTTCCCTTGCGAGGGGTGAGTGCGGCATTAAATCTCATTTTCCCGGTTCACACCGGGTGGCGACTCCATTATTCTCCGGTTTAGTCCCCCGTGGCTACTTCGTACTCCCGACCGGGCCGCGAGCCCGGGACAGCATGCGTCGCTCAGTTTCTGTGTCCCACATGTGTTTTCAGGCACTATGTTATTTAAGCAGCACGACAGGGGTAAAAAAAGTAATTCACTTCTCAGTCAAGATTATTAATGCCGACCCGACCACTAAGGAGTCAACAGTAAGGGGCCGGGAACTTTACGGTTAGTGACCGAGCACTTGAGTTCAAGATGACCGGGCAATTATCAGGTCGACAGCAGCATTCTCAGTATAAAAGACTATTATGACCGACCACATGAAGACCGACCTCGTGAAAATCGAGCATAGGGCAAGACATGTTCGGGAAGATAAGACATTATATCCATACAAGATAAGATAATAAGTTATCATATTTTTATAAAGAGAACTGATGAGTCAGTATCCTAAAAGGATAAAATAAGTGAAAGTAGTTTTAAAAGTATGAATCCTGATAGGAAAAGGAAACCATCTCCAACTGGGAATTCTTGTACAAATAAGAATATGATTTCTTCACAATTATAAATAGAAGGGTAGAGTGAGTGTAGAGGGGGGGGAATCTATATCAAGATAGGAATCATTATCATCAGACTTGTAAAAAACCAGAAGCATAGCCGAGAAGCGTGTTTGAGTAATAAAAGTATCATCTTTTTTGTGCCCGTGGACGTAGGTCGGACCAAGATCCGCCGAACCACGTTAAATCTCCTCGTCAATTGGCGTATTATTTATCTTTTGCTAAATTTGCTTTTGGTCCCTCATAACCAAACAAATTCACTATTGAGGGAGGATTGTCTCGGGAGTAATATTCCCATATTGCACTGAGACCAAAATCAGTCGTCAACAGCTGGCGCCGTCTGTGGGGAACTCAAAAAAAGCGGTTCGCGCAGTAAGACGATGGAAGAAGGCGGAAATCACCAATCGTCGGGGAATCCGGCCACAGATTGGATGAAGAAGATAGAAGAAAGCATAAGGATGAACATGGAGGATAGTCAAGCCCTCATAAAAACCATGATGGACCGACTGGAGAGAATGGAAGGGGGGAACCGCGAGAAGCCTGAAACCAGAGCTAATCAAAGAATATGAGAGATAGCAGATGGAAAGAGGGTTGTGGATACAAGTGAGGACGATTGACCTATGAGGAGGGGGCCTTACGGGATAAAATCCATAGTTGTGGAAAAAGATTCACAAGCAGATGACACATTGGAATAAGAAGAGAGAGACTTTCGACAGATTCCTCTTATGATAGTCTCCGCTACACTAGAAGAGGAGGCACAGAGTACGACGAGACTGTTCGGGAGATCCCAAGGCGTGAGGAACACCGCACCTGTGGCAACAGACATGAAGAAGAGCGCAGAAGGTGACATGGCGGCCCAAATAGCGAGGTAAAATCTTGGTTAAAGAAAGAGATGGCCAAGTGGGGGGCAAACCTCAAAACAGGTACAGGAGACGCCCGAGATGACAAAGAGGAATCCCCCCTCACAGAAGAAATAAAATCAGCAAAATTCCCGAAAAGGTTCAACATGCCGACCATGACGCCCTACAAAGGCCATACCGATCCAAAATCCCATATTGAGAGCTTTGTACTATTGATGGAGGTACAAGGAGTGACAGGGGATGCCGTGTGCAAGGTATTACCCCTAACCTTGGCTGGATCCGCCATTCTATGGTATATAAGTCTAGCTCCTGAGAGCATTGGCAGCCTCGCACAACTCAAAAAATCGTTTGTGCGGCACTTCAAAGGGGCTTGCGTCCCTAAAAAGACAATCGGAGAGTTAAGACTCATGAAACATGGAGACGACGAGCCCCTAAAAACCTTTATTGAGAGGTATCATAACATGGTGCTCGAAGTTGGGGGGTATGAGTCTCCCGAGGCCTTGGAAAGCCTGAAGGGAGCCTTAAAAGTCGGAAGACTATGGACCCACCTAAGAATCCAAGGCACCCCAGACTATGCAACCGCCCTGGAGGTGGCCCAGAAGTTCGTCTCATTAGAAAACGAAGAAAAAATCTCCCGGAGGGGGACAACCGTCAAAGAAAGGACGACAAGGGCATGGGCCCCCCACCAGCCAGATAAGGAGTTCAGAAAACTCCTCCCGAGACACAAGGAATTCAAACCAATGCCTCGGAGCGACCAGGAAAGAGGAGTCCCGACCCAAGTAAACCACGTAGTCCGGGAAGAAGCATATATTCCCCTGAGCAAGCCACCAGGGCAGATCATCATGAAGATCCAAGGAAAAAGCCTCTTAACAGAACCTGACCTCAGGAGATTCCCCCATGATAAGAGAAATCAAAAAGCCTATTGCGTACATCATAATCTGAGGGGACACGCAACAGATGGGTGCAAAGATTTGCGGGAACAGATGGAAGACCTGGCCCGAAATGGATATTTAAATAAATACATTGACCATGAAGTTATGGCGACTAGGCAGAGGACACATAGCACTGACCAGAGATTCTAATCGGTCAAGGAAAAACTATAACAGAGCTCGGGAGTCAGACGTTGACCGGCGTAAACACACACATATAACGCAAGCGCACGTATCGTTCAAGTAGTATAAAAAGTATCGATCCCACGAGGACTTAATATCTCTTCTATTAATTTTATGAGGTCAAATGATTACTATTATATAACAGGTTGTTTGATTGATTTGAAAAGGTGACGATTCTAAATTTAAAAATAAGTAAATAAAGTTGTCGAAAATAGGTTTTAAGAAAATTCAATATTAAAAACTATCTAGGGTTGTGATTTCTTCTAATATCATTTTAAAGATGAAGTGGTTATCTTAAAGTTGGGTAATATATTGATTTATTAACCTGGAACACTAATTATGTGTGAGCCTCTGTCGATGGTCAGACACAAATACCCAGTTTAACCCAATTGAACCATATGTCTATGTCAACCAAATTATCTGGATTCATTAAGATTAAGTTCCAATTATGGCTACCCCCGCCCGACAGGTATATTCCTATCCTGTAAGGAAATATATTAAAAGGGTTATCTATCCTCAAGGAAGATCGTGGTTATTGAGTCTAAGGTCTTAAACTTAAAATCTCTATGTCTAGTTCATTTTAAGTTTACCTAATCAATTTTATTAATGGCCAGTTAATAAAAAAGCATTAAGATTAAGACTCAATAAATAAATCTTTAAATTACCCAACCTATAATCTAACCCCTTATAAACCGGTTATATTGAAATTCATCACAACCCTAGATACTAACTTAGTTACAATACATAGCTATGGCTAATGAAAACTTAAAAGACATAAAATAAAAATGCTAAAAAGTAACTGCGAGAAAGTAAAAGCGGGAAAGTAAATGAAAATAAACTGCCAAGATAAAAGGAATTACTTTTACTAATTACTAACTTAGATATCTCCCTTAGTATAACATAATCACTTGTGAGATTAAAACCAACCGACCATATAGGCGGTACCCTGATTAAGTCAAGTTAAGTCCGACCTGCCATAAAGGCGGTAAAATTTGTCCATGAACCTGCATGTAGGCGATAAAGAAATAACCAGCCATAAAGGCGGAACCAAAATTAAATTACCAACCGACCAATCTGGCGGTATCCTTGCTTAGTCAGGTTTAACGTTTAAATTAAATAGCCCACCGACCAATATAGCGGTATTCCTTTTAAGTCAAATTTTAGAATAGTGAATATGTTGTGTCTAAGGGAGATTAATCTAAGATAGTAACAGTAAAAGAATTACCTTTCACCTCGGCAGAGGGAAGTTACCTCCTCATGGTTGAAAAATAAAAACTGAAAAAGTAAAGAAAGGAAAGTGTTATGCGTAAAAGTAAATTACGGAAAGTAAAACTGAAAAGTAAAGAAAAAAGAAAAGAAAGTGCGAAATTAAAAATTAATTACTGAAAACTAAAATAAACAAACTAGATACAATCTTTATTTTTTTCATTAAGGATTTCAAAGAAGAAAGTATGAATTTTACAAATGAAATGGCTTGGTATTTATAGGCAAAATTTGCCACCATTAAATCATCAATCAATTTATCCACCAAATCCATTATTAATTTCTCCACTAATTACTCCACCAAATCCATAATTGCTCCACTAATTTCTTATCTTGTTTGGTGGTGATTTGATAATTTTTATTAATTATTTATTAATTAATATTTTGCTTTGAAAATGATTGATAATGACTTTTAATAATTACACTCCACGAACTTCTGGATGGTTCATCAATTTCGGTCATGAAATCATCATAATTTGAAAATATGTTCTCTTTCAAAGTTGTAGATATTTGAGTTTTCTTTAATCTGGAACTTGAATCAGCTCAATTCGATATCTGAGTAAATAGTTATGCCCAAAATACGACAGATGCTCAAAACTGGAATTTCCAAAACTGCACTTCGTCAAAAACGCCCTTTCAAGTTTCCAATCTCCAAAATTAATATATCAAGTCCAATAATTGCCCTTATTTGATCCACATTTCGTCCTAAATGATTTCATTGAGTCCCGATATTATTTTATCTGCAAAATAAAATAAAACATATCAAAACGTTCATCAAACCCGAGAAACTAAACAAAATATTAAGTAAAAGGGGCGGTAAATATTGATATATTTTCCGCTCATCAGACGTGCTAGAAACGGAACAGGCCCCGGGATTACAAGGTGGTCGGTCAGTACCAACAATGCCCATAAATGAGCAAAATATAAAGTTTTTTCTCGAAATATCCCGCATAAGAACTATAAGGAGGGCAGTATGTCCCCAAATATGAATAAAACATTCTCTTTTCAAAATAAAATTTTTTTCCATCCGCTTTCTTAAAACAAATTGGAAGCCATATATAAAAAACAAAACGGGGGACATACTCAACGCCCATTATAGAGGACAGTTGGCGCCGAGGCCACTTCAACAATCGGCTCGGGGCTGGAGTTCGTTCCGCCGAGGCCTCTTCATCGGCTCGGGGCTGGATCTCGTTCCGCCGATGCTGCTATACTATTCGACTCAGGGGTCAGGTTACATCCCACCGAGTCGTGCTTATCGGCCTGGGGACAGAACATTCCCCCAGAGACAACCAAATGTCTCTTTAGCTCGGGGTCCTCAGAATATTCAGGGACATACTCGATGCATAGGATCCGTGAGAAGCATAGCACGGGGATGGATGATACCCCCGTGGCGATTGATTGCTCCAGTGTTACCGAACATAAGGAGGAATATGCCCTTAATGTTTCGAAACACTCTCTGATCCTCACTTACCCGATGTAATGGATCCGTGAGAAAGCATAGGACGGGGAGAGATGATGCCCCCGTGACGATTGCTAGCTCCAGTGCTGCCGGACCTAAGGAGGAATGTGCCTTTAGTATCTCTGACATTCTTTTGATCCATTCATTATTTGGATCCAAGAGAGGCGCAGCAAGGGGAGGCGTTCTGCCCCTGTAGCGTGTACCTGCTCCAGCGTGGTAAGGAGGCGCCCTCGCACAATACACAGGCTCCACAATGACCCGACGTATAGAGGATGTGCCCTTACCATTTTAAACGCTCTCTGATCCAAATCCTGGTTTGTCGGGACACTGAATTGAAAGGTTCATAATTGTGTTTGGAGGCCTCGGGGGGCAGGACGTTGTTTCGAGGCATCCGTGCTGTTGTTTACACATGTGAAAAGTTTTACTTTGGGACAAGTGCTAAGTCACCCCCACATTTTGATTTTATTTTCCAAAGTTTTATTTTTGTTTTTCGCCAGTCTGGCAAAGGGACGCCCGTGCCAGATTTGGTAGGGCTTCAAAAGGTTGAGTCACCTCCCTTCTGAATAAGTCCCAAGGATTAATCGACTCGGGGCTAGATTCGTTCCGTCGAGGTTTCGTGGTGTAGGCTCGGGGCTGGATTTATTCCTCCGAGACCTATGTGTGCCACTTGGTTATTCGGCTCGGGGCTGGATTTCGTTCCGTCGAGGCCACTTAGTTATTCGACTCGGGGTCGGGGTACGTCCCACCGAGTCACCCTTCGGACTGGGGACGTAACATTCCCCCAGGTCCAAGTGCCTCTCTTCATTCGGGGTCGGGTTACGTCCCACCGAGTCAGCCCTTCGGACTGGGGACGTAACATTCCCCCAGGTCCAAGTGCCTCTCTTCATTCGGGGTCGGGTTACGTCCCACCGAATCAGACCTTCGGACTGGAGACGTAGCATTCCCCCAGGTCCAAGTGCCTCTCTTCATTCGGGGTCGGGTTGCATCCCACCGAGTCAGTCATTCAGACTGGGGACGTAACATTCCCACAGGTCCGAGCATCTCTCACAGCTCAAGACATTATCACATGCCACCGAGCACATCATCGTTAGCTTAGAGGCAAAATTTTCTCCTCATAATCGAGATTGGATCAGTCAGGAGTCAGGACCTCCAAATCTCTGGTACATATATTACAGATGAGGAGTCATTTTTAGTTTGGACAACAAGAGGAACTTCATCTCCTGATGGGACGACCCAAGTAAGCAATTTGCTTTGAGGTGGAGAATCATTCTAAATAGGGTCAGCATCTCCAATAACCGAGGATATGAAGATAGAAACAGAAGACTTAGTTGATGGCGAATGCAATTTCTCTGTGATTTCTGGAGCGACCACCAGCAAGACGATCAGTACACCATTTTTATATAGTTCCCGACACCAACTTGCATACTCGTTGGAACCGAGAACTATGGGACATATGTTGATGGTGTTTTCAGGCACTATGTTATTTAAGCATCACGACATGGGTAAAAAAAGTAATTCACTTCTCAGTCAAGATTATTAATGCCGACCCGACCACTAAAGAGTCAACAGTAAGGGGCCGGGAACTTTACGGTTAGTGACCGAGCACTTGAGTTCAAGATGACCGGGCAATTATCAGGTCGACAGCAGCATTCTCAGTACAAAAGACTATTATGACCGACCACATGAAGACCGACCTCGTGAAAACCGAGCATAGGGCAAGACATGTTCGGGAAGATAATGCATTCTATCCATACAATATAAGATAATAAGTTATCATATTTTCATAAAGAGAACTGATGAGTCAGTATCCTAAAAGGATAAAAGAAGTGAATGTAGTTTTAAAAGTAGGAATCCTGATAGGAAAATGAAACCATCTCCAACTGGGAATTCTTGTACAAATAGGAATCTGATTTCTTCACCATTATAAATAGGAGGGTAGAGTGAGTGTAGAAAAAAAGAGAACCAATATCAGGATCAAAATCATTACCATCAGACTTGTAAAAAAACCAGAAGCAGAGACGAGAAGCGTGTTTGAGTAATAAAAGTATCATCCTTTTTGTGCCCGTGAACTTAGGTCAGACCAAGATCCGCTGAACCACGTTAAATCTCCTCATCGATTGGCGTATTATTTGTATTTTGCTAAGTTTGCTTTGGTCCCCATAACCAAACAAATTCACTATTGAGGGAGGATTGTCTCGGGAGTAATATTCTCATATTGTCCTGAGACCAAAATCAGCCGTCAACAGTACATAATAAAGATAGACTATATAAAATGATATTAATGCTCTTTCAATTAATATTTTGTAAATTAATAGACGAATATTTCAAATAAATTATCCTAACATAGAATTTCCATGAATAAATGATTAATTATCGTCTAATACATTTAAAAAAAAAACTGTACTTGCACAGAAAAGTTAAATGGTTCATGACTTTTTAAAATAACCTAGTAAACATTTAAATTTGTTAATTATAATAATTAGTAACTCTTGTGGTGCTGATGTGAACAAATATATAAAACACTAATTTAAGAAAAGCGTGAACGATGGTAAAATTAAAAAATGACAGTTTTATTTTTCTTCTTAAAATGCTCACTAGCTCTTCACCTGTTCCATGAAAGCTGAAACCGTAAATCTTAACCGTAATTGAATCAAATCATTCGGTTATAATTCGGTTACGGTTTAACCGTATTTTTATTTTATTTTTTAAAAAAATATTATAAATAATTAAAAAAATCCGGTTCAACTGTAAAAAAATATAGTTCAATCAGAATTTTTGAACCATAAATCCGATTCAACAATCGATTGGAAAATGCACCAACTGCAACCGAATCGGATCCATCCAATTAGATTATTATTTACGATTCGGTTGATCAACGATTCGGTTGATCTACGATTTGATTACGATTTGAAATCACGTATGTCTACCTCCACCGCAATAAAACGACACAAATGAAATAAATTCTTCGGTAGTCAAAGGAAGAGAACCTAAGAATTTGATGTAAATGTGTGCAATATATGAATCACAAACAAAAACCGTTTGAATGGTATATTTGATAAATAACAATCTTCATATCTCTTAATATTCATACCTATAAAGTAATTGTGACCAACAATCAACTTCTTCTCCGAGGAAAGCAAGTCAATAATATGGCGAAAAAAATTAAGTCACACGGAAGCCAAGTCATTTTTCATTTTATTGTCTTTTACAAATTGTTCAGTTAATGGTTATTAATTTCTAAAATAAATGATTTAGGTGTGTAATAGATTATTATGAAGTGTTAGAGGATCATTAATTTTATTTTATTTTGGGCCCAAAATAATGTGGTTTGATAATAGAAAATTTAAGATTTGGATATTTAAATCATAAAATATGAGTCAATCAAAGATTTTACTTATTATATTTAGACTTGGATCAGATGATTTGATCATTGAGTTTTCAACATTTGAAAAAAAACTCATTAGACTTTTTACTGTATTTACAAGAGATTTTGATGGCTTGGTGGTGTAGGATCCATGATCTCACCTTGAGGTTCTGGGTTCGAATCCAGGGGGTGCACTTCTTGTAAGAACCTGAGATAGCCGGTGGTTTTACCTGCGCCGCGGCCCAGAATGGGTGGTTTGGTGGCGGTTTCCATCGTTTCCAAAAAAAAAAATTATTGTATTAATATTTTAATTACACAATCCAAAACTATAAAAACTCCGCAACATCTTCCTCCTATTCCATAAACGATAAACAAAAATGTCAATGTCTCTTTCCCTTTCTCCCCACTTGAATCCACTCTCACTTCATCGTCATTCTTCTTTATCGTTCAAACTCAAAACCCCATCACCAAAACTTCCTTTCCACTTTCGCTGTAAAACCTCCCTTAAACCCCTTAACGCCACCAAGCTCCCTTCACTTATCCCTTCTTCAAAGCCTCTCTCACTAATCAAACCCTACGTTCAATCCCACTACAAGTCCATCATCGCCGGATGGCTCTGCAGCGTCGTTTCTGTGTTTTCACTCTTTAGAATTATCCCCAAAATCGCAACTTTGTCATCCAACTTGTGTATGGACAAGTTGAAGTGTGAAGGGTGGGTTCTGGGTGTTTTTGTTTTGGCCAGATTAGTGGCTACTTACTGGCAGCAAGCGTTTTTGTGGGATGCGGCGTTGGGTGCTGTGTATGATATGAGGGTTAATGTGTTTGATAAGGTTTTGCAGAGAGAGCTGTCGTTTTTTGAAGGTGGGTTTGGCATTTCGAGTGGAGATATTGCGTTTCGGATCACTGCTGAGGCTAATGATGTTGCTGATACTGTTTATGCGCTCCTCAACGTGAGTAATTGGAACTTGTTAATAAGCAATTGAAATGTGTTAATGTGTCTAGTGAGAACTAACAAGTTTGAGTTGTAACGCATTGATTATGCAACTCTTTGCACAGAGAAGTGAGCAAATTTTTGTCAAATGCAACCCTATGTAGTCATAATTTTGACAAAATACAAACTTTTTTTTTACCATATATGTATGTATGTATACGCAAGAATAGACTCTTTGCAAAAAAAAAAAAAAAAGGCAATGGTAAGGCTGCGTACATATTAAATCATACCCAGAGTGGGAAGCCTCCTGTGCTGGACCATCCTTTCCTTTCTATATGCATGTACGTATACTTGGAGTTTCTGAAGCCATTTGTTAATATTATCCGATATTTGTATGTTTATGAGGGTTTTGGATTTGTAGGAGAGTATATGGTGGAATTGATTGTGTATGATATGAAATTAGTGGGGAAATGGTTAATGATTATGAATTAAAAAGGGTTGATTCAGGACAATTTATTGACTGGATTGTTGGTAAATTTTTGGTGGAATATGGGGGGTTCTTTAGACTTCTGACCTTACATAGACGTTAAATGTTTCAATGTTGTTTTGTTGTGACTTGGTGATTTTGCGGTGATGGATTTTACTGTTGGTGTCATGGACATGTCTAAGGACTAATTTAATTATTAGACGAATTTGATTATGCTATCTATGTTGTTTCATTCGGAACTTCTGATTTATTAAGTTTAATTTTTATGTCAGACCATTGTGCCAAGTATGCTGCAATTATCTGCAATGGCAACTCAGATGTTGGTTATCAGTCCTGTCCTTTCATTGATTTCGGCCCTGGTAAGGAGGGATTAACAGACTTCTTGTTTTTTCATCATGGTTTCTCAATGTTAACGGGCCATGTTGTTTCATGATTTCATCTGGGGTGTATAATTTTATCCGGTTTGATTGTAGGTGATTCCTTCTATGGCTCTTGTCATAGCCTATTTAGGTGAAAGGCTTCAGAAGATATCTAAGAATTCACATCTTAGCATTGCAAATCTATCAGCCTACCTTAATGAGGTAATTTTTTGGCACCAGCTTTATAGTTTATTCTGTCATTAGGTATTAGCTGGTATATTTATGTAATAATAATAATAATTAATATTTTTTATAATTAGGTCCTCCCGGCCATTCTTTTTGTTAAAGCAAACAACGCTGAGGTGTGTGAGAGTGCTAGGTTTCGGAGGCTTGCTCATTCTGACCTATCTGAACGTTTGAAAAAGAGGAAAATGAAAGCACTTATCCCTCAAATTGTACAAATAATATATTTTGGAGCATTATTTATACTTTGTGGCGGATCACTACTGGTTTCTGGTGGCTCTTTTGACGGATGTAACCTGGTTTCTTTTATAACATCATTAGTGTTCCTGATTGAACCAATCCAGGTGATAACTTTTGATAACATAAACTTAATTTGCCCTCTCGTACTTTCAATTTGATTGTTTTGGTTATAAGAAGGTGAGTCATTGGCTTCTTCCTTTCATGGGTCTGTGTTGGGAGTATCATTTGGACTTTGGACATGCTGTTTAGCTGAAGTCATATTGTGTAATTTACTTGGCCCATTTCTAGATCATAAAAGTAGTTTGACAGTCTCTTGGTGAGTTTTTACATCTCAATGAGCCGCCCAAAACATTTTTCTAATCACTGTTGCTATTATGCATCAGCTTTTGAGGAGCTGTCTTAATTTGTAAATCTGAAAATAAGGAATCATGCAGGGTGTTGGAAAAGCATACAATGAACTCAAGCAAGGAGAACCTGCTATTGAACGGTTGTTTGATTTGACCAAGTTTAAATCAAAGGTAATTTTTAATTTGATTAACTGTAATTTCTTTTCTCCGAAAATCCAAAAGGAAATTGTAAACTCCTTGTTATATTGTAAATTATTTGGATGTGCTTTGCATGTTACTTACCTTTAATGTGTGCCTTAACAGATGCCTTGTTTGGGCTGAATGTTTTTCTGCATCATATTTCTAATAGCTTTATCCACGACCCAGTTTATATGGTATTTCCGTATTTCTTGAATATAGGTGATTGAGAAACCGGATGCTGTTAATTTAGACCATATTAATGGAGATGTGAAATTTTGCAATATCTCATTTAGATATGCGGACAATATGCCCCTTGTTCTGGATAAACTGAACCTGCACATCAGGGATGGAGAGACTGTTGCTCTTATTGGGCCATCTGGAGGAGGGAAGTCAACCCTGGCAAAATTGCTGCTTCGCCTTTATGACCCCTTATCTGGTGAGCTATCTAAGCTAAAGATCTTTCTTTATGCCGCAATGAAATTAGTGAGTTTTGGACTTCTGAAAAGTGAAAACTCCTTTTCATTCTATTAAGAGTACCGCATGTTAACAGGTTGTATTCTTGTGGATAACCATGACGTCCAGAACATCCGATTGGATAGTTTGAGGAGACATGTTGGTCTGGTTTCTCAAGATATTGTGAGTGACTGGAAACTAACCTTTTAGATATTGAAGTCTTTCTTCTTTATACTACTGTATACTTTCTTCCAGATCAGAACTTTGCTAACTAGACTTGCAAAGTGTATTTTGACTGGAGAATGATTATTAACTTGGCCGTGCTTGATTGAAGAGTCTTCAACTTGGGTTTGTTTCATTTGCTGTGTTTGATTTATCCATATAATTTTTATGTATCTTTTTGAGTCAGAAAATGATGACTGTCATGCACTTGATGAGCAAGTGGTTGTTCAATGTCAAATATTTGATCTGTTATCGTTGGTAGTCTTCTTCCTTCTTTTAGTAATGTATGGCATTCAAGCAAAAGGTTAATTCCCTACTATGCTAACTTGTCACACGGCTAAATTTCAACCCCAAGCTTTCTTAGCCAAGTGCGTCACTAAGTTCTCCTAAACTTAGTCTGTCAGCCTTTCCACACACGCCCGCAAGTCACAAGCAGCAACTCTCAACAATGTTCACACCCTCACATCAAAGCACACAAGCAACCAAGCATCAAGTAAACACAAGACACACAAAACTTTACAGACAATTCGCCCAACCTTTTTATTACTCACCAAAGTAAATACAAGGACCCGTGCTTAGAACATGCAAGGACTCACAATGAACATGCACTCTTGCGCACCTACGCACTATGCTCTCTCTCTTGCATGTTCTTCACAAATACAATATATACTAGCGGTAGTTACACCCCGACTGCCCTAGGGTGTGCTGGCCCAATAGGCACCAGCCAACTAATCACACAGCAGTTACATCCCAACTGCTCTAGGAAGTTTACACACACACACACAAGCCTCAACCGAATTTCCCCACATGTTTCCCAACTGGCCACAGTTACTAGTAGTTTTCCCCGCAACTGCCGGCCATGTGCTCTGCATGTGAAGCCAACTCCCTTGCATGTGCAAGCCAACTGCCTTGCAAGTGTGCGCCAACTGCCTACGGACAACCGCCCCGCATGTGCGCTGCATGTGAAGCCATCTCCCATGCGCAAGTGCCTTGCATGTGCACGCAACTGCCTTGCCCAAGACAACATCAACTCCCTACGGACAACCCCAACCGCCCAATATCTCAGCAACACTCCCTTAAGACAACACCAACTGCCCAATGTGTTAGCATCACTTCCTTAAGACAGCACCAACTGCCCACACACAGAGCCCACCCAAGCCATGCGCTTCTTGCGAGTGCTGGCTGCCGCCAATGCCACTCGTTTTCCATTTCTTCGAGCAACCAGTCTAAGGGGCTAACACTAACCTTAGTGCTCGTTCATAGTCCCATTTCAAGGGTATCTTTTTGCTGGTTAATAAACAAAATTTTGAGTGTTCTCAATGAGGATTTCCTAGATATGTCAATACATGGCAATGCTTGAAGATCTTTCCAAATTCTTTATTATACGACTTATGAGTGTATGTATCAGACCCTTTTTTCAGGGACAGTTGCTGAAAATATTGGTTACAGGGATCTGATGACCAAAATTGACATGGAGAGGGTTGAGCATGCAGCAAGAACAGCAAATGCTGATGAATTTATTAGAACCCTTCCAGAAGGATACAGTACCCATATTGGACCAAGGGGCTCGAGTTTAAGTGGAGGTCAGAGGCAAAGGTTAGATTCTAGCCTTAGCTATTTATACTGATATGTAAAACATTACTAGGCTTAACCATGGAAAAGAGTGCCCCATGGCTTCTTTTTTAGGGTAATAATGGTTGGCTTGATTGGCGACAGATCTTAATGACTGACTTATCGTCAGTAGCTGAATAAATATGAAGGTTACTTCTCAAATGCTCTTGTTACTCGCAAATGCAGGCTAGCTATTGCAAGGGCACTGTATCAGAATTCCACTATATTGATTTTAGATGAAGCAACTTCTGCTCTAGATAGCAGGTCTGAGTTACTGGTGAGACAAGCTGTGGAGCGCTTGTTGGGAAATCATACAGTAAGTCAAAAAGAGCTCTTCCTTTATGGTGAAACTATGTTTGTGTATGTGAATTTATCTAAAGCATTAGTGGGTTTGGTTAGGTATTAGTTATCTAGCTTCATAACTCTGTCTAGTCCATCTGATATTATGATTTTCCACAGAATAATTGTTCATTTCACTGTGTATTTATTTAGTCTCTGTCTCTGACAATACAGACATTATACTAAAACAAATTATGTTTTCCACAGGTACTCGTCATTGCCCACCGTTTGGAAACAGTTATGATGGCCAAACGCGTATTCCTTTTAGATAATGGGAAGCTTGAAGAGCTAAATCGATCTTCTCTTTTGGGCAGTAGCCATGACTCACTGGTATCATCTGGACTCGTGATTTGAGGACACTGCAATCAGTAACAAAGTCGTGACACACCTTCATTGCCGCGACATGTGATTTGAGGTTATCGCAAAGGTTCAAAGAGTGGTGTCCGTAACAGAAAGAGTGCATACCCACACACTGTTCTGCCTTGAAATTATTATTTTTTATCCATTCATTAATAGTCAGAATAGGAGCCCAGATTTATATTTCATGCAGAGAGAGAGCATGTTTGGGATTTTGGTAGATTCTCAATAAGTTTGAATGTTGCAAGATTAAGGTCTCATGCTTGAGCTTATAAATGCCATATAAAGGTATTGTCTTTCAGCAACAAAAGATTTGAAATAATTCAGGATTGTAAACAAGTTCTTGATTTTTCCTTATATTCATTCTTGCTTCGATGATGTATAGTAAAATAATATAAATATTTAATAATAATTGTAACATGCTGTGTTTACTCCCTGTTGCAGAAGGAAGAAATATTTTTAATAATTTTCACATATATTAAAATAATAATCAGCCATTGTTATAAATGTTTGGGCAATATCAAGAAATAAACTAAAAATAACCCCAAAAAAAGAAAAGAAAAAAAAAAGAACCGTGGTGCATAGTACATGATCCATTGACCCAAAACGGTGCGCATCACTTGTCTTCATATAAAATGCCCTCACACGGCTGTCTTTTCATTTTCGTTTTACCGCCTTCAGAATCCCGCGCGCTCCGCTCATTATCAGGTGTCACTGTAAAACCCTAACTCTCCGTTCTTCTTTTTATTAACCATTTTGCTTGTGAATTTTGCGTCGATTACTCGTTCCCAGTACTCTATTTTAACTTTGATTCTGTTGAAAGAGTAAGTTTGTGCCAGTAGTATTTTTCTCGACGATGGGTATCGAATTTAGATTTAAGATTTAACTTGTTTGTAATTTTAGATTAATTATTTGACAGTCAAAAACCACTATCCCATGAGATCTGTTTCTGATTCAAATTTAACTAAGAATTGTCTCTCGTACTTGTGCTTGTTATTGTGGGATAGTTTGTTTTCAAATTAAAAACTTTTATTGACTGCAATGTTATATTAACAAGGTGTGTACTGTGTGTTCTTCAGGATAATGGATACATCAAACCCTGCAGTGTTTGTGAATGGAGGGCTGCTGCGAATGTACATTGGACGGAGAGTTCGGACAGTGATTCAGGCTATACAATCGGATGTTGGAGGTGTTACTGGAAAATCCACAGATGATCACCAGCTTGTTGTGAAGGGCCAACCGGGTTTTCCTTTGACTAACTTTGTTGAGGTCATTGGCATTGCTGATAGTGATAGATCCATCCGAGCTGAAATATGGAATGACTTTGGGAACACTTTTGGTATGATTCTCAATTCCATCAATCCTTTTACGTTTCTTTTTTGTTTAATTGTGGTTAAGCTAGGTGAATGCTGTAGGAATTCTCTTTAGAAATTGCATCATTGCCGTTAGAATATAACTTACTTTCAGTAGAAATTATTTTAGGCTCCGTTTGGTGTTGCGATTAGAAAAGTGTGGTGAACAAACGGTGGTTCATAAACTGTGTTATGTGCGTTGCGTTTTTTTTAATATTTTGATGGTGGGGAAAAGTTAAAATTTTTAGCTTTTGCAAAACTCAATTTTTGAAAAAAATCACGATTAATAATAACAATTTCTCATCATTTACCAAACACTTAAAAACTGTGTTTTGACCCAAACACGGTTTTGTCATCTCACCGCATGTCAAATCACAATACCGAATAGACCCTTATTGTGTTTGAATTGGATGATGTCAGTTAAATGGACCATCTTCTTCAAAGTATAGCTTGAATCATTAACTACCATTTAATAGATTATTGCCAACAAAATATACAGGCTACATTCTTGCTGAAATATATAAAATAAGTATTCTTATAGACACACAGAGGAAGTTGTACATTCTTCTTTGTTTGTGGTTCTAATTTCTTAAACACTTTTCTTGTTTTCTAATTGGTGGCAGACACACAAAACTATAATCAGCTTTGCCAACTTGCAAATGGGGAATTCAAACACTTGTTCATCTGAGATACAACAAGAATATCTGTGATGAAGACGTAAGGTGTTTTCCCCCTGTGGTAATGTATATATAGGTGGGATATGTGCTATTGCGATTTAAGTCCTGTAGTTTTTTTCTTCTGTCCTGGAGTTATATGAACCTGTGTTTCAGTCTTTTGGAGTAAAACATAGCTGAAATTTGAGTGACATCTTTAGTTCATTTTGTTCTCACAAAATGAGAGCTGTTTGTTTCCTATTTTATTGCTATTTTAGTGGCTTCTTGCGAAAGATAATCCATCAGTTCTTGAAGACTTGTATTGTTGATTATAACTAAAATTCTACCAAAGTACACGACTACACACTGATTAAAAAAATGTGGTGACTTCATTGTATTTATTTGCAACTGATTTCTACTTTGCGCAGTTCTTTGCTCATTGAATCCAGAGATCTTGACTGGTTGTTATCAGGGTTAGAATTAACTAACTATGCAATGTCAATTTTCTGGCAAATTCTTGAGAGTTGATGGGAGTATGGCATTGAAGACACAAACTTAAATTTAACAAAGCTAACAACGTCTTAATGTTTCTCACAGAATGCAAGAAAATTGATTGAGTGAGGTCTAAGTGGTTCTGTTTTCATATTTTACCATTCAGTTTCGTGTAATAGATTTTATGATATTCAAAGCTGAATCAATTGCTATTTAAAATTTTTGCATAAAATAAAGTTGACAAGAACTTTGCCAGAGAAGTTGACAAGAATCCGGTTATCAGAATTTTGGATTCACTTGAATCCATATTCAAATATGTACGAATCTATAAAATGTATATATGGATCCATATTTTTTAATGCAGATCCAGATTTTTCCAAATACAAGTCAAATCTGAATATATTTGCCATTTTCCAGATGTAACGTAATGATTTTCAACATGTAAGGATTATAAAGAGGTGTGATAATTGGAACGTCCCGAATCTCAATATTTTTAAATAAAGAAAAAAAAATTGCTTAAACACCATACGGAATGAATTGGAATCTCACGTCTCTGTTAGTATTCGGGATTTTTTAAGAAAAATTCGAGAATCAAAATGATTTTTTCATCCGAATTGTGATTAGAATTTTTATTTTAGGCGCCTCTTTTCGGCACGAGGGTATAACTCTTGATGTTTCTATTCACACTATTCGGTGATTAATGCAAATGTCGTGTTTAGTAATATCAGTTTTTACACGTAACTCTGTCTGGCACTTAACTAGAGAATATGACGTTGACATTAGGGGTGGCAAAAATCCTAAACGAATCGAATCAAAATATGATGGATTCGTATTCGATTCGTTTATTAAACAAATCATAATATCAGGATTCGTATTAGTCATGATATTATTTAATAAAATAATTTACCACACTTGATTTACATTAATTCTTCATAAATATATAATATGAAATATGTAATTAATATATTTTCTAAAAATACCTCACCAAATATGGAAAATATTACTTTTTATATGGTAATTAGCTATAATTTCTCGAATCTTAATTGAAAAATAATAAGAACTAGTAAATAAAAATACTAAAACGAATCCTAAACGGATAAACGAATCGATGATTTTAAATTCGCATTCGATTCGTTTAATAAACGAATCGAATCGAATTGCTCATTTATTAAATAAATCCATTTTTTCAAACTCGTATTCGCTTTAAAGCGAATCGAATCGAACGAATAAACGAATCCTGACCCAAATTGCCACCTCTAATTGACATAGCGGAAAAGACCTCGTTGTCATCATATTAAAGTTTTAGGACCTTATTTTAATTAAGAAACATTCAAAGGACTTCCTGTAAATTAGCCGATAAGCTAGGGCAAACAAAATCCATATCGAGCCGAAACAACTCCATAACACGCGAAAAGGGAGGAATTTTTTTGTTTTCACAAATTATTAATCTGAATCGAAAACTAGGGTTTCGCCAAACATTCACCAATCGGGTTCTCTGCAAGGATTTTGGTGTACCTTTGACTTCTCTGTACCGGTACTTTCTCTTTCTATTTGCTTGTATCCATTTTTGAATTTACGTCATTGTTTGAAATTATGTTACTCATTCTTCTTGTTTAAATTAGGAGAATTAGAAACTTTTTTTTTTCCCCATTGAATGCATGAATTCTAGTGAGAGAGCCATTAAACTGGAAAAAATAGATCTTTTTTTTAAAAAAAAAAAAAAATTTAACAAAAAATAGATAGTTTTTGGTTAGTATTCGGCAAGAACAAGGTTTGTTCATTAGAGTTAGGAATGGGCAGATTCATGATTGTAATTGCTAGTGATTTAACTGGGTTTTAACTTGGGCTAGGAGTTGACATATTTTATGGCTCTGTACCATATAGGAAATGAGACTTTCTAGATGAATGTGGAAAAACGTACCTTATATGTTTGATTAAAGCTGCATGCATGGGTTTAGGTTAGGATTTGGATAGTAGAAATTTCTGTGTAAGAGGTAGTAAATGGGATGTTGTGGAATGTTGGTTATAGTTCTCTTTATGCTTTATCTGGATCAACAAAAATGTGTGGGGTAAGTTGTTATACAGTATAGGAAATGGGTGTGAGTCAAGGTGACTGTTGAAAATGTAAGGCAGATAGGATTACTTTCATGTTGACTAAATCTAAATGTGCTATATTATCATTTCAAATTAAAAAAAAAAAAGTAGCCGACTTAGGCTTGCCTTGTTATGTTAGATTATCAACTGATGCTCATACACATATTGTCAGATTAGTTTTCCTAGTGTATACTTTATATATTGATTATTGAATAGTGTTTTCATATCTCTGCATGATGTATCCTTTTTTTTATATACTTTATGTTATATTAGAGCATGTAGCATGATTAAGTTTGTGAAAATCAATATATGCTGAGGATTCCTGTCAACAGGTTAGAATTGCTAAGAGACTCGTATTGCAATTCTCAGATATATGTTTAGAGGAGACCTTTTGATACTGGAATCTTCTTTTTGGGCATGGGAAAAGCCTGTCATAATCCTTGATCCATATCTCTGCTATACTTCAACACTATCATGCACTTTTGAGTTCTTTATAAATAACAAAATTTAAGCTGGAGAACTATTTGTCCTATTCCATTTTTGCTTGTCTTGGATTGTATTACTGCATTTAGATCATGCCTTTATGTTTTTCCAGCACATGCAAAACAATCTCTCATTCGTTATATTTTGTTTTGTTTTGTTTTCTTTCCTCGTGGTGAATGTATTTTTCCAGATATATAGTTAAACAATTAATCTGCCCATTGTTTTTGGACAACTGCCATTTCTAATATCTTAAATTCGAGATCACTGCTTCATTGTTTTTTCACCTGTTGAGCATCATCATCATCCTCTTGATTATCTTTCAGAATTCTGTTTTTCTGTCTCTATTGCTATTTTTAATATATTTGAGCCCTTATTTGAAATCATTCACATTGCAACGCCTTGGAGCCATATCTCATGGCACAGATTCAATCAAAATTCTTACTCTGCTTCTCCATTTGGCCTCTCATTTTGTTTCAACCTTTCGATATATGTATTCTTTCTCCTTTGGGTGCTTCTGGCTTCTGTGATTACTTCACAGTTGCCTTGAAAGCTTGCTTTAATAGATAAATAAAATGCCAAGGACAAGAGGTAGCACAGCAGCAGTTAATCCAGATGTGTCTGAAAATCCAACTGTCCGTGAAAAACCAATAGAATCTGAAGAGCGAGTTGACCTTGATGAGGATAATGACCCTGAGGAGGAAGTAGAGGAAGAGGTTGAGTATGAAGAGGTGGAGGAAGAGGAAGAAGTGGAGGTAGAAGAAGAGGTGGAAGAGGAGGAGGAAGAAAATGAAGACATTGCTGATGGAGTTGATGCACCGGACTCTGATGGTGATCGAGAGATTAAAGTTGCTGGCTCAGACAAGGAAGATGAGAAAAAGAAGCATGCTGAGCTTCTCTCACTTCCTCCGCATGGGTCAGAGGTCTATCTTGGTGGTATTCCTCATGATGCTTCTGAAAATGATCTGAAGAGCTTTTGCGAATCTATAGGAGAAGTCACAGAGGTAAGACATGCGCGAAATGTACTCTCACTTATGTTCTCTCTTCGGATTGACCAATTATTATATGCTCTTCACAGGTTCGGATAATGAAAGGTAAAGATTCAGGTGAGGCCAAGGGTTATGCATTTGTGACTTTCAGAAATAAAGAGTTAGCTTCCCAGGCCATTGAGGAGCTAAATAATTGTGAATTAAAGGTAAAATAAGCTGCTTTTGGCTTGTCCCGTTTTCTGTCATATACTTGTTGCCACTGTTTACTAATACAGGGTAGTACCTTTCTGTATGACATTTATTTCTTTAATCTGTTTCAAGTTAAATTTAGATATTACTGTAGAGTGTAGAGAGAGAGTTTCCTTTTCATATAGTATTGGCTTTTGCGTCTAAGTTTTAACTACTTATTTCTTCCACAGGGGAAAAAAATAAAATGCTCAACAGCTCAAGCAAAACATCGTTTGTTCATTGGTAATGTTCCCAGAAATTGGGGTGAAGGTGATATGAGGAAGGCTGTAACAGAAATAGGACCAGGAGTTATTTCTGTTGAGCTGGTTAAGGTCTGTCTTTCTCAATATCTAAAATTGCTTTTTGTTTGTGATAGTATTGTTGTGAGTTGCTTCTGTTATCATTTGTTGCAAAATCTGTGCCATAACTTTTGTCAGTGTGATGTTTCACTGTCCTAATATGTTTCCGCTATGATTGCATTTGTGTAATTTTACAGGACCCTCAGAATGCTAGCCAGAATCGTGGATATGCTTTCATAGAGTATTATAATCATGCATGTGCTGAATACTCTAGACAGAAAATGTCAAACCCAAAGTTTAAGCTTGACGATAATGCTCCAACTGTGAGCTGGGCTGACCCTAGAAATGCGGAGTCTTCTGCTGCTTCCCAGGTCTTGCAATACTTCCATCCTGGCTGTTATTTGTAGTGGATAATACAGTAGTGGTTCTACTTGATATGATCATTGTTGTTAAAGGCGCAAGGTGCACCGAGGCGCCAAAAGTCCTCTTGGGGCCTAGGCACATGCCTAATCGAAGTGAGGCACATGGCACACCCCACATTTTTTTAGCTTTTATATTAATTTCTCAATTAGAATAATTCCTATAAATTGTATTTAATAAATTTATCCTATAAATTTCAACTCAGTAAGTAAAATTAACGATCACATCACATGGGTTTTTATTATTTCATGATTTAGTTTTACTTAAAAAAAAAAAAGAAAAGAAAAACTTTAATAACTACGGATATGGTCAGTTGCTGATGTTCTTATTGCTCCATTTTCACCTTGTGACCACTTTGGGCACGTTATTCCCTTATGGAATACATGTTTCAGGCTTATAATTCTTTGCATCTTTTCCTTTCATTATTCCATTTTTTAGTCGCTAATATATGCATGCATGAAAGAAAAATTTGATGTTGCTTTTGCTTGTGAAATAATTTGCTTTATGAATTGATTGCTTATTTTTTTCAAAAGGGGTATTGATATTCTTAACTTGATACAGGTTAAGGCACTTTATGTCAAGAATTTGCCGAAAGATATAACTCAAGATCGCTTAAAGGAGCTGTTTACACATCATGGAAAGATCACAAAAGTGGTCATTCCACCAGCAAAAGTGGGACATGAAAGGAGCAGATATGGTTTTGTGCACTTTGCGGAAAGGTCAAGTGCCATGAAGGCATTGAAGAACACCGAAAAATATGAAATAGATGGTTTGCTTCTGTACCCTTGTTACTATTCTCTTTATTTCTAGCCAGCTGTTAGCGGATGTAATGACTAAATTTTTTCCTTGTTAAAAGGTCAAGTTTTGGATTGTTCTCTTGCAAAGCCCCAAACAGATCAGAAGACTTCTGGAGGACCAAATTCCCAAAAGTCAGCCTTAAATCCAAGCTATCCACCTCAACTTGGTTATGGTATGGTCGGGAGTCCCTATGGTGCTCTAGGTGCCGGATACATGCCTGCAGGCTTTGCACAGGTAAAATGCAATCCCTCCCTATCTCCCTGCCCCATCCTTTCCAAATCCATCCAGCCAGATGCTGGTTCATCTACTTTGTGTTAATGATCCATGAACAAAGAGAAATCTACTGTGTTTTACTGACATAGCAGGAAAGAATATTCTTAAAGGTTTTTGAAGTTCTGAGTTATTGTTAGTATTTGAGGCAGTTCCATGGGTGTAAAGTTTTATATATTTCCATAAAAAGTCAATAGCAAATTGTATAGATCTATACTTTGAAAGGACTAATTTATTGATTTTGTTATAAGGCTGCTATCCAATATCTGGATTTTGTGTGAATCTCTCTTGTAGCATTTATTGTTTCGGTCATGTACTAATATCTTTTCCCCTTAATCTTGCAGCCAATGATCTATGGTAGTGGGGCAGCTCCTGCTGGTATGGCAATGTTGCCAATGCTTTTGCCTGATGGACGGATTGGATATGTTTTGTAAGATCATCTGACTTATGCTTGTTAGTTCTCTATATTAATCTATCATGGCTTGTTTTCTGGTACACGTTATTAGGATATTAGGATTTAAGATTGATCTCTCGGACTTTTTTTGAACTGCACTGATGATCTTCGAATTTTCTTCCAGTACTTGTTTATTTAGCATTTCTCGTCACAGGAACCTGACAATATATATAGTACGAAGTCGAAGCGAAAATGATACCTCTGTATCCAAGTTGTGTACACATTAGTTATGCAATCTTCTTACCCCGAGACAAGACAGCCATGTTAAAATGTTTGCCTATAACAAATGTCTTTAAACTCAGTTGCTTGAGTTTATATTTCTTACACATTGTCGCCATTGCCATTTACTTTTATCCCCCAATTATGCAGGTTGTAATGTTGTATGACCCGAATAAATCTAACTTTTATTTATATTTATTACAGGCAACAGCCTGGAGTTCAGCAACACACTCCTCCACCACAGCCCCGAAGTGGCAGGGGCGGGGCTGGAAGTAGCTCCAGTGGCGGAAGGCATAGCACTGAGAGTGGGAGTGGGCGGGGACGCAGCCGTTATAACCCTTACTAGGTTAATTGCAGCTCCATTGTATGGAGCTAGTTGAGGGGAAGTATAAGAAGACTTTCCTGCTTCTCATTTTTCTTGCGACATTGTCTAAATTTTTAGAATGTGTAGCACAGTCTAGTTGGCAACTGAATGCTTTTCGAAGCAGCAATAGCTGGTCTTTGCTAGTTAGCTGCTGTGAATCATCAACTTTAATATTGTAAAATAATTTATCTGAAAAAATATTCTTAATGTTTGACTCCTGCTAATTCCATAGTTTGTCAATCAACTGCTTCACATATGGATCATGATGAAGCACGCTAAAAACTATCCAATAATGAACTTTAGAGTTGGTGCATGCAGAATCTATATTTCAAATCAAAATGAAAAATGCAAAATTCAGTGTAAAGCAAATTCAAGTGCTTCCTGGATCATCTACTACTAGTACAGAGTGCATAATGCATTCCATACAAGCGTAAATTAAGCAGCAAATACTTAATACAGTAAGCACCAATGGCATTCCAAAATATAACAACAGATGATGAAAAGTTGTTTGCCATAACATCATAGTTGAGCTTGAGCAGACTCACTTGTATGTATCACAAGAATTTCTTCAAATGAAAGCTGAAACGTCCTGGGGTGGTTCAATCCATATGTTTTCAAACGGATCTTGCTCTCCCCAGTCGTAACACTGCTTCCGAGGATAGTATCTACTGTCATTGAGAGAGTATGATATACATCGCTTTCCAAAGAAACGAACTTTTGAGAAGTAGACTCTGTTTCTCATTATTCCAGGGAGGTCTGCTCTTGATTGAGATGACAAGAAACTCGCAAAAAGTGTCACACCATCAAGGGTTTTCATCTCTTCCCATGCCATGTTTAACTGATCTAGCTTAAATATAATTGGATTTTCACTACAACATGTATATATAACTAAGATGTCTCCTTTATGCTCTACCATAAATTTCCCCTTCCACCAATTCTTTGCAAAAAAGTTCTCGGGGCATTCGGGTGGGGGCACAACGAGGAGACCCCAATCACGTTTCACTGGGTTGAAAACCCCTAACCAACCTGTGAGACTTAGACAGTAAAATATACCATTGCAGAAAACAAGCTTATTCCAAATACTACTCACAAAAGGCAGCCGATTTTGGTAATTATTAGTAACCCACTTTGTCGCTCCAGGATGACAAGTGCTTATAGCAACCACTGTGGGACCCATGCCCTTCATTGTGAAAACTACACAACTGGAAGATGTTGGGGCACATGAGAAGGCCACGATCTGATAGATCAACTCGAATCTTGGCAGTTTGATCATATGCCTAGTGAAAGGATTAAAGAAGAACACACGATGGGTTCTGGGTCTGTATAGCAATAACCAACTACCTTTAGTGTAACAAACCCTAGAACCATACAACTCTGGTATCTCAAAGGAATAGGTATTGCGCTGCACTGGGTCATAGAACTCATACAGGTTGCCAAATTTTGGGAAGTACATGAGCCATGGAGATTGGTTTATCACCCGAACAGAAATGGCAGGGTTGTGCCACCTTTTGCATACAAGTGAGGCACGAACGTTATCCTCTAATGTTAGACGGGACATTATCAACTCCAAAAGTTCAGCAGGAAGCTCAGACCAATCATGCAGCTCCGATTTGACTTTCTTAAACTCAGTTACCTTTCTGGTACCATCTGTTTCTGTTTCGGCTAACCTACAGAGCCAAACAGAATCCCATTAATGAACTTAAAACGCAGCAACTAGCCACAAATTACTCAAGAGATGCAAAGTAAGTCAGCCCTTAGAATCTCGTAAAGATCTTAACCCAGAAAGTTGTGCCACTATACAACAAATTTGAAAGGCAAATTGTATCACTATTGGACATATCTTATAAGGCATATAGCTAGTTAGCTCTCATTTCATACCAGTTTGAATATTAAAACAAGGTTTCCTTCTGCATACAAACTGCTGCATAGGGATGTGCCTGTTTCCTTTAGGCATCTTTAGTATACTCTTGCTAAATATAAACAAAAATATTAAGGTGGCAAATAATCCGCAAAGTGGTATAGCCGAATTAACTCAGGAAATTCAATGAATCAATTATCAGCAGTGGCAACATCCAAAACAGATATTATAACTACATAATTTGACCATCAGGGTACTGTCATGAGCTTGGTTTTGAAAATGTCAATTATAAACTTACACGAATTATTTACTAAAGACCCTTATTTGACCAAACAGTTGAACCCAATAACCAAAAATGCATTGGCAACAGTCCAAACTAAGCTAATTGCAAGCAAAGCCACCAAATCTGAAAAAGCTCCAAAATGCAGTCAATCCTAGATTAAACGGTTAATCAAATCTTACCAATCGTTGCTCATCCTATAGTATTCTATGATAATTGCTCATAATCTCACAAAACACTATGATCTAAACATAACCACATCTAACAGAAACCCACTAGAAAACCCATCAAATAAATCAAATTTCAGTTCAATTCCCAAAATTCAAAATTCATTACTACACAAATCACACAATGATCTTCCATAAAACCCTGGCTAGCATTAACAGTGAAACCCTAGAATCATCCAAACAAAACCAAAAATTAAAACCAAGTTCAAAACCCATCAATTTTTTTGACAATTGAGTGCAAATTTCAATAAATCAACCTCAATGTTAACAAAAGATCACATTTTGATACCAACATATTCATAACCTCCATATATCTCTAATCTCTAAAACCCTAAAAATAATTTCCTGAAATTCACAACTATTTCAGCCACCAGAATAAATAAAGCTTCAACATTTATCATTAAAAATTATCAAAACGACTTACAGTTTCAATTTCCTTCTCTTTTTACCAGCCATGATGAGAGTATCAGTTGAAGAAAAATTTATGTTAAAAAACAGTTCATATTTTAGTGGTGTAAATGGAAAAGATACACGTGTAAGTCTAATAGGAATCAAGTGTAAAAGTGTTCTCACTAAAGAGCCTGCAGATCCACTAATTGACTGCCACGTCATCAAAATGCTCAATGATGCTACGTCCTTTGACGTGGCGGATTTATATTGGTTGGTAACAAGGGCAAGCAATGTAGGTTTGTGAGGGTTTCCCAGTACAAGTTTATGATAAACACAACACCAAATTGAGGTAGTGAATTTGTGTGATATCCAAAATACACTTGTGTTGCAAGTTATCTTATACTATTTTTGTCTCGGGGCAGTTTCGAGATAACTCACCCGAGACAATCCTCCTTCAACCTTAAATTTGTTTGGTTAGGGGGAGACCAAAGACAAATTTAGTAAAAAGCGAGAAAAACACACAAGTTGACAAGAGAGTTTTAACGTGGTTCGGCGGAGTAAATCCAGCCTATGTCCACGGGCACAAAATGGTGGGGGTTGTTTTATTACCAGAACTATCGACTTTTACAAGTAGTGTCCATTCTCTTTTTATTACAAGTTCGCTCCCGCCTACAAATGGATCTAACGTCCCTTTATATACTCATGAATTACAACATTGTTTCCCCAATTTTATGACGTTTCCCGCGTGGTATTCGACTGATTGACGGACTCTCTGCCCCAAGATTGTCGTCGCCGAAAGCAAGTCTGTCGTCTGACGGCCTATCACATCACTTTGTTTTCTTCCTTGCCACACGCAACAATAATGGTGCCAGCCTGTAAAGAGCCTTTGAATAATAACGTGTTTTGGAGGGAAAAAACCAACAACTCTGATCTTTTGTCGGTCTTCAAGAGGTCGGCCAAGTGATATGCCGAGCTTTCCAAACGGATATCGTCTTACCTGAAATACCTGAACTCATCCATTTGTTCCAGAAGGCAGGGCATGACCAAACCGAACTTCCAATCTAATGTGGTTGGCCTCGGTTCCAATGTTGTCGGTCCCTGAAGTCCACACCATGTTACATTCTCTGGTCGGTCATACCCAGGAAATCGCACCCGAGCTGCTTGTCGGGTTGAAGAAACGACTTACACCTTCTGACCCATGGTCCTCCGAATGAGTAGAACTTTCATTCTCTGCCCTTACCGAACTGTTCTGAAACCTTAGCCGCATAAATCCCATCAACACTACTCAATTAATAATATTTATTAGTCATATATTTGGTAATACTTCATATAGTATTGGATTAAATAATACAACCTTCATGTACCCTTAATAGGCTAATATCATAAGCCACTAATAGATAACCAATATTTAGTTGTGGCCTGAGGCACCGGCGGCTTCAGTAGGCGTTGGTGGTGAAGTTCAATATAACGCAAAATCAACAGCATTCAGTTTGGTGGAGCTCCATATTCATGATGGGATCCACGAAAATGTTGCTGTCATTAATCTGTAAGTAACTTGGAGAAATGGGCAGCAGCATGTTGTTAGAAGAAGCACCCACATTGCTGAAAATGTTTAATTGCTTGAATTAAATTTTTTATTTGGGTGCGCTGCGCTTCCTTAGGTTAGCTAGAAATTCAACTCTCAATTCTCAAACCCTATCTTCTAAAACCAGGGTGTGGCCGGCCAAGCCCCCCTCCCCCATTTCTTCTATTAATTTCCTCTCCCTTTTCATTTGCATGCTGTTCTGATTTCTTTTTCTTTTTCTTTTTCTTGTCTACTTCTTCTTCCACTCTCTCTTCACCTTCACCTCTTTTTTATTTGTTCTGGTTCAAACCAATCTAGTCTTTTTTAGTTTTTTTTTTTTTTTTTTACTTCGTTTTGTAACCCGATTCTTTGATCTGGGTTTCCACTCTATGTGAAGGTAGTTAAGTTTAATTAGATTTCGATCCATGTTAGTATTTTGATTTTTGTATAATTTCCTGTCTTTGTATAGGTACATGAGATTTTACAATATAACATATGATTTATAGGATTTTGTCTGATTAATAAAAGTGAATAATCTAAAAGTGAAGGAGAAATATTTTTTATATAATACATAAAATTTATGTTGTCAGGTTTTGTTTAATTTACCTGAATTTTAGATTTTTCTTAATTATTTTATTCGAATTGATATGATTTACATAATATGTGATATTTTAGTTAGGAATTAATTTCATATTTCAAAAAAAAAAAAGTTAGCTTAGCTAGATTTTTTTGTTAGTTTTAGGTAGAGTAAAATCATTTTGAATTTATGGGATTTATTCCTTTCGATGTAATCGTTATTTACATGCAATGAATGAAAGATAAAATTCATTTTTATCATATTATTTTCAAATAATCCATTCAATTGGATTTTGATTGCAATGATCTCATTGATTTACTTAGTTAACACGTGGAACCACCATTGTGTCCAAATTTGACATCGTCAGCTTAACTATCCATCCACTGCAATACAATTTGAGGGGATGATGTCTTACTGCTAAAGCCGGTCCATATTTTTATTTTTAAATTTAGAACAGGGACGAGAATGGGGAATAAAAAAATATTTTGAAATTTTTAATGAGGTGAGATCAGATTTAGTAAATCCCTACACGATCCGTCTCATTTCCATTCCAAATCACTGCTTGCGCTAAGAAATCCTTCACCAATTAAAATTTCTATGCTTATAGATTCGAAGTGCTTTGATAGACAAAAATCTATTTCGATTAACACCTTCACAGTTCACATATCCAGAATGAAAGAACATTTTAGAAATTCCGCCGTCAAATTACTCCTTCCGGATTTAAGTGGAACAAGTAAAATCTTCGGCTGTCTCAGATTCTTATAAGAAACGTACTCATTGGATTCGAAATTTCGAATCAAAGACTTCAAGATGAGATATTGAGCCGTACCAGCGAAAATGACGAAAATGAAGAATTTGTAAACTGATAACAACAAAATCCAATTAATCAACCTTTTGGAGTCTACATGAACAGAAGATTATCTACAAATTTCAGCGATGGTACAAGAAATATAAATTAGATATATGAGTTAAAACAACAGTTTCAGAAACAAGTGATCAAATCAACAAAAGCAAACACCATTATGAGCCCTAAAAGCCAATTTAGAACCCCCCCAGAAAAATGGACAAAAAATCTTCAGTAAGAACACAACCAACCTAAGACTCAAAAATCAATCCACGTAGTAAGCAAAATGTTACCAAATTAACAACAAATGGGGCATTGAATCAACCCGTTTTCATTACACTCCACACATCTTATCGTCTTCTTCTGCTCCTCATCTAAAACTTTGCAACTTCCATTACACTCCATACACATCACAAATCTCACACCACCACAGCCTTCATCACACCCACCACCACCAATGGCCTTGGGGATTCCATCGAAAAGAATCTCCAATTTTCCATCTTCTTCCAACTTCAGCACCTCATCAACACCACCAACCAATCTTCCTTTCACAAACACAAGTGGAACTTTCACTTCTTTAGTCTCCAATAAGCCTCTAAGCTCTTCTTTTAACCCCAAATCCATTGATATATCGCGCTCAAACGTTTGTACTTGATGTGATTCAATGATGGATCTCACTTTGTTGCAATCCTCAAATGTCTTTCTGATTCCTCTCAATGTAGTAGTGTAAATCACTACAGCATTTTCGCCTCCCGGAGGACATTTCTTCACTAAAGGCTTCAGATTTGACTCCGATGAACTTTTACAATTTCGACTACTAAATGTAGGCGAAATGATTCTCTTGATTTGCTCTTCTCCTTCAGATAACTCCTTTTCATAATTAGCAATAAGGACCGGATCAAACAAGGGACTAAAACTTCTCCTCCGCGAAGAAACCCCAGAATCAAAACCTAAACTTTCAGTTTTTAGCGGACTGTTCAAATTCAACGCTTTCTTACACGAACTCTCTTGAAAATTATTCACTTTCAGTACTGATCTTGGGCTAAAATTTGATTTCACAGGAGTATTTGCACGTACCTTATTCTCTTTGCCTCCAAATTTTTTCACTTTCCTCGGGGAACCAAACTGATTCAAGAACTTCAAAGGACTCCTCTTACCCTCCACATCTGCAAACCCACGAAAGAAAACGCGCGTTTTGGGACTCTTCTTTGTGTTATTCGAAATGGGTAATTCTTCTTCAAGACCCTCCATTAGCTCCCAAGTATTTATAACCTCCGGCTCACGAGGCGGCGACCCTTTCATCACTTTCTTCTTCGCCTCCTCAACAATCTCTTTAACGGGAAGTTCTTGTTCTTGGTTTTGTTCGTTGTCTAGATTGAGAACGCCGTAGGTGCTTGACGTGAGAGAAACGATGTGGTTAACGACAAACTCGCCGTCGCCTTTGCCCCCGCCATTTTTGAGGATAATGTCACGGCGGAGTTCCTTTCTTACGTGTTTTGAAGAAACGCAACCCATTGATTTTGTTTCTTTGCTCTGTTTTGTTCGTTTTATGCGCAAGGGCTTTGAAACAGAGGGAGTTGTTTTTTGTTTTTTTTTTTTTTGAAACATAACCGTTATCCTGTCTGCAACGGGCCCCAACGGTCAAATTTTCGAATGAGATTTGAGACGTGTCATGGGAATTTTATAAAAAGCTCCCTTACTATAACTTATCATTTTATGTTTTCGCCTCATATGTTTTATAATTTATAATTTGACCACTTACTTGCATATTTACAATTTTATTGTTAATTGATTTTTCCTCAATTTATTTGAAGTATTTTGCTTTTTTTTTTTTTTTTTTGGTTTAATAACAATTTCAAAAATATCTCACAAAAAAATCAAAATCCGTTAATAATTACATTCGGAAATCAAAATCTGATCAAAAAATCGTACTGATACTTCATTCTTTATCTTCATTGGATTTTTTTTTTAATCTTTTCGAATATTCTTCAAATCCTTTACCTTACTCGATTGGATTGTTGTAAAAGAAATTAAGATTTCAGTTGTTTGAACCGATTTTTATATGTTTACGTTTTAGAATTTAGAGAATGTTTGGTGCTTTGCTTTACAAACATAAATAAAATAAAAATATGTTTGGTGCTCTCATTTTAGCTAGATTTTGCAAGTCGATGTCAGCTTTATATGAAATAGATGATTACGTTTCGAGTATTGCATAAGCAAAAGATTTTAAAAACTCGAGAAGTAATTGATGTTTTCGAACAAATTTAAATTATTTACACGAATAAAATACTGTGTTAAGTTTTTTTTTTTTTTTTTCAAAAACAATAAATAAATACTATTTTAAATTTGCACCATTTGATTTTACAATGCCTTTTTTTTCATGGGCCTTTTTGCAACAATCAAAATTTCTTCTCGAAGTTGGCAAAACTAGGCTTAGTGGGTCAGTAGCTTTACATCTTTGGAGGCCCAAATGAAGAAGAGTTACTATTTATTACACTCCTCGTTCTCTCTTGTGAATCCTTATCTTCAAGCTTCAGTCATTACATTACAGCCTCGAGTGGAAAGTCCCTTTTTTTTAAGGACATATTCGTCCTATAAATGAAGTCAGAAGATTTAATTATATATCGTCATGAGGGTCGCAATTACAAAATTAAGAATTTGATTTGAATAATTAATTAAAAATACCTAAAACTAAAGCATAGTTAGAATAATACCTAACAATATAAAATAATTTGTACACTATGTGATATGTGTGACATATGTAGTTATGTAATGTCAAATAATTATAGAAATTATGTTGACAATTATGAGATATAATAGCTTAAACGATAATTTAATTGTTGTGTTTATTCAAGTAGTTTTATTTGATTATCGACTTTTTTGAATCTTGCGAAAATTAGGAGATCGGAAATATCAATTTATGATTTCTCTTCCCTTATTATTTTTTTTTTTTTAAACATTGCATTGGGATCCAAAAATAAAGCATAACATATGAGGTATATACTATGTGAATTTGTAGGTAGTGGCTTGAATTATTATTATTATTTTTTAAAAAATCATTGTGGCTGCTATGTTGATTGCATTCTTAATCTCGAGTAAGGATAATGGCAATGACGATGGATAAAAAATAATGTGGTTTATGCATAAATGTTATGATTGAAAATTCCGCCGCCAAATCATCATTTCCGGACTTAAACAGAGCAGATAAAATTTCCGACTATCACAGGCTCTTACAAAAAACGCATTCATTGAATTTGAACTCAAGACCTCAAGGTGAGATCCAAAGTCCTACACCATCAAATAACGAAAAAAAAAGAAGTTAGGTCATGTGTGCCCTCAAATGGTATGACTTGATGGTAAAAAGTTTATGATTTGGTTGTCTCGAATTCAGTAATATATTTTTTGTAAGAATCTGAGATAGTCGGAGATCTTACATACTTCGCTTAAGTCCGAATCGGATATTTAAAGACAGATTTCCAACGTTTCAAAAAAAAAAGTTATGCCATATGATATTTGTTTCTCATATCAAATAAAAGCAATAGCGGAAATATCCAAATAATATTAATTGATGATCAATTCTTCAATGTTTTTTTCTGTCTATTGAGTAGAATTAGCAACGAGGTTAGTAAAGTGTTTACAAAATACTTTTTACTGTAATGCTTTTAAAGTTAAGCTCGGGTTATAAAAGTATAAATTATCTTACAACAGTTGTACGTGAGAAATGTTATAATTTTTTTGGATCCAGTCCTAGTCATACATGTTGTGGGAATAACATTTTCTTTTTATTGATATAAATATATAATTCTATTATTAAGTTCTTGAAGCAAATTTTCATGCAGGACTTTTCAAGTAATGAAATATATCCATTTAAAAACAGGATACCCAATCCAACTTCATTGAGAGCTGCATCTGTTGTGATTAAACACACAATAATAGAGGTGATTGGAGAGAAAACTCTTCTTTTATATTACTCACAAAAGAATTACAAAGCTTACAAATCAAAGCTTTATAAAAAAACTCTCACACCACTTTACTCTCTATTCTCACTCAATTTCGGATTTCTGGGATACAAACAATGGTCTCAAATAGCTCATTTTATAGTGTCCAAACCGCGTGAACAGTGCCACGCGAATTGATACACGTTTACAACTCACAGCATGCTGTTTACAGCTTTTCTTCAATCATTTGCTTGCTTTAGGTTACAGCTGCTTCATGCTGGCTTCAACACAAATCTCCCTCTCGGTGAAGATTTCCAAAAATCTGAGCCGACCATCAATCATCCAAATCCGGATCCTCCAAAGGATCCTCCCCTGGCTGCATCTGTATGACTGCCTACGTACCCTGAGTTGGGATCAAGCCAATCGTAGTTATCTGAATCTCCACACTCTGACTATGTGGAGAGTTTTGTCATCCCGGCTATGGCACGACAGATTTCAAGCTTCTCCTTCGGTAAAACCTTCGTGACAGATTTCAGGGTACGTAGGCAGTCATTTGTATGACTGCCTACGTACCCTGAGTTGGGATCAAGCCAATCGTAGTTCTCTGAATCTCCACACTCTGACTATGTGGAGAGTTTTGTCATCCCGGCTATGGCACGACAGATTTCAAGCTTCTCCTTCGGTAAAACCTTCGTGAACATATCGGCACCGTTGTCGTCGGTGTGAATTTTCCTGAGTTCTAACAGTCTTGAGCTCAGGACGTCCCGTATCCAGTGATACCTCACATCGATTTGTTTTGACCTCGAATGAAATGTAGAATTTTTACCGAGATAGATAGCACTCTGGCTATCGCAGTACAAAATGTACTTCTCCTGCTTGAAACTCAATTCTGGACGAATGTCTTCATCCACAGCAATTCCTTGCAAGCTTCTGTAACTGCAATGAATTCTGCCTCTGTTGTAGAAAGAAAGTGCAACACATCTCTGCAACCTTGACTGCCATGCCACAGCTCCTCCTGAGAGAGTAATCAGATACCCCGAAGTAGACTTTCGGGTATCCATATCTCCTGCCATATCTGAATCGGTGTAGCCCATCAACACTGGTTTTTCGCTGCTTCCAAAACATAACCTCATTTGGATTGCCTCGAAGATACCGTATAATCCATTTGATAGCATTCCAATGTTCCCGTCCTGGGTTTGACATAAACCGGCTGACCAATCCAACTGCGTGTGCTAAGTCTGGCCTCATGCACACCATGACATACATTAGACTTCCCACTGCTGAGGTGTATGGAACCTGTTTCATTTCCTCCTTCTCTGACTCAGTAGAGGGACTCTGTTGTGTACTCAATCTAAAGTGGGTAGCAAGAGGAGTGCTAACCGCTTTAGCCTTGTCCATCTGGAATCTCTGAAGTACCTTCTCGATGTACTCCTCCTGTGACAAGTATAATCTCCTGGCTTTCCGATCACGGCCGATCCTAGTGCCAATAATCTGTTTAGCTGGCCCCAAGTCTTTCATCTCAAAAGACTTACTCAGTTGCTGCTTCAAATTATCAATCCTCGATTGATTCCTGCCAACTATCAACATATCATCTACATACAATAGTAAGATGATAAAGTCATCGTCAGAAAACTTCTGAACGAAAACACAATGGCCTGAAGTGGTCTTCTTGTATCCCTGCTCCCCCATAACTGACTCAAACTTCACGTACCACTGCATCGGTGCCTGTTTCAAACCGTAGAGGCTTTTCCTGAGTCTGCACACATAGTCCTCTTTCCCGCTGACTCTGAAGCCTTCTGGTTGCTCCATATAAATTTCTTCTTCCAGATCCCCGTGAAGAAATGCGGTCTTGACATCCATCTGTTCAACTTCCAAGTCAAGGCTTGCTGCTAAGCTGAGTACCACTCTTATGGATGACATCTTCACAACTGGAGAGAATATTTCATTGAAGTCAATGCCTTTCCTCTGATTGAATCCCTTGACGACTAGTCTGGCTTTGTACCGGGGTTGTGAAGTGTGCTCATGTTGCTTCACCCTGTACACCCATTTGTTCTTCAAAGCCCGTTTGCCTCTTGGCAATTTCACCAACTCAAAAGTGTGATTGTCATGCAAAGATTTCATCTAATCTTGCATGGCTTCCTCCCACTTTTCTATGTCTTATGTTTCCACAGCCTCCTGGTAGCTCTCGGGTTCTCCCCCGTCAGTAAGCAGCACATACTCATATGCAGAGTATTTGGTTGAAGGTCGCCTCTCTCTGTCAGACCTTCTCTGTGGAACTGTTGGTGTAGCTTCTGGTACTGGTGGTTGATCATGATCATCATCTCTGGGAGCTTCATCACCTGTACCCTCATGTCTGGGAACCTCATCTTCAACTCGTACTGGCACCGGTGTATGAGGTTCTGGATTCACATTTCTGTATTGCTGGGGCATTGTCTTCAATTCCTTCCGGATATCTTTTATGGTCTGGTCTTCAACAAAGACAACATCTCGGCTCCTGACGATCTTCTTCTCCACAGGATCATACAGTTTGTAGCCGAAATCATCCTGACCATAGCCAATAAAGACACATTGTCGCGTCTTTGCATCAAGCTTGGATCTCTCGTCCTTTGGGATGTGTACATAAGCTTTGCACCCAAAGACATGCAAGTGTTCATAAGACACTTCTTTACCTGTCCATGCTTGGTTAGGAACATTACCTTTCAGTGCGACCGCTGGGGACATGTTCAAAACATGTACTGCTGTGATGAGTGCTTCCCCCCAAAATGTCTTCGGCAGCTTGGCTTGTGACAGCAAGCTTCTGATCCTCTCGCACAAGGTTCTGTTCATCCTCTCAGCTAGGCCATTCAGCTGAGGTGTCTTCGGAGGTGTCGTTTGATGTCTGATTCCTTGCATCTTGCAGTACTGATCAAACGGACCTCTGTATTCTCCACCGTTATCTGTTCTGATGCACTTCAGTTTCTTGCCGGTTTCTCTCTCCACCAAAGCATGAAACTCCTTGAACACTCCAAGCACTTGGTCTTTTCTCTTCAAGGTGTATGCCCAGATCTTCCTTGAATGATCATCAATAAATGTCACAAAATACAGTGACCCACCAAGTGTTCGTGTCTGCATCGGACCGCATACATCTGAATGTATGAGATCTAGTACCTCCGGTTTCCGTTGAGGCGGGGATCTCTGGAATAATACTCTGTTCTGCTTTCCAGCCATGCAATGTTCACACTTCCGTAAGTGTGAGTTCTTCAATTCCGGAAGAACATTTCGCCTGCGTAGTATCTCCATCCCCGTTTGGCTCATGTGACCGAGCTTTTTGTGCCATAGCTCGCTGCCTCATTACTGTTAACTGTATTTATGCTACTATTTGAAAGCTTAGCATGCATCAAATACAGGGTTGAGTCTTTCTTACCTCGTGCCACGACCATTGATCCTTTAGTGAGCTTCCAGCATCCGTCACTAAAGGTGCTGCAGAAACCTTCATCATCCAGCTTGCCTGTTGAGATCAGGTTTAACCGGATATCTGGGATGTGCTTGACTCCCTTCAACACTAGCCTTGTCCCGTTCTCTGTTTCAAGGCAGATGTCTCCAATACCGACGGCTTTGGACTGTCCTTCATTCCCCATCCTTACAGCACCGTAGTCCCCTGATGTGTAAGATGAAAAGAAGTCTCTGCGAGATGTGGCGTGTATGGATGCGTCACTATCTATCACCCAACTGGTCTCGTGGCTGGCAAGATTCACAACATCTTCTTCATATATAATATGAAATTCTTTGGAGGTCTTCTCGGTGGTAGTAGCAACTCTTTCTTGATTAGAGTCACCATCTCTCCTGGACTGCTCGTTCTTCAGTCTGTAGCAATCCCGCTTCATATGACCTTTCTTTTTGCAGTGATAGCACTCAATATCTCTAGTTCTTGATTTCCCCCGATTCTTGTCTGATTTACCTGGGCCTCGGCTTTTACTCCTCCCCCTTCTGGTGTTCTTTTCTGTCACTAGAGCTTCTGAGGTTGAGGCTGATGCTGACTCTTGCATTTTCGTCCTCTTTTCTTCCTCGAAGATCCTAGTCTTTGCCATCTCCATAGTGACTTTCCCATCTGCGGCTGAATTTATCACCGTAGATCTGAACGTTTCCCAAGATTCTGGTAACGTATTAAGGAGTATTAAACCATTTACCTCATCTCCGAAGTCTATGCCCAATCCAGACAATTCCTTCATGGTTCCGAGGAAATCGTTGATATGATCCGCCACAGCTGTACCCTCCTGGTATTTCAAACCCATCATCTTCTTGATGTAGTACAACTTGTTGTTTCCAGTCTTTGCTCGAAAAAGCTCCTCCAGCTTTCTCCATAAGACACGTGCATTTGTTTCTTCACTGACATGGTTGACGATACTATCGTCGATCCACTGACGAATAGTACTGCATGTTTTCTGGTGAAGATTAGCCCACTTTCCATCGGTCATTCCTTCTGGTTTCTGCTCCAGAAATACCGATCCATCATAATCCTTCACATACAGAAGGTCTTTCATCCTTCCTCTCCATGTGAAATAGTTTGTACTGGTTAACAAAATCATTTTTCCGTTGCTCCCCTCCATCATAAAAATTCTAAGCAGAATTTCAAAAAATGGACCTCACCGTTGCGTCCGGAATGGCCGAAAATGGTGGAAATGACACTTCGTTTGTCAAAATCCGACACAGGGACCAATTTGCAAATTTCAGAAATTACAGGGGTCACAGTGCAATTTCCGAAAGTTCAGGGGCCAAAGTGCAATTACGGAAAAGTTAAGGGATTATATTGCAATTTATAAAAAGTTCAGGGACTAAATTGAGAATTTCTGAAAGTATAGTGGCTAAATTATAATTTCCAGAAAGTTCAGGGACCTATCTGAAATTTACCAGGCACCGCTGACGTGGCAGTTCTGCTGACGTGGCGGATGACGTGGCTGCTGACTGGATGCCACGTGTCTGCTGACTGTTTTGCTGACGTGTCCTGCTGACTGGGCTGCTGACTGTGCAGGTCTGCTGACGTGGCGCTGACTGGACGACACGTGGCAGCTGACGTGGTCGTCTTCTTCCTTGAGCAGCGCGTGGAGCGCGTGACCGGCGCGTCTCTGGACCTCCGATCGATCGCCGGAAAATACCACCGTGCTCGTCTCTCCGTGAAAAGTCCGATGATATGCTCAAAATCGATTTTCGACAACTTTCGTCGGAACCGAATTTCCGAACCGAATCTCCGTTTCTGAGTTTCGGGATCCCTCCGTGGAACCGTAGCTCTGATACCACTTGTTGTGATTAAACACACAATAATAGAGGTGATTGGAGAGAAAACTCTTCTTTTATATTACTCACAAAGAATTACAAAGATTACAAATCAAAGCTTTACAAAAAACTCTCACACCACTTTACTCTCTATTCTCACTCAATTTCGAATTTCTGGGATACAAACAATGGTCTCAAATTGCTCATTTTATAGTGTCCAAACCGCGTGAACAGTGACACGCGGTTTGGCACACGTTTACAACTCACAGCATGCTGTCTACAGCTTTTCTTCAATCATTTGCTGCTTTAGGTTTACAGCTGCTTCATGCTGGCTTCAATAGCATCGACATTGACTTTGATCCAATCTTACGGTGGGGGAGTCTAAGAATCTTCCTCATGCCTCTGCCTCTCCTTGCCATTTGTTCCCAGAACTTTAAATAAGATACAACAATGTAGGGCAAGGTACATGGTTCAATTTTTATTAACCAAAAAAAAAAAAAAATTATGTGTTTATATTTGTCACATTGTGTTTTAAAAGAAGAAAAGAAAAAGGGGGAAAGTTATATTAATTACATTATACAATGATTAACTTATTAATACCCACATGTTTCGACCACTTTTTTTCTACCCTTTTTCAATAAAAAAAAAAACGATCAATCAACTTCCTTTTTTCCTTTTTATAGATTATACGACACATTTTTTAATTAAAAAAGGAAAAAGATCATATTCTAGAAACTTAAGAAGATCATGTAGTTTTTATTTCTTATTTGGGAGGCTGCTGCTTTATAGAGTGTGAAAGCCCATAGATAATTATAAAGCTAATGTCTTTATCATAATTATTTCTTCTGAAATTCAGCAATTAATAACGTGTTTTGACTTTCTTTGTCGAGTCTCAATCCACCCACTGTTCTAGCTTTTGTTAAATGTGTGTGTGTGTTTTTTATTTTATTTTATTATTATTTTATATTTGGATCAAATATTACGAATATATGGATATAATTCACTTTTAAAAATAGGTTTATCAGTAGAGTATTTAAGAGGTTAATAAACCAATATTCCATCGTGCTAAACGTTTTTGATAAAAAAAAAGAATATGAATGAAAGATTCCATTCAATTGAATTGGGTTCATAATGTAAGAAATAATAAAATTTTTGATCTCTCAATATCTCACCCATGTTAAATTTTTTATTAGTCTAACTAATCTATGTCGAATAATACAATTTCAACGTCATCACAAACGTTGTATGATTGCAATTAAGAGTCATATTATTAGCTCTGATATTATTTATTATGAAATCATGGTTAAATTCTGTTGAAAGATGATTTTCGTTCCAGGGGTAGTTTCGAGATAACCTTCCCTCACCCTTGAATTTGTTTGGTTATGGGGAGACCAAAGACAAATGTAGTAAAAAACGGAGAAAACACAAAGATCGACAAAAGAGTATTAACGTAGTTCAGCGGAACAAGTATAGCCTACGTCCACGGGCACAAAATGGGATGTTACTTTTATTACCAAAACCAGCTCGGCCGACCTATTTTCACGAATGGCCTAATGAAAACCAAGTTGTTTTGTTTATGGTGTTTTACAAGTAGTGCTCATTTTCTTTCAGTTACAAGTTTCGCTCTCCAAAAAAATGATCCTCCTCTACAAACAAATCTAACTTCTCTTTATATACTCAGAGAATACAACATTGTTCTCATGCTCTCGTGACGTTTCCCGCGTGGTCTCCGACTGAATGACAGGCTCTCTGCCCCAAGACTGTCGTCGCCGAAAGCAAACATGTCGTCTGACGGCCAGTCACATCACTCTGTTTTCTCTACTGCCACACGCAACAATAATGATGCCAGCCTATAAAGAGCCTCAAGATGTGACACGTGTCAGAGGGGAAATCCAACTACTATGGTATCACGTCAATCATGAAGAGGTCGGCCAAGTAATCTGCCGAGCTTCTCAAACTGATACCGTCCTGACCCGAAATATATGAACTCATCAACCGTTTCCTGGAAGGAAGATAAAACCAAGCTGAACTGTCGGTCTATTGTGGTCGGCTCAGGCTATGATGTTGTCGGCCTCTGAAATCTGTGTCATGACATATCATTTGGTCGGTCATACACAAAAAACTGGACACGAGCTCCATCCCGGGTCGAAGAGCAACATGTACACTCTGAGCATGGGTCATCCGGACGAGGAAAATTCCCACTCTGCCCTTGCCGAACTGTTCAAATGCCTTAGTCGCACAAATTCCCATCAACATCTGTCTCATAGTTATCGGTTCCAACGAATATAAGAGTTGGTGCAGGGAACTATAAAAAATCTGAAGTGTAATATCAGTCAGCTGGTGGTTGATTTCAGGAGTAAAGCATAAAATAATATCGACCTCAACGTTCTCGGCCAAAGTAGATTCTGTTGTCTTTCAAATGACTCCCCAATTTGAAGCAAATCCCCTTTTTACCCTACCGGTAGCCGTCCCTCGAGAACCGCAAGCCATCACATCTCCTTAAATGCCCATCACTTGCAAACTCATTCTTCATACTCTGACTGTAATGAGAAGTTTCGATCCCGATAAATTTGAATCCGACCATGAGGGGAGTGCTCTGTCCCCATGTCGATGACGATGCACTCGGTGGGATATAACCCGACCCCGAACTAGCAGAACACTTGGCTCCGAGGGAATGTACCTCCCCGGACCAAAGAGAATCCGGTCATGGAGGAATGCTCCGTCCCCATGCCGACGATGAACCTCTCGGTGGGACGTAACCCGACCCCGAGGTAGCAGAACACTTGGCTCCGAGGGAATGTTACCTCCCCGGACCAAAGAGAATCCTGCTATGGGGGAATGCTCTGTCCCCATGCCGACGATGAACCTCTCGGTGGGACGTAACCCGCCCCCAAGGTAGCAGAACACTTGGCTCCGATGGAATGTTACCTCCGATAACCAAAGAGAATTCAGCCATGGAGGAATGCTATGTCATCATGCCGACGATGAACCTCTCGGTGAGATGTAACTCGACCCCGAGGTAGTGGGACAAATAGCACCGACGAAACGAATCCAGTCCCGAGCTAGTGGAACAAAGCATCAGCGGAACGAATCCAGTCCCGAGCAGGAGAAACAAAGCATTAGCGGAACGAATCCAGTCCCGAGCAGGTGAAACAAAGCATTAGCGGAACGAATCCAGCCCCGAGCTGGTGAAACATAACAAACTCGGCGGAACGAATCCAGACCCGAGCTGGTGGAACAAAACAGACTCGGCGGAACGAATCCAGCCCCGAACTGGTGGAACATAACAGACTCGGCGAAACGAATCCAGCCCCAAGATGATGGAACGATGCAGACTCGGCGGAACGAATCCATCCCCGAGCTGGTGGAACATTTGAGACTTACACGGGGAAGATTTTCAATCTCTGAGGCTCTGCGGATCCCGACGCTTGCGTCCCATTGCCGGGCATCAGTGAAAAAAAAATGGAGCAAAGCAAAGTTAGCAAAATGGAGGTGACTTAGCACGTACTCCACACAAATTCATTAAAAAAATAACAACTCGGGTGTTCCGAGGCAACGTCTTGCCCGATGCCTCCCAAAACACAATTCTGAACCTTACAACTCAGTGTCCCGGCTAACCAGGCTACAGATACGCCGATCCGGGGCGGTCAGGCAAATCCCCACGGGGGAGGAAGACACCCCGTGTGTGACCTTTCTAGGTGGTTCTCAACGGGACTCACCAGCCGACTCGCAGGGGAAGAAACCTCTATGGGTCTGGTTTACCCGAGACTTCTGTAATCAAGGGGGCCATTCGGCCTAACCCAAGTGTAGGCATTGCATTTTTACACATTAGCCCAATGATGAGTCTCGTATGGAGGCAACTACCTCTTTAGTCATGAAAGTCGCTGAAAACGGACGTTGGAAGGGTAAAGTTGGAAAATGGAATTTTTGTTGGATTTAACCTCGTTGTTTGGCTCCGGTTGTTTGTTGGACTTCCGTTTCAAAGCTTACCTTAGGCCCAAAACCCCATAGACCACTTACCAAACCCAAACCAAACATAAAATACCCAGGCACTGCCAACAAACACCAAACCCTAAAGCCTTGGAATCCCCACGGCACAAACAAATAAGAGAATAGACCCTAATCTTCATATGGCTCACGGCTTCAATCCCTCTCATCTCCATCAGCCGCACACTTCAAACAATGAATAAACCCTGAGCAGCCTGCCACCCTCACGGCCCCACGCCACATAGCTATACACTTCATTCACCCCTTAAGCCACAAACAACTCAGACTTTCTCTCGGCCACAAACCAAGAGCAACGTGACCTGTAAGCCACCAAACGAACAACAACGCAGCCTCTATAAGCCAAAAAACCTCCTCACAAATCGGCGATTCACTCACGCAGACCTGCCACCCTCACGGCCCCACGCCACATAGCCATACACTTTACTCAGCCATCTCTGAAACACAACTCTCGGCTCTCTCTTCCACCTTCGTAGCACCGACTCACACATCTCAGACCACTCACAGGCCGCATGAACAAGCAAAGAAAATAACCTTTCACGGCCTGGAATAAACCCTCACGCCAAGCAACAACCTTTCACAACTCATGCATGCGCCCCTTCAACGTCATTGTACTCACGTCCACGCACTGATTAACCCAAAAACACACACCTCACGCACACGAGGGACACACACGCCCTTCACAGATCAACCATGCAAATACCTCACATAACCAAATAACCCTTCGTCAGTCGTGAACCCTCCAACGAACTGCACCCTACCTGACCGAGACGGCTCTCCCTCTCTCACGCAAATACCACTTCACACAGCCCCTCCTTCAGGCACACCTCACGTAGCCTGCAAACCTACACTCAACGCCACCTGCCCTCACTATCCCCTCACACCTAGAACACACAACGCCCCCTTTAAATCACGCACAAGCACTTGCCAACCACAACTTATAACCGACAACAATAACACACCACAATTCAGCACCCTAACACACTTAACTCACGTAAGCCCTTCACTGCTTCACGCCAAAAACCCTAAAAGCCCTCACGCCACAGACATGTGCACCCCACTACCTCACGCTACAGAACACCCACAAATCAGCCTTACATTCACGCTACAGAAAACCCACAATCAGCCTCACACTCACTGCACTGCACCAAACTACCGTACATTACAGCCCCTGACCTGATCAGTTTTGCCGCACCTTTAGCCCTCCAAACAGTCCAGAAAACACCTAAAGACTGCACAAAGTCGCCCCTAAAACCCCTTAAAATCGCAAGCCAATTCGCATTCAAAATCACCCAAAACAGTCCCCTAAATAACCAAAACAGTAGCCTGAAAAACAGCAGCAAAACAACAGCGAAACGGAGTAAAAACAGCAGCCCGAACAGCGAAAAAGTGAGGAAAGACGTTGAGTTGGTGAACCAAAAGAGTTGTGGATCATTAACCCTTCCAACGGACGTGTAACGCCCTTTCTTGAGACGACAAAAGAGGTTAGACCTGAGGGCACCCTTTTATTTATTATCTTTCGTTTATTTTATTTATTTTAGAAATATTATCGCATGAGAGTCGTTTGAGGCATGATGTGATTGTTGGATGAGCGGAATATGTGTTCCATTTTGTGGTATATATGATGGAAACCCGGACGTAAATTTCGTAGCCGAATCCGAATGGACGGTAGTGCGGTTTGCACTCGGGATACAACGCCACGTACCACTTAAGAGACACGTATTTCGTCTCATCCAAACTTGTGTTTGAGCATGTTGTAGTTCGTAGGTTATTTATTGGCTATTAAAGCATGATTAGGTTGTTAGCATGTTATTTATCTTAAGCATGATTTAGTCGATAGAAAGTTATTTCTTTATGCATGATTATTGTTTTCACATTAGGGATTTAATTTATATTTATGCTTAGATTCTTATTTACTTTCTGCATTAGATAATTGAGCATGCTTGTGTGATGATTGTATGTTATTGCGTGTTTGTCGCTATGGCAACTTACTTTGAAGTATGCGAACTTAGATATAGGTTCTCATTGTTATTATTATGCATGCAGACTTAGGCGTAGATTACCCTTGAGCATGAATGTTGAGTAGATTCAGTTAGTTTATTGCACAAATCATATCATCACAAGTGACATAAGTAAGGGATCATTCCGAACCCAACAGTTTGAGGTCTTCCCTTGCGAGAGGTGAGTGCAGCCTTAAATCTTTGTCCCGGTTCACACCAGATGGCGACTCCATGTTATTTCGTACTCCCAACTAGGCCGTGAGTCTAGAACAGCGTCGTCAAGTTTTGTGTCCTACACCAAGTCAGGTGGTTTGATGGTTCTCAGCGGGATTAACCAGCCAACTCGCAGGGGAAGAAACCTCACTGGGTCCGGTTTACCAGAGACTCCTGCAATCAAGGAGGCCATTCGGACGTACCCAAGTCAGGTGGTTTGATGGTTCTCAGCGGGATTCACTAGCCAACTCGCAGGGGAAAAACATCAATGGGTCTGGTTTACCCGAGGTGCTCCTCAAAGATGTGAGTCATGGGGTAGTAACGCTCCGGCCTCGGGGGTTTGATAATGACACCCGAGGTTGGCGTGCCGCGAGGGGTTCGCGTGTTTCCCACATGCACTTCATCCCTTGATGCGTTCTGGATCCACAAAGGTGAAAGGAACCAGGTCATGACACTTCCACCCGGGGGTTTGATAATGACACACGTGATTGGCGTGCCACGGGCTTGGTGCCCTTCCCGACCACCGATCACCCCTTCACATCGAGCACATCCCAAAAATATTGAAAATAACTTTCGCATTTGATTAATAAACAAATAAGATAGACAAGTTTCTTAAAAAATGAGAGTTTTATTCATATTCAAGGGACATGCTGCATTTCTTACAACTCTTTGTGGGTCATTTTATGAGAGGCTTTTACAATACTTTCTTCTGGTTCTTGTCTCAGCAGTCCGACGCATATTTTAACATGAGCTTATTCAGATCCGTCTGAACTTGCTTCCCGACCGTGCTGACAAGAATCCTCCGCGCCGAACGCTCCATAAGCATCTCGGGACAACTCAGGAGCTCGGCCGAGAACCCGCGACTTCTTGTGGTTCTCCCTCAGGTTTTTCTCCCATCCTCTCATTGGGAGAGACCACCACGCCAATTGAGAGAGGCTTGATGGACGTTGTCATCTGCCCTTGGCTGACTAGTTCCCTGGTCGACCCTTCAGCACATGCAACCTGTGAAATTGAGGACTCTGGCAGATCGATCAGTTATGGCGCCTGCGCCAGGAGGGACTTTGTAGGCACTGCATTTTTACACATAAACCCGATGAGGAGTCTTATTTGGAGACAACTACCTTTTAAGTCACCGAGGTCGCGGGAAACGGACATCGGAAGGGGAAATTCTGAATAAACAAGGTTCACTGTTTTCGTTCGTGCTGCGTTCGTGTTTACGTTCGAACGTCAAACAGATTGCGGGCGTTCGTGTCGCGTTCGAGGGAGCGTTCGAACGGTGTCCGGTAATTCTGGTTTTGCTGCTAGCCTCACATCCAGCCCAATTAGCCCCCCAAAGCCCATAAAACACATCCCAATTTAAATAAATAAATATTAATTAAAACATTAACTAAATAAGATAATAATTAATTAAATATTAAACATTAAATAAAACATTTAAATCATTACCAATTAAAATAAACAATTACCAACTTAAACTTAAATCATGCCTAAAATAAACAAATCACACACTAAATCAAAATATAATCATACCAAGTTAAAATCAATCAACCAATTATATTCTCAATCTAATAAGATTATTCCCAAACTTAAAATATTGTATTCCTAATCCAAGCCAATCAAATATTCAACCTTCCCTATCTAGCCAAGATTTGTCCCCCCTCAATCTTTGACTTCCCTTAACCAAACCAAATCAAATCCTTTGACTTCCCTTAACCAACCAAATCAAATCCATTTCCTTGTCAAACCCAACCCTTTGCCTATAAAAAGAGCCTTCACCAACCTTCTCAACCCTAGCTAGCTACCCCTAACTCATACACAACACACATAAAAATTACAGGAGGAACACACCCAAAAAAAAGAGTAAGCAAAAGATAAAGAGGAAAAGGCAGCGAAACCACAAGGAAATAATAGCAAAAGATAACGAACGAGAACAGTGAACCAGTGAACCAGGAGAGTTGCGGAGCACCCCCCTTCCGACGATCGTGTACCGTACATCCGAGAGATGATTTAAAAGGTCAGACCTGAGGGTACCTTTTCATTAGTTTATATTCATTTTATTATTATTATTATTGCATTCTATTCGCATGAGAGTCGTTTATGGATGCATGTTGTGGCTTGAATGAAATGGAAGAGTGTCGTCTCTTGTGGTATATAGGATGGAAACCCGGACATAAATTTCATAGCCGATTCCGAATGGACGGTAATATGATCTGTACTCGGGCCACAACTCCACGTACCGCTTGAGTAAACGGCACCTTCTCTCTTGTTTTGTGTTGCTTTCATTTATTTATTCCTCGTCATTTAAATTATGCATGTTGCTTATTTATGCATGACTCAATCGAGCGCATGGGCTTAGTAAGTGGAATGAAAGATCCCCTATGGGGAGGGGTTAAAGCCCTTTACCACGATGTTTTGCCGCGCCGGTTGATGTGTGTTCGGTTGGATGCAAGACACGTTCAATCGGACATACTTAGAATAATATGATTGTCTTTATGTTTATATGCATGATGTGATGTGATGCGCATGGGCTTAGTATGTTGGTCTAAAGGTCCTCTCTTTGAGAGATCAAGAGCCCCCATAGGCCACCTTTACGGCAGTACTTCGCCGCGCCCCCCTTTATTTTGATGTTTATGCATTTTTGCCTATTTCATGCATCAGGTCCGTGTCCGTTCGAACGCGTTCACGAACGCAATTCGAACGCGCATACATTTTGCCTTATCATGCATCAGGTCTCATTTCCGTTCGAACGCTTAACAAACGCCATACGAACGTGAGCATTCTGTTTCATTTCCGTTCGAACGCGTTAACAAACGCCATACGAACGTGAACATTCTGTTCCATTTCCGTTCGAACGCGTTTACGAACGCTACTCGAACGCGAGCATTCTGTCTCATTTCCGTTCGAACGCGTTTACGAACGCCACACGAACGCGAACACACTGAATTAAGTCATTTTCATCATATGTGCGTCTATGCCTATATCTATCTTCTTTTGCACCATGTCATAGCATGCTCGCTTTAATGCCTAATTGCATCCCTAAGCGTCTTTTTGCATTATGTACTTAGTCGACCCTTTTGTTTGTGCATGGAAATATAATGGCTATTTGTTTATGGTATGTCTATGAAATCACATGTTCACCATCATTTGATTTGCCTTTATGTGTGCTTGTGTGGTTAGTATGTGCTTGCGTTTTCATGAATACAACATGCCAATGAAATTGTCTGTTTGTTGATTTAATGTACTTCTAAGCATGCAATCTTATATGTGAAATACATGTATGTTTAGGCGCATATTTTATCTTATGAATGTGAATTTAGAAGCATGATACCCTTAGAAATAAGTGTTACTTCAGCTTGTTTAAATTATTATATAAATCCTTTCATTACAAGTGACATGAGTAAGGGACCATTCCGAACCCAACGGTTTGAGGTCTTCCCTTGCGAGGGGTGAGTGCGGCCTTAAATCTTTGTCCCGTTTCACACCGGGTGGCGACTCCATGTTATGTAATTCTTCCCAACTAGGCCGCGAGCCTAGGAACGACGTCGCCCAGGTCCTGTGTCCCACAGTCTGGCGACTCCACTGGGGATGTAAAGTTGGCCCCGAAATATTGTCTTGTAATGAGTGGATTTATGTTTTAATTGGCTATGTCTATAGTGGATAAGTGAGGGTTTAATCAAGGGCACTTTGAGGCTAGGTAATGGTTCGGTGTCTTCCTTCATTCACTACCTTTCTAGAAGGAAAAGCTGTGAGGGCACCTATATGGCCATCTACTTGTAGCCTTTGTGATGGACTAATTTGGAGGACTCGTTGTTTATTCCTGACAACAAGCGATAAGAGCCTAAGAGGCTTGGGTATTTAAGTGAGCCTCGCTCCACCTTCCCTCTGGGGGATCTACAACGGGAAATCCATTTGACAGTCCATCACACACCATAGCTTATTGGCACGTACCTTAGTGTATAAAAAGGGATACGCTCACTTGGTCGCTCGAACCCTTGAGTGGGGAGACCTAGTTGTGGGCTATCCTTCGCCAGTGAGAGCCTTTGTCCATACTCTTGCAAATCCACCCATAGACCGGTTTGTAGGGTAAAGTAGCAATTATTTCCTTGAGTATGTGCTTGTGGACCGTCCTCATTTGGATGCAGTTGGACTATTGTCAGAAATGCGGGCTTGCTGGGCCATTTAAACTGTGGCAAGTTCGTACCTTATGACTATTAGGCCCAAAGCTTCTGAAATGTTGATGGGCCACTTTGTAAAAAAATATTATGTCATGTTTGCATCTTTTTTTATGCTTGTGTTTGGGAACATCGTTGTTTGGATCCATTTGGACCATTTATCATGGGATATGGGCTTGTTGGGCCATTTAAACTGGGACAGAACACATCTTATGACGATTGGGCCAAAAGGCTTCTAAATAACAGTGGGCCATTTTATGATTGTGTTCGGAATATTATCATTTGGATTTAGTTGGGCTCTTTGCCATAAGACATGAACTCGTTGGGCCATTTAAACTGGGACGAGTCCACTCCTATGACAGTTAGCCCAAAAACTTCTAAAATGATGATGGGCCGATTTGTGTGCAAATTTTAAAGAGTTGATATATTTCTTGTATCACATGCATCACATGCACCTCATGCATACATGCACCATGTTAACTCCCTTTTGATTTAAAAGCCATCATAGATGCATGTTGGTTAGGGAAGATGACAGACTTGTCAAAAGACCAAGCAGCCACCAAGAATACTGGCAGAAGACCTAGCTCAATGGGATAGGAAACCCAATCATGCATGCATGCATACACGTAACACATTTTGCATCCCTTTTGTGTTTGTTCTGTTTTGTAATAACAGGTTTCAGAAGAGAAAAAGAGAAAGCGGCAAGGACAAAACAACCAGAATCAGTAACATATGAGTAGTAGTTTTGGGGATGAGTCCCAGGGTCGAGGCCCACATCGTCAGAGTGTTGGAATGAATCCCGGGGTTGAGGCCCATGTCAGCAATTTCATAAATGAGTCACAGGGGTGAGGCCCGTATCTGTATCAGTCTGGGGGCGAGGCCCATATCAATATCAGTTTAGGGCCGAGGCCCATATCAGCAGAATTTTGGAATGAATCCAGGGAATGAATCCCACGGTCGAGGCCCATATCAGCAGAATTTTGGAATGGATCCAGGGAATGAATCCCAGGGCCGAGGCCCGCATCAGCAAAATTTTGGAATGAATCCAAGGGTCGAGGCCCACATCAGCATCAATCTAGGGGCGAGGCCCATGTCAGTAGCAGTTGGGGCCGAGGCCCACTTCAACATCAGTTTTGGGGATGAGTCCCAGGGTCGAGGCCCACATCAAACACAGTTTGGGAATGAGTCCCAGGGTCGAGGCCCACATTACATCAGTATCAGTCTTGCCGGGTATGGCATTCTGGGGGCGAGGCCCACATTACATCAGATCAGTTCCGCCGAGAATGGCACTCCAAAAATGGAGCACGGTTCGAAATGGACCATCATCTCATCACTCGCCGAAAATGGCACTCCGAAAATGGAGCACGGTTCGAAATGGACCATCATCGCAACAGTTCGGGAACAAAGCCCAGAGGAAGAAAGCCTCATATCAGTATAAGTTTGAGAACAAAGCTCAAGAGAAGAAAGCCTCATATCAGTATAAGTTTGAGAACAAAGCCCAGAGGAAGAACCTCATATCAGTATAAGTTTGAGAACAAAGCTCAAAATGGGAAGAAAGCCTCATGACAGTACAGTCCGGGAATAAAGCTCGGGAGGAATAAAGCCTCATATCGCAACAGTTCGGGAACAAAGCCCAGAGGAAGAAAGCCTCATATCAGTATAAGTTTGAGAACAAAGCTCAAAGTGGAAGAAAGCCTCATGTCAGTACAGTCCGGGAACAAAGCCCAGAGGAAGAAAGCCTCATATCAGTATAAGTTTGAGAACAAAGCTCAAAGAGGAAGAAAGCCTCATGTCAGTACAGTCCGGGAATAAAGCTCGGGAGGAATAAAGCCTCATATCAGCACAGTTCGGGAACAAAGCCCAGAGGAAGAAAGCCTCATATCAGTATAAGTTTGAGAACAAAGCTCAAAGGGGAAGAAAGCCTCATGTCAGTACAGTCCGGGAATAAAGCTCGGGAGGAATAAAGCCTCATATCAGTATAAGTTTGAGAACAAAGCTCAAAGGGGAAGAAAGCCTCATGACAGTACAGTCCGGGAATAAAGCTCGGGAGGAATAAAGCCTCATATCAGCACAGTTCGGGAACAAAGCCCAGAGGAAGAAAGCCTCATGTCAGTACAGTCCGGGAATAAAGCTCGGGAGGAATAAAGCCTCATATCAGCACAGTTCGGGAACAAAGCCCAGAGGAAGAAAGCCTCATGTCAGTACAGTCCGGGAATGAAGCTCGGGAGGAATAAAGCCTCATATCAGCACAGTTCGGGAACAAAGCCTAGAGGAAGAAAGCCTCATATCAGTATAGTTTGAGAACAAAGCTCAAGGGGAATAAAGCCTCATATCAACACTCAGTTCAGTTCAGGGGAAGAAAGCCTCCTGTCAGTTCAATTCAGGAATAAAGCCCACACTCAGTACAGTTCAGGGACAAAGCCCACAGTTAACACAGTCAGGGAACAAGACCCTCAGCTCAAAATGGGAACAAGACCCACGGGAACAAGACCCAACACTCAACAATTCAGGGAACAAGACCCTCAGCTCAAAATGGGAACAAAACCCACGGGAACAAAACCCACTACTCAACAATTCAGGGAACAAGACCCTCAGCTCAAAATGGGAACAAGACCCACGGGAACAAAACCCACCACTCAACAATCCAGGGAACAAGACCCTCAGCTCAAAATGGGAACAAGACCCACGGGAACAAAACCCACTACTCAACAATTCAGGGAACAAACCCAGCTCACTTCAGAAATGAACCAGGGGTCGCAGCACCTCACCACCAAATCAACGCAACACAACACATGGTAAGTCAAGTGGCAGCTGGCGAGCCAGGTAAGTAGAAATGCATTGCATAACTTTGATAGGATTGTCACTGTTGCACATTACCAAGTCCCATCAAAGTGGGGGCGACTGTAGGCACTGCATTTTTACACATAAACCCGATGAGGAGTCTTATTTGGAGACAACTACCTTTTAAGTCACCGAGGTCGCGGGAAACGGACATCGGAAGGGGAAATTCTGAATAAACAAGGTTCACTGTTTTCGTTCGTGCTGCGTTCGTGTTTACGTTCGAACGTCAAACAGATTGCGGGCGTTCGTGTCCGCGTTCGAGGGAGCGTTCGAACGGTGTCGGTAATTCTGGTTTTGCTGCTAGCCTCACATCCAGCCCAATTAGCCCCCCAAAGCCCATAAAACACATCCCAATTTAAATAAATAATATTAATTAAAACATTAACTAAATAAGATAATAATTAAATTAATATTAACATTAAATAAAACAATTTAAATCATTTACCAATTAAAATAAACAATTACCAACTTAAACTAAATCATGCCTAAAATAAACAAATCACACACTAAATCAAAATATAATCATACCAAGTTAAAATCAATCAACCAATTATATTCCCAATCTAATAAGATTATTCCCAAACTTAAAATATTGTATTCCTAATCCAAGCCAATCAAATATTCAACCTTCCCTATCTAGCCAAGATTTGTCCCCCCTCAATCTTTGACTTCCCTTAACCAAACCAAATCAAATCCTTTGACTTCCCTTAACCAACCAAATCAAATCCCTTTCCTTGTCAAACCCAACCCTTTGCCTATAAAAAGAGCCCTTCACCAACCTTCTCAACCCTAGCTAGCTAGCCCCTAACTCATACACAACACACATAAAAATTACAGGAGGAACACACCCAAAAAAGAGTAAGCAAAAGATAAAGAGGAAAATGCAGCGAAACCACAAGGAAATAATAGCAAAAGATAACGAACGAGAACAGTGAACCAGTGAACCAGGAGAGTTGCGGAGCACCCCCCTTCCGACGATCGTGTACCGTACATCCGAGAGATGATTTAAAAGGTCAGACCTGAGGGTACCTTTTCATTAGTTTTATATTCATTTATTATTATTATTATTGCATTCTATTCGCATGAGAGTCGTTTATGGATGCATGTTGTGGCTTGAATGAAATGGAAGAGTGTCGTCTCTTGTGGTATATAGGATGGAACCCGGACATAAATTTCATAGCCGATTCCGAATGGACGGTAATATGATCTGTACTCGGGCCACAACTCCACGTACCCTTGAGTAAACGGCACCTTCTCTTGTTTTGTGTTGCTTTCATTTATTTATTCCTCGTCATTTAAATTATGCATGTTGCTTATTTATGCATGACTCAATCGAGCGCATGGGCTTAGTAAGTGAATGAAAGATCCCCTATGGGGAGGGGTTTAAAGCCCTTACCACGATGTTTTGCCGCGCCGGTTGATGTGTGTTCGGTTGGATGCAAGACACGTTCAATCGGACATACTTAGAATAATATGATTGTCTTTATGTTTATATGCATGATGTGATGTGATGCGCATGGGCTTAGTATGTTGGTCTAAAGGTCCTCTCTTTGAGAGATCAAGAGCCCCCATAAGGCCACCTTTACGGCAGTACTTCGCCGCGCCCCCCTTTATTTTGATGTTTATGCATTTTTGCTTATTTCATGCATCAGGTCCGTGTCCGTTCGAACGCGTTCACGAACGCAATTCGAACGCGCATACATTTTGCCTTATCATGCATCAGGTCTCATTTCCGTTCGAACGCGTTAACAAACGCCATACGAACGTGAGCATTCTGTTTCATTTCCGTTCGAACGCGTTAACAAACGCCATACGAACGTGAACATTCTGTTCAATTTCCGTTCGAACGCGTTTACGAACGCTACTCGAACGCGAGCATTCTGTCTCATTTCCGTTCGAACGCGTTTACGAACGCCACACGAACGCGAACACACTGAATTAAGTCATTTTCATCATATGTGCGTCTATGCCTATATCTATCTTCTTTGCCCATGTCATATCATGCTCGCTTTAATGCCTATTGCATCCCTAAGCGTCTTTTTTGCATTATGTACTTAGTCGACCCTTTTGTTGTTGTGCATGGAAAATATAATGGCTATTTGTTTATGGTATGTCTATGAAATCACATGTTCACCATCATTTGATTCGCCTTTATGTGTGCTTGTGTGGTTAGTATGTGCTTGCGTTTTCATGAATACAACATGCCAATGAAATTGTCTGTTTGTTGATTTAATGTACTTCTAAGCATGCAATCTTATATGTGAAATACATGTATGTTTAGGCGCATATTTTATCTTATGAATGTGAATTAGAAGCATGATACCCTTAGAAATAAGTGTTACTTCATCGCTTATTTAAATTATTATATAAATCCTTTCATTACAAGTGACATGAGTAAGGGACCATTCCGAACCCAACGGTTTGAGGTCTTCCCTTGCGAGGGGTGAGTGCGGCCTTAAATCTTTGTCCCGGTTCACACCGGGTGGCGACTCCATGTTATGTAATTCTTCCCAACTAGGCCGCGAGCCTAGGAACGGCGTCGCCCAGGTCCTGTGTCCCACAGACTTGTTCAGCCACTGCAAACGAACGTCACCTATCCACGACGTTACATTCCATTCTGCAACTCAGTCATAATGGGTGATCGTTGGCTACCCCTCTTACATTCCATTCTTCAACTCAAAAAGGAAAGCTTTGATGTCAACCTTCATTCCTCCTGCGAAACCTTTCATTCTCTTGTTCTGACCAGCTTCTTCCCATTCATTTCCCCTTTCATCCATTCTGTTGCTGAACTCTCCAACAACCCATGGTTTCCACCTTTTACCGTCGTCTTACTACGCAAGTTGCTTTTTGTTAACAATCCTCACAGACGGCTCCAAATGTTGACGGATGAACCCTCTTGAGACAACCTTCCTTCAACCTTGAATTTGTTTGGTTATGAGGAGACCAAAGGCAAATGTTGTAAAAAGCGGAGAAAACACAAATATCGACAAGAGAGTTTTAACGTGGTTCAGCGGAACAAGTCCAGCATACGTCGACGGGCACAAAATGAGATGTTACTTTTATTACCAAAATCAGCTCGGTCGACCTGTTTTCACGGATGGCCTAATGATAATCGAGTCGTTTTGCTTATGGTGTTTTACAAGTAGTGCTCATTTTCTTTCAGTTACAAGTTTCGCTCTCCAAAAAAATGATCATCCTCTACAAACAAATCTAACTTCTCTTTATATACTTAGAGAATACAACACTGTTCTCCTGCTCTCGTGACGTTTCCCGCGTGGTCTCCGACTGATTGACGGGCTCTCTGCCCCAAGACTGTCGTCACCGAAAGCAAACATGCCGCCTGACGGCCTGTCACATCACTATGTTTTCTCTACTGCCACACGCAACAATAATGATGTCGGCTTATAAAGAGCCTCAAGCTATGACACGTGTCATAGGGAAAATCCAACTACTCTGGTCTCACGTCGATCATGAAGAGGTCGGCTAAGTAATCTGCCGAGCTTCTCAAACTGATACCGTCCTGACCCGAAATATCCGAACTCATCAACCGTTTCCTGGAAGGAAGATAAAACCAAGTCGAACTGCCGGTCTACTGTGGTCGGCCCCGACTCTGATGTTGCCGGCCTCTGAAATCTGTGCCATGACATATCTTTTGGTCTGTCATACACGAAAAACTGGACCTGAGCTCCATCCCGGGTCGAAGAGCAACATGTACACTCTGAGCATGGGTCCTCCGGACGAGGAAAATTCCCTCTCTGCCCTTGCCGAACTGTTCAAATGCCTTAGTCGCAGAAATCCCCATCAACAAATTCATTTTTTAAAATCGACTTATAATAAGAGAATATACAAGGGTTTATAAATCATAAAGATAATCAAAACTTAATTAATGTTCAACAAATGAACCACGATAGAAAATGAAAAATCTCATTTCTCAATCACAACTATTATATCTTATTATTACTTGAATTACAATCATTCTCTACCACGGGAGCCACTCATATTATAAAATGCGAACGTCATCAGCTAGAAAAAAAATAATTATTATGAATTTTAATTAGATCCGGTCACGATTTCGATTCGAAATCGAAATCGATCGGAAGGAATGGACGGTTCCAGTTCCGTACGGTTCGGTTAAGGTTCTCACTCTAGCCGAACCGTTGGAACCGTTCGATTCCAATATGATATAAATAATTTTTTTAATTTCAAGCTATTTATTTTATTTTTAATTTAATATAATAAAATTCAAATAACACAGTTTTCATTAGAGACAATATATATATTTCAACTCTCAGTGCAAAGTGCAAACATCTCATCATATGCAAGATTGGCAACCCCCATCATCTACGTCCACACAGTAAATAATTTTTTATGTTTCAGCAAATTTCTGTAAAAATATTTCCCATTTCCATACTTCATTGTGTAAATTTTGCAAGTGACGTAATTATAAGACTAAAAATTCAACTCAAATCTTAAATCAAAACCTAATAGCATATCATAATATATACACTAGTTGTTTCCCTTGACAGGATAAAAAAAATAGATTCACACTTTAGTCTCAATGTCATTATGTAATTATTGAAAATGGATATAACAAGAGACGTACATGGTTTATAGTGTTCTTATAGATCAAGCTCGAATATGAGAAGATGATGACAAACTAAAAGATCAACTTGAGATCCCAAAAATTGTCAAATAATTTCAAACCTTCGTATATAATAGAAAGCGACATTAATTTAATCACATCCTGAAATAATGATTAGATTTTTGTGTTATATATATTATGATATCGTTTGAGGTAGAATTTTGTGAGCTTATAAGTTAATTTATAAGTTAGCGTTTAAACACAATATCAAATATATAAATTAAAATTAATTTATATTCATAAAATTATAATATCACAATTTTAACAACTTTTCTACAAGAAAAGGCCAATCAAGTTATAAAAGCTAAATCTTACTAGAAGCTCATACGCTTGATAAAGTAGACTACTAAAGGGTAAAATGTTTGGCACATGCTTCGGCGGCGGCTTTAATATTTAGAATGAGAAAGTTCTTAGAAAATTCCAAACTTATTGAACAATAAGTTTATGGATTTTTATTTGGTTTTAAAATTTAAATCGGGGTAATGCTTCGCTCATTTTTCGGTATAAACTACTTTTAAGTGTGTATTTTTATTTGAATAAAATGCAATTGGAATCTGGATAATTAATAAATGTGTTCTTGGTAAGATCATGATCCAAGAAAAATATATGAAAATTATCTTGCGATTCATTATTGGACAATATTAATGAATATAATGAATATTGATATAACATTTCATTTTGACAAATATTTCATCAATTCTACTTTAGACTGTATTATTTTAATTTGAAAGGTTGAATGGAGACCATCTACTTTCTTAATTTAGGTAAACTTTTAAGTTTGAATGTTTATGGATGAATAAATTCGAATATAAGTGATGAATATATTTATCGTTCCTAAATTTTATATTTTGTTTATTAATTCGAGTCTTTTGAGTGTTTTAATGTATTTTCGGTGTTTTTATAGGTTGAGATACAACAGGATGGACATAGGTGTTAATCGTCAAGTAAATATAGTGTTTTTTAATATGAAATGCAAAAAAAGAGTTCCATTGACACGATTATGGACTCTCATTGTCACGCCAACATAGTTTAAAATTTTAACAAGCTTTTTGCGCTCCACTGGCTAGTCATTGGCGCGGCAATATGCACGAATTCTGCATCAATGAGAATTCATATTTCTTAACAATGAAAGTTCACATCACTCACTATATAAGCACTAGTATGTTCCAAGCCCTAGATAACATATTTTTGAAGACTCAATGAGATTTTTGAGAGAAAAACAAATCACATCAAGCAAGCACAAGCCCAGAAGCTTACCATCAGGAAGCGAAAGATCGTCGATCTCAACAGAGTTTTCATTTCTCTTTTCTTCCATGATGTTTGGTTTATTGATGTAATTAAACTCTTAATCTAGGATTGTGATGAAACTCATTACTCTAATTTTATACAGTTGATCTTTTTTATAACTAGTATGATTTATTGGCTTGTTTATTGAATTTTATGTTTAATGTTTCTTGTTGTCTGATCACCAATAAGATTGATGAAATAAACTTAATTGAACTTGAAAAATGAATTTTAGGTTTAGCCTTAAGTTCAATAACATTCGATCTCATCTAAGAGATTTCCTTGCATGATAGATTATACATATGTAGGGCGTGTGTAACCATAATTGTAACTTGATCTTAATAAATATGATTTAAATTGATTAACATAAAAATATAGTTAATTGACTTATTCGAAATATTTGCACATGACCATCGAAAGAGACTTGTAGATATTTTCGTGCTCTTAGCTAATAAGTTAATTTATTACGCAAGCATATTAATCTCAATTCATCTTTCGCATATTACTGAGTGGATTCATAATCATGAATGTTTGTCTCTTATTGATTACAATTTAACGCTTTCAATTTTCCTTATTTTTCTCTTTAGTGTTTGTTTAAGATTCCTTAAAAACTACAATTAAATTTTATTTAGATAATCGTAGGAAAGTAGTCTTAATAATTAGTAGAATGGCTAATAAATCCTTGTGTGTTTATTCACAACAGTGGATACAATATATATCCGATTTTTTATCATTATATTACTTGAGCGATACATATATTTACATGCGTTAGTAAAATCGTGATGAATAAGTTTCATTTTTCAGTGTTAAGTTGACATATTGAATTATCATAATGACTACAGGTGGGAAATATTTTTCAAACCGAAATGAATGTATCAGTCGTTTTTTTGGCTTGAGTAAAGTCTTTAATAAGTAATCAAAACTGATAAAATACAAAGAGATCTAGTTGAAAACCAAACCCGGAGGAGGAGGTCATATTTTATTTGAAGGGTGACAATTTTTTTTCTGCCTCTGGGTTAAATATTTTATTATTATTATTTAAAAAAAAAAAAATGAAATCTTCAGATTTTTAACATGAGCAGTTCAATCCTGATGTCGTCCCTGATCAAATGATGGAACAACATGTTACAAATAAAACATAAAATATATAAAATCTTATATTAACACTATATATATATATTGGAATCGTTGGAAACCCCCCGCCAAACCATCCCTTCCGGGCTTAAACGGTGCGGGTAAAACCTTTGGCTGTCCCAAGCTCTTACAAGAAACGCAGTTTCTGGATTCGAACTCAAGATCTCAATGTGAGATCATGAACCCTACATCATCAAACTACGTCACTTGGAGACTTAAAACACTAGATATGGATGATATGAATTGATTAAACAAGAAATATTGCCAAACAAATAATTTTTTCCTTAAATAAAATTTATGTGAATCCACATGATAATGTAATGAAACACATACACATGTCACACAAAGCTGGAGCCTATCCATTGCCTACACAAATAAGACATTTATCCCCTAATTTCAAGGCTTCTTAAGATATTGTCGAAGATCATGATTCATGACTTCATTTTTTTAATGATTAATAATTATTATATATATGATTAAAAAAGAAGAAGAAATATTATATTCTACAAAGTTACAATTAGGAAAATCTTTTAGTTTGATTTTGAACCATATAGAGATCTGCAAGTTTTCTGTCTATTATTTGAATTTCAAACAAAATTAAGTATTATTTTAAGCCTCGTTGAAAGACGGACTTAATTATTAAAAAAAAAAAAAAAAAACTTGAATCAATCTAACATGAAACCAAACCAAAATGTAAGTTGTCAGGATTTGTTAAAAAATATTATCTTCAACGTGAGCTCTAAAAACACTTGTTGGAAAGTTTAAAATCAGAATTTGGCAGTATAAGATTGCTAGACTAATTAAAGATTATTTGGATTCTTGATATATAATTTATTTTTTATAATTTGTTATTGAGACTATATTATATATTACTTATCGGCAAAAGATATTGAAATGGGAATATTTTTTTATATGGGATTTGTTTATAGAATTAGTTAATTTATATATGATTTTGTAAATTGGCTGATTAATTTGGTTGTTACGTGCATTACTTGAGGCATTCGTGTTTGTGTGTGAGAAATAAAATTGATAATTATTTAATGTGTGAATGCTAGGTGATTGATATTGATAATCATATGATCAATAAAAGTTCAAAATTTTTCGAAATGATATAGAGAGATCAATTTGGTGAAGAGAATTGAATTTTGTAAATTAATATTTTTTTTCCTTTATTATTATTATTATTGTAAAATATAAACATCATTGAGCATGCATTGATTGTTAGGGAGCAATCTTTTCCTGCACAGTACTAAGGGATTTTGTCAAATTAATATTTTTTTTTCCTTTATTACTATTATTATTACTAATCTAACTTTATTGTAAAATATAAACATCATTGAGCATGCATCGAGTGTTAGGGAGCAGTCTTTTCCTGCACAGTAATAAGGGATTTTGTAAAATTAATATTTTTTTTTCCTTTATTACTATTATTACTAATCTAATTTACATATATTTTGGTCCTACACCCTCTCTGGTATTATCACGTGGCACCACATAAATCATAAGATAAAATTATATTTAAATCTTCAATTTAATCAATATTTTTAATATATTGAATTTTGTCACACATCTCGATATCAATAATTCACTTTAATAAATATTTATGGTACATTGAATCTCCACTTATTTCAATATCTATAACACACTTTAATTAATATTTATGATACATTAAATTTCCACATATCTCGATATATACAATGCACTTTAATTAATATTGATGGTATGTTAAATTTCCACGCATCGATATCTACAGTGTACTTTAATTAATATTTATAATACATTGAATTTCCATACATATCTATAATTATAATTCAATTTGAATTACCATAATAGGTGACGACTCTTTTATTCTTCGATTAGTCATCTTGTAGGGTTATTCGTACTCTATAGGACTGCGAGCCCAACAATATCGTAGTCGTCGACGTCATTGACATATCGTAAACCATGCTTCACTCTTACATATACATTGAATTTTTATAAGATTCGTGTATTTATTTTTTTATTTTTTTGTGTTTCATGTATCTCATTATGATCCTATGTCAACTTTAAAAGGATATTGAGATGTATTGAAAATACATGATAAAATTGGAACATCACACTCTTGTTTTGATAGACGACTTCATTTATGAGACCATCACCTTAACTTGACATATTAAGCTAATTTTGGCTAATGCTACCTGAAGGTGAGAATCGGTTTCCCTTCCCGTGGCTACGACCATAAAATGAACCATATAGAAAAAGGCAATGGAGGATCATAACTAGATTCTATGATTTTTAAAATTCCTCTTTTAACATATTAAACACAACACACACCACATATATATCTAAATATTGAAGAATCATAGCAAGATTAAACGCAACACACACACACCATATATATCTAAATATTGAAGAATCATAGCAGCACCTTCCATGGTTTAATTCGGAAAGCGAATCATCTCTGATTGCCTCCAAGTGTATCCACACATCGAATAGGTTAACGAAACTTCTGGTTATATACTTGGGAAATCTACAAAGCATGTGAAAACTAATTTCAATCATAGCAAGTATACCTTCCATGGTTTAATTCGGAAATCGAATCATCTCTGATTACCTCCAAGTGTATCAACACACCGAATAGGTTGACGAAACTTCTGGTTATATACTTGGGAGATCTACAAAGCATGTGAAAACTAATTTCACGAAACTTTGTTTAGCTTTAATCATTTTCCTATGGATTAGGAAATGACTTAGCTTGAACTTTAAAAAAACATAAAGGAATCAAGTTTCAATTCAACCTCATCTTATTGTTCTCGATCTCTAACAATAAGAAAACCAAAGAAAATATTTGTTCCTCCCAACCATCGTCTCCCTTGTGTGTCTTTAATGTTTTTGTTTTTTGTTATGTCGTACATAAACAACGTTAGTCTTTGATCATTGGTAATAATTCACCATGACTTTTGAATTTTTATAAGATTCGTGTATTTATATTTTTTTTATTTTTTTTTTGTGTTTCATGTATCTTATTATGATCCTATGTCAACTTTAAAAGGATATTGAGATGTATTGAAAATACACGATAAAATTGAACATCACACTCTTGTTTTGATAGACGACTTCATTTATGAGACCATCACCTTAACTTGACATATTAAGCTAATTTTGGCTAATGCTACCTGAAGTGAGAATCAGTTTCCCTTCCCGTGGCTACGACCATAAAATGAACCATATAGAAAAAGGCAATGGAGGATCATAACTAGATTCTATGATTTTTAAAATTCCTCTTTTCATATTAACACAACACACACCACATATATATCTAAATATTGAAGAATCATAGCAAGATTAAACGCAACACACACACACACACATATATATCTAAATATTGAAGAATCATAGCAAGCATACCTTCCATGGTTTAATTCGGAAAGCGAATCATCTCTGATTGCCTCCAAGTGTATCCACACATCGAATAGGTTAACGAAACTTCTGGTTATATACTTGGGAAATCTACAAAGCATGTGAAAACTAATTTCAATCATAGCAAGTATACCTTCCATGGTTTAATTCGGAAATCGAATCATCTCTGATTACCTCCAAGTATCAACACACCGAATAGGTTGACGAAACTTCTGGTTATATACTTGGGAGATCTACAAAGCATGTGAAAACTAATTTCACGAAACTTTGTTTAGCTTTAATCATTTTCCTATGGATTAGGAAATGACTTAGCTTGAACTTTAAATAAAAAACATAAAGGAATCAAGTTTCAATTCAACCTCATCTTATTGTTCTCGATCTCTAACAATAAGAAAACCAAAGAAAATTGTTGTTCCTCCCAACCATCGTCTCCCTTGTGTGTCTTTAATGTTTTTGTTTTTTGTTATGTCGTACATAAACACGTTAGTCTTTGATCATTGGTAATAATTCACCATGACTTTTGAATTTTTATAAGATTCGTGTATTTATTTTTTTTATTTTTTTTTTTGTGTTTCATGTATCTTATTATGATCCTATGTCAACTTTAAAAGGATATTGAGATGTATTGAAAATACACGATAAAATTGGAACATCACACTCTTGTTTTGATAGACGACTTCATTTATGAGACCATCACCTTAACTTGACATATTAAGCTAATTTTGGCTAATGCTACCTGAAGGTGAGAATCGGTTTCCCTTCCCGTGGCTACGACCATAAAATGAACCATATAGAAAAAGGCAATGGAGGATCATAACTAGATTCTATGATTTTTAAAATTCCTCTTTTAACATATTAAACACAACACACACACATATATATCTAAATATTGAAGAATCATAGCAAGATTAAACGCAACACACACACACACACATATATATCTAAATATTGAAGAATCATAGCAAGCATACCTTCCATGGTTTAATTCGGAAAGCGAATCATCTCTGATTGCCTCCAAGTGTATCCACACATCGAATAGGTTAACGAAACTTCTGGTTATATACTTGGGAAATCTACAAAGCATGTGAAAACTAATTTCAATCATAGCAAGTATACCTTCCATGGTTTAATTCGGAAATCGAATCATCTCTGATTACCTCCAAGTGTATCAACACACCGAATAGGTTGACGAAACTTCTGGTTATATACTTGGGAGATCTACAAAGCATGTGAAAACTAATTTCACGAAACTTTGTTTAGCTTTAATCATTTTCCTATGGATTAGGAAATGACTTAGCTTGAACTTTAAATAAAAAACATAAAGGAATCAAGTTTCAATTCAACCTCATCTTATTGTTCTCGATCTCTAACAATAAGAAAACCAAAGAAAATATTTGTTCCTCCCAACCATCGTCTCCCTTGTGTGTCTTTAATGTTTTTGTTTTTTGTTATGTCGTACATAAACACGTTAGTCTTTGATCATTGGTAATAATTCACCATGACTTTTGATAGCAAGTGTCAAGTTAAGTTTGTATTTTATTTAACCTACAAGTGACTTGTTATATCAAGTAATAAGTTACTTGCCATGTGTCACTTGATAATTGGTTAACATAAATGAAATAAGATTTTTACTTACTTACTTAATATTAAATTAAAATTAAATATAAAATCAAATATTTTACATTTAATTTAATTAAATAAATAATATAAATACATAAAGTATTTCAAATTTATCCACACTATTGATCAAATATCTAATTTGATAGATTTAATAAGATCTTGACACTTGGTAAAATCTCATGATGCTATGTGTAAACATAAGATCTTGACACTTGACCAAATCAAATTTGACATGTGTAAAATAAATAAACATCTAGATATTTTATTTATTTACTAACAAATAAATACTTAATTTTAAATACAAAATCAAATATCTTGTATTTAATAACATTTTGATACTTGGAAAAATCATATGATTCCATGTGTCAATTTAAGATATTGACACATGTATAAATCAAAATTTGACATGTGTAAAGTAAATATATATATAGATATTTTATTAAAATATTATAATCGTAAATATCTCATTATCAATGTTAAACATCTCTATCAGTCTCCCAATTGTTCGTAAATCATATTTATGGTATTTCTAAAATCACCATAATATTTCTCAAATTTGTGGGTACTAGTGCGTCATTACCGGGAAATTTTATACTTTACCGATAAAGTACTTAAATTATCGTATGTTCTTATATCGAAATCATTTAATTAATTAATCAATGTGAAATATCATTAACTGACTTAATGATATCTATTCTGTATATCGTCAATTATTCGGCTATTATGTGTGATGTGACCCTATGGGTTCTCCATGAGCTAGACATGAGTCAATACGAATACTTTCGTATCACTTCGATATAACCCATTGTAACCGAACTTTCCAATGATCACGAGCAATATGTCATGATCCACAGACACGAAGAATGAAATATCGGATAAAACTCATATAATCGTATCTACGTGTAGGAAAGTCCATCTACTGTATACTCTCGACCGAGTGCGGGTCATGAAGTCTTCAAGCCTCTAACTCAATCATAGAATCATGAAATCAATCATATACGAGATCCACGTATCCATAAAATACATTTTCAGAAGACATGTGCTCCGGCCGGAGATTTAATCCTCGTGTAGGACATTTCTGCCTAGGATCTCAAGCTCAAGTATCTGAGCCAGCAGATTCCCTCTTGATCATCACATGTCCTTGTATATTTAGAACACATTGCCATCAAGCTTCTTTCACTAGGTGTGGCTAGAGCGATTCTATATACAAAAGTGTGCGATGCGTCTCAATGCAGACGACAGTCGTGACATCTCAGGTCAAATGACCAATGGTACACTAGTACAGTTGTGCAATAAATTATTGATTGCGGATGATCGCTCATGTGATTTATCACATTTGGTCACGTTCAGTAACACGTTTCTCAAACTCATTACCCATGTTCATACTTTTGCGACGTAAGACCTGTCACCCAAATATCAATATCAAATACTTATATATGACAGTATCAAAACATGTCAGTCATGTGATGTGATCATCCATGATGACATCACCTCAACCAGGAACAGATTCAGATGTATTTAAATTGAAACTATGTACTCATATATATAACTTTTTGGCAGATAGAGTCTCGACACGAAATATATAACGGGATCTCATTTTGCATAAAGTATAAGATATCAACTGAACATATGCAAAATATTATAAGATTATTTTTTATATTAATCGTAATAAATTTACGAATAATAAGAAAAATATACTTACATAAAGATGATACTTTTGAACCATATGATACGATTGGTTCTATGGAATATCCACCAACACTACTTATATTTTCTTTTCTTTTGAATATAAAAATCCCAACGCAATTACGCAAACCTATCTATATCTAGATATTGTAAAAAATACATCATTGAGCATGCATTAATTGTTAGGGAGCAATATTTTCCTGAAGGACCTGAACAATACTAGGGGTTTCTGATCAAATATATTAATTAATATTCTTATACTATTAAGCAAGAACTGTTTTTGAGTATTTTAAATTTTAAGGTTGATAAATAAATTTTTAAAATGAGATCCCCTGCTGATAAAAAATAAAATTATACAAACCTTATTCTACACATAAAAATTGAAATTCATTTATATTTGAACCCTAATTTTGGATCAATTTTGAAACATCCACCATCTACCTGTATCAAGTTCTCCAAACCACATATGCTATTAAGAAAGCTTGTAGAGACTTGTAGCATAATCATTTGGCAAGAATTAGTGACTCTATTTAAAAAGGGAAAAAAGGAAAAAAAAAAAAAAATCTTCATTCCTAGCCATGTTTAATAAATAATAAACAACACCTCAAGTAATCTGCAATCAAACTTAATTTCTTAATCAAATGTATTATCGGTTAGGTTAATTAGATTAAATAATAGACAGAAAATATTCTCATCAATTTATTTACACATAATATAGTATTTTAGCACTCATAATCTCGTTATATAAAGTTCCAACGAATGACAAGTCCTTTCAGCTAGACCCGGCCAAGGTTCCGGTTCGGAACCGGAACCGAACCGGAACCGAACCGGTTCGGTTAGGGTTCCTCCCCTAGCCGAACCGGTTGGAACCGTACGGTTCCGGTTGGAACCGGTTTGTATATATATAATAATATATTTTTTTAATTTTTTAATTAAGATTTTTATTTGTAATTTAGTGTAATTATGTAATGTAATTTAACTTAATTTGTAATTTACATAATTTTATTTGTAATTATTTTCAAAAATAATATTTATATAATTATTTGTAATTTGAGTTTTATTTTAAAAAAAGTAAAAAAAAAAAAAAAAAACCGAATGGAACCGGAACCGAACGGTTCCGGTTCGGAACCGAACCGAACCGCCGGCCCGGTCTACTTTCAGCAATAAAATATAGTTTTTTTTCACATATATATATTTATATATATTTATATATTTTTGTCACCTCTGTTAAGCTGTCTTTCTGAAAGAGTGATATTGCGTTTGGTCGAATGTCAATAGAGCGTTACCGCTAGCATTAATTATCATTAAGTAAATACCTACTTTAAACATTCACAAAATCATAATCTCACGACATGAACTTATTTTTGGATGTTAGCTTATACTCTAACTTATACTTTAACGCTCTCTGACAATACTCTCTACCAAACGCACTCTTATTATATACATTAAAAATCCCATCTAAATCTTCATTGAGAGACCTTGAAATAATATATACTTATTTAGTTGTATCATCTGAACATTTTTTTTTGAATCGTTAGAAATTTCACCGCCAAACCACTCATTATAGGTTTAAACGGAGCAGATAAAACCCCAGCTGTCCCAGACTCTTACAAGAAATGCACTTTCTAAATTCGAACCTACCTCAATATGAGATCCTAAATCCTACACCACCAAACTACGTCCCTAAGGGACGTATAATCCGAACATGATATTACGTAATTGAAGTAATTTGTTGATTATATAGCATGATACTTTACCCACCTCAACCGTGTAAAGCAATTGAATTTATTGGTTATATAATATGATTCACTTTGAATTACTTTAGGTTATTAATATCTTCCTAATAGTTAGATCAACTCAAATTAAAACAAATGGAGTTTCACATAAGTTTTAAGTGACAATAATTAAATATTTACAATAGAGATCACAAACATATATTTTCTTTTTCGTCTTGAACATAATAAATGTGTCATCTGTTTAATGAAATGGATTTTTAAATAATAATTATTGATGGAGATTTCTGCGATTAAGGTATATGAACAGTTCGGCGAGGGCAGAGAGGGAATTCTTCTCGTCCGGAGGACCAATGCTCAGAAGGTGTATTATGTTCTTCGACCCGACGTGGAGCTCGGATCCAGTTTCTTGGGTATGACCGACCAGAGGCTACAACATGACACAGATTTCAGAGACCGACGACATCAGAACCGAGGCCGACCACATTAGACCGGAAGCTCGGTTTGGATCTGTCCTACCTCCTGGAACGAGTTGACGAGTTCGGATATTTCGGGTCGGGACGGGAACAATTTGGGCAGCTCGGCAGATCACATGGCCGACCTCTTGAAGACCGACGTGAGATCAGAGTAGTTGAAGTTTTCCCTCCGATAGGTGTCATTATTCAAAGGCTCTTTACATGATGGCATCATTATTGTTGCGTGTGGCAGTAGAGAAAACATAGTGATGTGACAGATTGTCAGGCGGCAGATTTGCTTTCGGCGACGACAATCTTGGGGCAGAGAGCCCGTCAATCAATCGGAGATCAAGCGGGAAACGTCACAACGTTAGAGAAGCAGTGTTGTAACTATTGAATATAAAAGAGAAGTTGAATTCATTTAGAAAAAAAGATAGAGAGCAAAACTGGTAACAAAGAGAGGATGAACACCACTTGTAAAAACACGAAAGGAAAATAGCTCGGTTTCGTTTAGACCTCCCTCCAAATAGGTCGGCCGAGTTAGTTTCGGTAATAAAAACAACCCACACCACTTTGTGCCCGTGGACGTAGATTGGACTCGCTCCGCTGAACCACGTTAAAAGTCTCATTGTCGACTTTATGTGTTTATTTTTCGCCTTTTGATGTATTTGTCTTTGGTCTCCCCATAATCAAACAAATTCAAGGTTAAAAGAGGATTATCTCGAGAGGGTTATCTCGAAACTACCCCTGGGACGAAAATCACCTGTCAACAGTTGGCGTCATCTGTGGGGATAGAACAAAAAACAACTTGCGTTGTAAGACGATGGTAAAGGGTGGAAACCATGGGTCGTTGGAGAGTTCAGCAGCAGAATGGTTCGGGAGAATAAAGGAAGGAACATATGAAAGGGGACATGAATGGGAAGAAGCTGGTCAGAACGGGAAGAGGAAATGGTTCACAATAAGAAGGAAAGTTGACAGTAGTGGCAAATATAGCGGAAGGAATGCCCAAGGAATTTCGGACAGAAATGGCTTGCCTTTTTTTATTATGGGTTGTAGAATGGAATGTAAGAAGGTTGGTCAACGATCACCCATTAGAACTAAGTTGTAGAATATGATGTAACGATGTGGATGAGTGATGTCTGCCAACTGCTGGTCGCAACCCTCCGAGAAGAAGGTGATACGCTCGTTCGACCAGCAAGGTCCTCGGGGAGGTAGTGATCAATGATCGGTCGCGGAAGGAGACGGTCAGGAGCGCGTGATCGGCATCCATCACAGTGGCCTCCCCGAGTGAGAGGAAAGGAGAAAAATCTCACGGGGCCACTAAAGGCCATGGGAAAGGTTCTTGACCGAGCTCCGAAATTGTCATGAGATGCTTATGGAGCGCTCGGCACGAAGGGAACCCTATCAGCATGGTCCGGAAGCAAGCTCTGACTAGAAGATATGTCGGACTGCCAAGACAAGAACCAGAAAAATCATTGTAAAAGTCTCTCTTAAAATGACTCGCAAAGAGTTGTAAGAAGCATGCATGGGGAAATTTATGCCCTCATAGTGCTTTCAGGCTCCATAGCCGCCCAACATTAGGAGGTTTCTGCCCTCAGGGTCTCGGCCGATCACCGATCCGTAGCCCGGCTAGCCGGGACGCTGAGTTGTAAGATTCATAATTGTGTTTTGTGAGGCACCAGACATGACGCTACCTCGGGGCACCCGAGTTATTATTCTTTTCGGGTTTGTGTGGAGTATATGCTAAATCACCTCCATTTTGTTAACTTTATCTTGTTTCATTTTTTGTTTTTCGCCGATGTCTGGCAAGGGGACGCCCGCGCCGGGATCCGCAAAGCCTCAGAGGTTGAAAATCTTCCCTCGTGTAAGTCTCAGATGTCCCATCAGCTCGAGGCTGGATTCGTTCGGCCGAGTCTGTTACGTCCCACCAGCTCGGGGTTGGATTCGTTCCGCTGATTCTGTTATGTTCCACCAGCTCGGGGCTGGATTCGTTCCGCCGAGTCTGTTATGTGCCACTAGCTCGGGGCTGGATTCATTCCGCCGAGTCTGTTATGTCCCACCAGCTCGGGGCTGGATTCGTTCCGCCGAGTCTGTCATGTCCCATCAGCTCGGGGCTGGATTCGTTCCGCTGAGTCTTTTATGTTCCACCATCTCAGGGCTGGATTCGTTTCGTCGAGTCTGTTATGTTCCACCAGTTCGGGGCTGGATTCGTTTCGCCGAGTCTGTTATGTTCCACCAGCTCGAGGCTGGATTCGTTCCGCCGAGTCTGTTATGTTCCACCAGTTCGGGGCAGGATTCGTTCCGCCGAGGTTCTTTTTTCCAGCTCGGGGTCGTGTTACGTCCCATCGAGTCCATGTTATGAGTTCGGGGACAGGGCATTCCCTTCATTGCTGGATTCGGATCGATCAGGGCCATAAGTTCTTCTCACATTCAGAATCAGAGTAGCAAGATAGTAAATTGAAAACATAAAGCTGTTATTACATAAAATATGAGAAGCAGAAAGTGAAGCATTCAAAGAGGGTAGCAAAAAAGAAATTACGCTTTGTTACATAGGGCCCCGTTTGGGTCACCCTCATTGATCAGCCCGCACATGAACAACTGTTTCTTCTTGGTCGGGCACGGGTTGTAGGATTTTGGGTGCAAGCTGGGCATGAGGCAGCTCAGTTTCAGCTTGGGAGGTAGGATGGGCTTCTTCAGTTTTGGCCTCAGGCACTTTAGGGGCAGGGGCAGGAGCCTCAAGTTGGATCTCCTCAGGGGCCGGAGACATTGGCACGGCGGAAAGGGACTCAGGATCATGAATTTCTTCCGAGGGGAGGGCAAGTAACTTGTGGGCCTCCTCCTCCGAAAGCTCCCCCTTGCAGAAATGGATGGCCATGTGGATCGGTCTCATGTCGACCTCAGGCTTCAGCATCGAAATAATTTGGGCACAGTCGCCGACCCCCTCGAGCCTGGTTCTCTCTAGCTCGTCCTCCAGTTCGGCCTCCCTCTTTCTCAACGCCTCCAGAGCCCGATCTCTCTCTCCAGTCATTTTCTTCAGCTTGGATTCAGAGCTCGCCACCTCCCACCTCAGGCTTTTGTTTTCTTCCTGAGTGGCCTCTGCGTTCTTCCTGACCAGGGCCGAGGCATTGCGGAGGGACTCGTTCAGTGAAAGGGCCTCGACCGCAGTCTACTCAAGAGTTTTGAATGTGTCCTCTTTTTTGGTTAGCTCGACTTCCCGTTCAATAATTTGGCTCTCGAGCCTCTGTACTTGGCCCCCCTCGGACAATAGACTCATAATCAAGTCCTTATTCTGGGCCATCATATAGTTATCATGCAAGAAATATATAAGAAGTTAGAAAACAAGTAAAAGAATAGTGCGTGAGCAAAGAAGAAAGTCTACCTCGGTAATTCGGAGGGAGAAACGGTAAATCACTTCCTCCGGTGAGATGTCCTCATATTGCGGGATCTTCTTAAGGGGTACTGCTTCCGCTAGCTGATTGAATGATGGCACCAGATGAGAAGTGGTCTCTCAGACCTTTTCGCTGAGATCATCCACCCCCAGCGCCGCAACACCCTTTCCGAAACTTAGAGGAGCCTCAGCAGCTCACCGCTCCCCCCGAGCAATGGACCTTCTCCTCAAAGACTGCTCTTCCTCCTTCTCCTCTTCAAGTTCGGCCGCTACATCTCCGAGTAGGCGGCCGCGGTTGCTCGAAGGCCTGAAGGAGCCAGATGAAGGTCGGACAGTTGTGCTTGGTGCCGCCCTTGTTGGAGAGGATACAGGTTGTACCCCTGATCGAGCAACCGATTTAGCTTTTCCTCTGGCCTCCGCAGGGAACGGAGTGGTCAATCGTCTTCGAGAGCTTCCGGCTTCACCCCGACCGGGTTTTTTGGCTAGTCCCTGGATCCGTTCAAAGTATTTGGGCTGCTTTGACATTCCTACATAACACAAGGCAAATATCATAGTCAGTTTCCGAATTCATGTGACTTCATTCACATTTGAGTTGAGTACGGGAAATTCATTTGAAGGTTAGTGGGAAACTACTTAACCGCCCAAGGGCCTTTGGGGGTGCGCTCTGAATGAGACCCGATTCCACAAAGGCCGCGTCATTGACTACTTTCTTCCAATGACTGGCAAAACTTCGAGCCCTCAGGATCATAGTTCGGACTTCATGGGTGACATTGGGAGGATCCCACCAGCTGACTGATGTTACACTTCAAATTTTTTTAGTTCTCAGCACCAACTCATACACTCGTTGGAACCGAGAACTATAAGACATATGTTGATGGGGATTTCTGCGACTAAGGTATCTGAACAGTTCAGCGAGGGCAGAGAGGGAATTCTCCTCGTCCAGAGGACCAATGCTCAGAAGGTATATTCTGTTCTTCGACCTGGCGTGGAGCTCGGATCCAGTTTCTTGGGTATGACCGACCAGAGGCTACAACATGGCACAGATTTCAGAGACCGACGACATCAGAACCGAGGCTGGCCACATTAGACCGGAAGCTCGGTTTGGATCTGTCCTACCTCCTGGAACGAGTTGGCGAGTTCAGATATTTCGGGTCAGGACGGAAATAGTTTGGGCAGCTCAGCAGATCATCTGGCTGACCTCTTGAAGACCGATGTGAGATCAGAGTAGTTGAAGCTTTCCCTCCGATACGTGTCATTATTCAAAGGCTCTTTACATGCTGGCATCATTATTGTTGCGTGTGGCAGTAGAGAAAACAGTGTGATGTGACAGACCGTTAGATGGCATGTTTGCTTTCGGCGATGATAGTCTTGGGGCTGAGAGCCCGTCAATCAGTCGGAGATCACGCGGGAAACGTCACAAAGTTAGAGAGAAAAACTTGTAACAAAGAGAGGATGAGCACCACTTGTAAAAACACGAAAGGAAAACAGCTCGGTTTCATTTAGACCTCCCTCCAAACAGGTCGGCCGAGTTAGTTTCGGTAATAAAAACAACCCCCACCACTTTGTGCCCCTGGACGTATGATGGACTCGCTCCGCCGAACTACGTTAAAACTCTCATTGTTGACTTTTATGTGTTTATTTTCTCTTTTTGTTGTATTTGTCTTTGGTCTCCCCATAACCAAACAAATTCAAGGTTGAATGAGGATTATCTCGGGAGGGTTATCTCGAAACTACTTGTAGGACACAGAACTTGATGACGTTGTTCTAGGCTCGCGGCCTAGTCGGGAGTATGGAGTAGCCCACTGGGGAACTAAACCGGAGAAATAACATGGAGTCGCCACCCAGTGTGAACTGGGAAAATGATTTAAGGCAGCACTCACCCCTCGCAAGGGAAGACCTCAAACCGTTGGGTTCGGAATGGTCTCTTACTTTTGCCACTTGTAATGAACGAATTTGTGTAATAATATAACCGAGTCTACGCAAAAACAACCTACATCTAAGTTTGCATACTTCCTAAATTTAAGTTTGCATGCATAAAAGTAAGTCGAAATAACGGCAAGCACACAATCTCATGCATACATTAAATTGCTAAGCATGGCAATGTAAATAAATAATAACCTAAACATAAACGTAGAAGAGACATAATCAAGTTCCTAATGCGAAATAAATAACTAAATCATGCTTGAAAATAATCAACTAATCATGCATAAAAAAATAATATACTAAACAACCTAATCATGCATAAAAGATTTTTTTTTTTTTTGGAAACGCTGGAAACCCCGCCACCAAACCACCCATTCTGGGCCGCGGCGCAGGTAAAACCACCGGCTATCCCAGGCTCTTACAAGAAGTGCACCCCCTGAATTCGAACTCAGAACCTCAAGGTGAGATCCTGGACCCGACACCACCAAGCCACACCCCTTGGGGACCATGCATAAAAGATAACATACTAAACAACCTAATCATGCATAAAAGTAACATGCTATTTCTAAAAAACAACAAATAAACATAAGATCAGATGAAACCAAATATGTGTCTCTCAAGTGGTACGTGGAGTTGTTTCCCAAGTACAAACTGCACTACCGTCCATTCGGATTCGGCTACGGAATTTACGTCTGGGTTTCCATCCGATATACCACGAGATATAACACATATTTCATTCATCCCATGGTCATAGCATACACCAATCAACAATACTCATACGAAATAAAATAAGAAAAAAAATAAAAATAAAAATAAAGGAGAATAAATAAAAAGGGTGCCCTCAGGTCTAACCTCTTAAGTCGTCTCTTGGAAGTGCGTTATGCGACCGTCGGAAGGGTTAATGCTCCGCAACTCCTCTGGTTCACTGGTTCGTTGTTTTCCTTCGTTGCCTCGCTGTTTCGGGCTGCTATTTCCTCTGTTTTGGGCTGCTGTTTCTGCTGTTTTTTATGCTGTTTTGGACTATTTAAAGGTGTAATTTAGAGGTGATTTGGGCTTCTGTTTGCGGTAATTGAAGGCTGATTTTCAGGGTGTGTTTTGCAGTAATTGAAGGGGTTTCAGGGCTGTGATTTTCGGTGATGCAGAGGTTGTTTCTGGACTGTGATTTTCGGTGATGGATGGGGTGTTTTCTTCTGGGCTGTGATTTTCGATGATGCATGGTGTCACGGGCCAAACTTTTGGGATCACCAAGTTAGGTCCGTGCGGCACTTGTTAACACAATGTCTAACAAGTCAGCCTAGAATTGAGCCTGCAAGGACAAGCTCAAGGTTAGCCATCAACAAGTTGTGAACATGATTAAGCAATGTAAGGTCAATGTACGTTGTTAGCACACACTCAAGCTTTACAGCATAGCATTCAAGCATCACATTGGGGCAAAACAATGAAACATCAAAAGGAACATCTTTCATTAAACAAGCCAACTAAGGGCGAGGGAGTACACAGCTGAAGCCCTTAGTATGCTGGTGGCCAAGGCCCTTCTAAGGTGCCCGGGTCACCTCCCCCTAAAGAGCTTTTAAAGACATTACAAAAGTGGCACAAGGAAACACACCTCATGCTTGAGTTGTCACCCCCCCTTAAATAGAAAATAAAAATAAAATAGGAAAATTACAATAGTGCACACTAGCACCACAACACAAGCGGCCATGGGCAAGACATTGGCCCTGGACAAGCTTGGGGTGTTAGCACGTTACATCCTCCCCCACTTAATTTGTCGACGTCCTCGTTGACATGGTTGATCTGCTCCTCCCTTGTTCTTGGCCTTGGTGCTGGCGGGCTTGAAAATCTTCACTCTTCTGCTGAGGCTGCTGCAGGTCTTCGGCTCTCTGTCGTCGTGATGCTGGAGGGCTAGAAAGTCTTCAATCTGCTGCTTGAACTGCTGGAGGTCTTCGGCTCTCTCCCAACTCGTCTCTTCATCTCCTAAGTTTCTCCACCTCACCAGGAACTCCTTTCCCTGTCGCTGGTTTCCGGTCGCCTCTCTTTCTGCCACGATCTCCTCAACGCTCCTTGTGGCTCTCTTCGTTGTTGCTTCCTTCACCTCTGGTCTTTGTGATTGGTTACGGGTTGTATCACTACTATCTCCATGGAAAGGTCTCAGCCTGCTGACATGAAAAACCGGGTGCATCTTCATCCACGCAGGAGTCTCGACTTTGTACGAAGCTTTACCCACTTCTTGAGAACGGCAACAGGTCCTTCATACTTTCTCACTAATCTCTTGTCTTTGTTCCCTCTGAATCGAATCTGCTCTGGATTTAACTTGATTAGCACCAAATCCCCAGGTTGGAATACTAGGGGTCTCCTATGCTGATCTGCCCACTTCTTCATCCTCGCGGAAGCTTTCTCCAAGTATGCTCGGGCAATTTCTGCATTGGTTCTCCATTCCTTCGTGAAGTTGAAAGCTCGTGGACTCTTCCCCGAATACTCGGCCACTGTGTGTGGGAGTAGGGGTTGCTGACCCATCACAATTTCAAAAGGAGTTTTGTTGGTGGCGGAGCTTTTCTGAGAGTTGAAGCAAAATTGGGCGACATCAAGTAATTGTGCCCAATTCCTCTGGTTGGCACTAACAAAGTGGCGTAGGTATTCTTCTAGCATCCCATTGAATCTCTCTGTCTGGCCATCTGTTTCGGGGTGATAACTTGTCGACATGTTCAGTTGCGAGCCAAGTAGGTTGAAGAGTTCTGACCAAAAGGTGCCTGCAAATCTCTGGTCCCGATCACTCACGATCTGTCTGGGTACCCCCCAGTACTTCACCACATGCTTAAAGAACAGTCTTGCAGTCTCTTCCGCCTTGCAATACTTCGGTGCTGGTATGAACGTTGCATACTTAGAAAACCTATCAACAATCACCAAAATATTGGTTAGGTCACCAATTTTTGGAAGGTTGGTAATGAAGTCCAGAGAGACGCTCTCCCAAGGTCTAGATGGAACATTTAAAGGTTCCAACAACCCTGGGGTCTTCAATTTTTCTACTTTGTCTTGCTGGCAGATGAGGCAAGTCTTCGTGTATTCTGTCACGTCGTCCCGCATCTGTGGCCAGTAATACCCTTGTTTCAGCAAGGCATGCGTCCTGTGCCAGCCAGGGTGGCCAGCCCATAAGGTATCATGACATTCCTTCATAAGGGTCTTCCGCAGGTTTTCAGCTTTCGGAACATATAGGCGATTTCCTTTTGTCCATAAAAGTCCATCCTCGAACCAGAATCGACGAGCCTTGCCCTCTTTCACTAGCTTCAAAAGTGCCTTGGACACAGGGTCTTTCTCCAGGTTGTTTCGGATAAGTTCTCTGATTGGCGTAGAGATAGTGCTGAAGGATAAGTTAGCTAACACTTTCAAATGATTGAGCTCAGACATCCGACTCAGAGCATCTGCTGCCTGGTTCAAACACCCCGCTTTGTGTTCGAAGTGAAAATCAAATTCAGCCAAAAACTCTTGCCATCGAGCCTGCTTCGGAGTGAGCTTCGGCTGTGTGAGGAAATGACTAACTGCAGAATTGTCTGTTTTTACCACAAATCTCGACCCCAATAGGTAGTGTCTCCACACCCGCAAGCAATATACCACAGCCAAAAGTTCCTTCTCCTGCGCCGTGTATCGTCGTTCTGCTTCAGAAAGTTTACGACTCTCATAAGCGATGGGATGGCCCTCTTGTAACAACACCCCTCCCATTGCAAAGTCTGAAGCATCCGTCTGAACTTCAAATGGTTTGCCAATATCAGGGAGTGCGAGTACTGGATCTTCCACCATAGCTGTTTTGAGGTTCTCGAAGGCTTCTTTACAGGCGTCGGACCATTCCCAAGTCACTTCTTTCTTTAGTAGCTCAGTCAAAGGTGCTGCCTTCTTCGAATATTCCTTTACAAATCTTCTATAATAGTTGGTGAGTCCAAGGAACGACCGCAATTCTTTAACATTGCTTGGGGTATTCCACTCACGAATCGCCCTTACTTTCCCCATGTCCATTCGGATACGCCCTTGTTCAATAATGTGCCCAAGGAACTTAATGCGTTCTTGAGCAAAAGAGCATTTCTCTCTCTTCACGTAGAGCTTGTTCTCCTTTAACTTTTGGAATACCATGGCTAGATGTTTCTTGTGCTCCTCCAGGTTGGTGCTGTAGACCACGATATCATCAAGGTAGACCACTACGAATTTGTCAAGATATTCATGGAAAACTTCATTCATTAACGTGCAAAATGTGGCAGGGGCATTAGTCAACCCGAAAGGCATCACTAGGAACTCAAAGGCTCCATAGCGAGTAACACAAGTCGTCTTCGGTACATCCCCTTCAGCTATCCTTACTTGGTAATACCCCGAGCGCAAATCTAGCTTCGTAAAGTATTTGGCCCCGTTTAACTGATCAAACAAATCTGCTATGAGTGGGATAGGATAGGTGTTTCGCACCGTCAGCTTGTTCAGAGCTCTGTAGTCTATACACAATCTCAAACTTCCATCTTGTTTCTTCTGGAATAACACAGGAGCTCCAAATGGAGCTTTTGAAGGTCTGATGAAACCCGCTTCTAATAGTTCATCCAATTGTTTGCGAAGTTCTGCCAATTCTGGTGGGGCCATTCGGTAAGGTGCTCTTGCAGGGGGTTTGGCTGAAGGAACTAATTCTATCTGGTGATCAATAGACCTCCTCGGAGGAAGGGTCTTCGGAAGTTGATCAGGCATCACTTCTGCAAACTTTTCTAACACACTGTTGATCTCCGGAGTGAGGACCCCATCTCTTACCTCTTCGATTGGAGTAGGGATGGCAATGAATGTAGGTTCTCGTCGCTTGATCCCTTTCTTGAATTGTAGTGCGGATAAGAGCTTCGCCTCAGTGGGTGGTTTCACCTTTGCTAGCACCATGGCAGGTTTTTCCCCCATAATCAATAAACTCCCTGCAGCTGGGATGGGAATGGCTCCCTTTTCGAGAAGGAATTCCATTCCCAGAACAACATCAAAGTCATCCATCTGAACCACTACGAGGTCTGTCTGGCCTTCCCACGTACCAATCTTCACTTTACTTGTCTCGCTAACCCACTCGTGGGTAGCGCTTGAGAATTGACCGCCTTCATGCGGCCTGCGTCTCGCTCCAACTTGAGCCCCAGACGTCTAGCTTCCGTCGTAGAAATAAAGTTATGGGTGGCCCCCGTGTCCACCATAACGCTCTTTGCTGGGACCCCATTCACCAAGGCATCGACAAACATGAGGCCTTTCTTCAAGGCTTTCGGAGTCTCTGGTTGTTTGTTCAAAGCATTCAGCATTCTCAGTGCCACCATTCGGCCAGCTTCTTCCTTTCTTGGGTTTTCCTCGGTTTCTCGTCGGCGTCCTTCTTCTTCTTCTTGCGCCAAAAGGGCTGTCATTCTAGACTTCTTAGGGCACTCCAAAGCTCGATGCGGCCCATCGCATATCCAGCAAGATAAAGGTCTTTTCCCATTTGAAGGACCATTTTGAGACGTAGGCCCTTTTGGGTTTGAGGAGCTACTCTGCTCTCTTCCGTCCGCTCCCCCACTCTTGTCGTTGCTCCAATTCCTGGCTCGTTTGCTCCCACTGTCATTAGTGGCGGGTGCAGGCATGGATCTCTTTGTCGGGGTCCCATCAAGCGAGTAATCTATCAATTGTTCCGCAGCAGCTTGTGCGGAAGAGTAGTCCTTCACCCGCTGCCTCTGCAGCTCAGTTCTGGCCCAAGGTTTCAACCCCTCAAGAAAATAGAACAATTTGTCCTGCTCAGACATGTCCCGAATATCTAGCATCAGTCCTGAGAACTTCCTCACATATTCCCGGACTGTACCTGTATGTTTCAGTTCTCGCAACTGTCTTCGAGCCATGTAAGCTACATTTCCTGGAAGGAATTGTGCTTTTAACTCACGTTTTAGATCTCTCCAATCTCGGATGGAGCATCGTCCATCCTGAATCTCTAGGTATTTCGCCCTCCACCAGGACTTGGCATCTCCAGACAAGTACATCAACGCAATCGAGACCTTGTCCTCTTCATCTACGATCCGTGAAGCTCGGAAGTATTGTTCCATATCAAAGAGGAAGTTCTCGAGTGCTTGAGCATCTCTAACACCTTCATAAGCTCTAGGCTCCGGAACATTGGACCTTCTCGGCTCCCTACTTGCAGTAGCTGTTGGTAGGTTCGAGAGAGCAAGGGCGGTGAGATTCACCCTCACGCTCAATTCGGCCAATTGTTCTTTGAGCGAATTGACCGCATCCACCCAACCATTAGTATGTTCCTGCTCTTGACGAGCACTGGTGCTAGCACCATTAGCCTGGGCCTCTAAGGCATTTACTCGGTTTGTCAGGGCTTCAAGTACATTAATGGTTTGTCTGAAGTTCTCGACATCGGGAGTTTTCTTCGTCAGTGCTGTAACATAGCCATCAATGTCAACCAGCTTTTTCTCGACAACATCCAACCGTTCTATTATAGGTATTCTCGTAGCCATTTATGGTTCCAATCTTGAACCCGCTCTGATACCAACTGTCACGGGCCAAACTTTTGGGATCACCAAGTTAGGTCCGTGCGGCACTTGTTAACACAATGTCTAACAAGTCAGCCTAGAATTGAGCCTGCAAGGACAAGCTCAAGGTTAGCCATCAACAAGTTGTGAACATTATTAAGCAATGGAAGGTCAATGTACGTTGTTAGCACACACTCAAGCTTTACAGCATAGCATTCAAGCATCACATTGGGGCAAAACAATGAAACATCAAAAGGAGCATCTTTCATTAAACAAGCCAACTAAGGGCGAGGGAGTACACAGCTGAAGCCCTTAGTATGCTGGTGGCCAAGGCCCTTCTAAGGTGCCCGGGTCACCTCCCCCTAAAGAGCTTTTAAAGACATTACAAAAGTGGCACAAGGAAACACACCTCATGCTTGAGTTGTCACCCCCCCCCCTTAAATAGAAAATAAAAATAAAATAGGAAAATTACAATAGTGCACACTAGCACCACAACACAAGCGGCCATGGGCAAGACATTGGCCCTGGACAAGCTTGGGGTGTTAGCACGTTACACATGGCTATTTTAGGTTGCTGTTTTACGGTGAAGAATGGCTTTTTTAAGTTGCAGGTGTGCGGCTGTGTGAGGGATTTTTCTGGACTACAGTTCACGGCAATGAGAGACTATTTTTCTATGCTTTGGGCGTGAATGAGCTAGGGTGTGAAGGGTTGGTTTATGCTTCTTTTTACAGGCAAGAGTTGAGGTTTACCTTATGTGAACATGGAAAGAATATTGTGTAATTATGATGTGATATTTTAATTAGTGTGCTATAAGGAAAAATCTATTTAATTAGAGATGTGATTTGGTTTGATTTGATTTGATCTCTTTTAATTATGAATATGATTTAATTGGATTTGGAAGGTGATTGATGAGATTTGATTTGAATCTTTTAATTTGGGAATGTGATTTGTCTTGATTTTAACATGGGTTTAATGTGTGATTTTGTTATTTTGGAAGCTTTGGGCGTGGGGTTTAGTCTATTTGGGCGTGAGTTTGGTTTTTTTTTTTGGTGGGCTTGGTGTGTGGCCGGGTGGTGTGTGAGCTTGGTGTGTGGCTTGCGGGGGTTTGGGCTGAGGATGAATTTTAAAACAGAGGTCCAACGAGCGAACCCACATCTAAGCAAACGAATTTAGTCCAACAAGATATCAATTTCTGACTTTTCCCTTCCGACGTCATTTTCCCGCGACTTCCACAACTTAAATAGGTATTGTCTCCATGTGAGACTCATCATCGGGACTTATATGTAAAAATACAGTGCCTACACTACTTTTGAGACGAAAATCACCCGTCAATAATAATAATAAATCTGTCTGAATATTTTTTACATTCAATGCAAATGCAAAATCTGTTTGTTTTATTACTGGTCGAGTTCAGTCAACTGATCAAATAATATTTAAACTAGAGAGAGAGAACCGTGACCAAAGAGTTAAAATTGCCGTAACCCCCTGTAGTTTGGGCAAAATTTAATTTCTGGCTACTAATTAAACAGCATTCCGAATCTCCCCTTTCCCATCATAAAGATTCCTTTAATTCTCTGTTTTTTACCCCTAATTAAACAGCTTTAAATAAAAGCTGACTACTTCGTGGTTCAGTAAAATTAATTATTACCGCTTTATGATTTTGTTTTATGGAGAATATCGCGTTATAATCTATCGATATTAACATAAACTATCACAACATCTATCTGGATAATCGAATTAGTTTAAGGAGGATGACAAAAGAGCCAAGGAGACTGCCTGGCACTTAGATTAAATTTGGTATTAAACTAAATTTTGTATTGAGCGTTTTTTTTTTTTTTAATGCGATTGGTAGTTGTAGGTGCATAATTTCACATTGAAGTCTTGATTTCGAATCCAAGGAGTGCGTTTTTTGTAAGAGCCTGAGACAGCCGAGGGTTTTACCTGCTCCGCTTAAACCCGGAAATGGTAATTTGGCGGTGGGGTTTCCAACGATTCAAAAAAAAGTGCATAATTCCAGCCCTACTTATAGATCACATGTCGTGTTACGATTAATCGTCTTCAGTGAGTCTCCTTAGTGGAACAACTCTTAGCAGATAAATATCCAATAGAATAATGACACTTGTCATAATACTATTAGAGGTACAATACTATCAGACGAGAGAAATTAGGATAATCTCTAGAACCCTCAAACCCCCGAAGAAAATTCGGATGTTGATTCACAACGACCCGGAATACACTTCATAGAGGGTTCATTCCAAAATTCATAAATCAATAAGGGTATGGAGTGAAATCCTCAAATCCTCAAATCAGCATTCCGGAGCATGTGAGGTCATAATTTATAATTAGTGAACTTTAATAACAATCCACATAACTTCACATACAAGCTTAGCTTAACATACATAATAACATCATAACATGTGTAATTAAATATATTATATATAATCTTACATGTCACGCCATCAAATAATAAATGCATGGTCCAAATTTGAATTGAACTCCGGAGAATCAAACTCATGACTTTTGAAAATATTGGATTTGACAATTTTTTCGCGCATTCAATAGTCATTAGATAATTAAAATTAAACGCTTTGTCTTCTTGCTCATTTCAGTTTTGCTTAATATTTACCCATTACTTCATATTTACCAAATTAAGAACTTAAAATTGGCAGCACCACATGTATAACAATATATAATTTCATATAAGTTAAAGTAAAGTGTCAAATGAATTCTAAAATGAATAACATTCATTTGGAGAAACCAAGAATCTGTCCAAACATCAAATACAAAATATAGTCTAGAAATAACAAACAAACAAACAAAATCAAAACTATTGAAAACAAATCGCAATTATCTCCATTGTCTTGAAGCCCTCTAGCAATTGAACATTTCTTGAGCAATATTCATCCGTCGGTAGCTCCAAATATTAGTTAGATCAATATGTAACAAGCAACAAACAATTATAATATGATTTTGTGTGCGAATGGGGGTAGGAGGATGAAATCCTAAGTATGGCCCATCTAGTTTTGGAGTAATTCTTTCGTGCAACAGAGATATGAGTGACGTGATATCATCGACAAATTAGTAAATGACATATATGATTTAATATTAATTTTTGAACTGAACTCTCGAGAATCAGACTCATGACTTTTGAAAATATTGGATTTCATAATTTTTTCGCGCATTCAGTAGTCATTAGATAATTAAAATTAAACGCTTTGTCTTCTTGCTCATTTCAGTTTTGCTTAATATTTACCCATTACTTCATATTACCAAATTAAGAACTTAAAATTGGCAGCACCACATGTATAACAATATATAATTTCAGATAAGTTAAAGTAAAGTGTCAAATGAATTCTAAAATGAATAACATTCATTTGGAGAAACCAAGAATCTGTCCAAACATCAAATACAAAATATAGTCTAGAAATAACAAACAAACAAACAAAATCAAAACTATTGAAAACAAATCGCAATTATCTCCATTGTCTTGAAGCCCTCTAGCAATTGAACATTTCTTGAGCAATATTCATCCGTCGGTAGCTCCAAATATTAGTTGGATCAATATGTTGTATGCGATCTCCATTACCAGGAGCAAATTCATCAACTTGTGGATTATTTTCCAATATGGATCCAGAGACATTTGTCTCCTAATCATGTTATGTAACAAGCAACAAACAATTATAATATGATTTTGTGTGCGAATGGGGGTAGGAGATGAAATCCTAAGTATGACCCATCTAGTTTTAGAGTAATTCTTTCGTGCAACAGAGATATGAGTGCACTACTACAATAATAGGAATAGCCAACACCTTAAAAGAAATCGGTTTACCAATTAACCGATTTGGTAAGTAAAAGATATCAGTTTTATTTTAAACCGTTTTCTTTTGCAATAGAATTTAAATCACTTTTAAATACAATTAGTTTTAACAACGGTTTTAGTTTATAAACGATGTCTTTATCTAATAGGAAAGAAATCACATATTAATAACCGTTGTCTTTACCTAATATGAAAGAAATCTCATAATTAAAAATAATTGTCTTTAAATCTATTAGGAAAGAGATCACATATTAAAATGTTTTCTTTTAATTAACGTGATTTCGTTAAGTAAAAATTGGATTTGACTTAATTGTTTTTCTAACTTTAATAAATAGAAATAGACACTACAAGAAATTCTATGTTTTGTGGCGAAAATTTATTGGGGAAATAAATTTTGTCACTAAAAATAATATTTAAATCCATTTTATTTACAGAGCCATTTTTTGACATTTTTGAGCACAATACTCTTACAAAACCCTAACCCTCCATGTTTTTCCTCCACCAAAACGAAACACAGACCCAATTTCAAACCCCCACCCCCCATTTTCGACTTCCTCTTCACTAACCATTTCTTCTTCATAAAAAATCCTCCTGACTACCTGTTCGTTTCCTACCCCCAAGCATCGACATCAAAAATTCACACTTCTTCAAAATTCCCAAACATCTCCACGACCGGCTAGGCATAAGTCTGCGATTCCCGATGGCAACAAGACTTCTAGGCAAGCCATGGTTCAACTCCCCTCTCCAACAGAACCCCTGCTTCACTCCAAAGGTATATTTTTTTTGCATTTTGCATTTTTATTTTCGAGTCTCATTTGTCAGGTAATTTTTAGATCTAATGTAAATCCAACTGATGTGTGTTGATTTTGTGTTTCAATGCATCATTTACTCTTGTTAATTAATTTTTGAATTGGGTTTTTAATTATCCATTAGTGCTTTTCAGGGCAAGTTTTGATGTTAGTTTTTAGGTTTAAAAAATTAGATTAATCGGCATTTTCTTATTGGAATTTTCAGTTGTGGACCCTGCATGTTATTTATATCATTATATGCCTTGTTTAAAGTGATAAAGAAGCCCCAAGATTATCTGAGAGTGGTTATCAATTTTTGGTATGCATTTTAATCACAAGATTTTGGATTCCATCTGGTTTGAGCGTAAGTGGCTGTAAGTTTGTTCACGTGGTTGCCTTCTCTGTGTGAGAAGTTTGCCAAAAACAACTCTTTTTACTCTTTTTGGAGTAGTTTGACTAATTTTCTAAGCTTGACTCATTTCAATTTGTACAGTGATTTGCTTATAAGAGTTGAGTGAGTTTCTAATATGTTTATTTACTTCGCAAAATAATATGTTCTGCTAACTCTTTTTGATTCATTTTTGATATTCTTATTCATACTTTTCTTGTCATCGATAAAATCTAGCTTATCATCTAGTTTTAGAAATTTTCACCGTGTTATGACTGCTTCTTGATTTCATGGAAACATGGTGACTGAATTATCCTAACAATTATGTACTGGGATCTTAAGTTATATTGGGACAATTTTAGCTGCTTGTATTCACGAGAGTCTTATTTTTATATTAATCTTTTTGGAAATTTATTAGCTTGGATGAATAATTTTTTTATTTTTTTATTTTTAATTTAACTGCTGTTCAGGCTTGGAAGCTCCTCGAAATAGCTTGGAACTGCAATTAGAAACTTCTAAGAGCTATAGTGTTGTAGGAGATGCGCCGGTAAGTTTTTTAATACATTATCTTGGTTCTAACATATAAAGTTGTTCTAATTTTCTTGAAATGAGGGTCATCTGTGAAAGTGTGGCTTTTGTGATATGCATAACATGGTGCATTTGAGACTGGACTGTTGGTTGAAAAGGACTACTTTTAGACTTCATATCTTTTGAGTATCAGGGGTAACACTCTCTCTTGGTTTGGCTTTGATCTTTATTGCATATTTGTGGAGCTTTTTGACAGAATATTTGATCATCTTTAAGAATGTCATGCCATTCTTGTGGGTGAAAGAATGACTTATGACCAACTTTAGAGGCTTAGACTCTCATATTTGTATTATCTTTCCATTTCGTAGTTGCTTAACTCAGCTATTCAGTCTCTATCAGAATAGTAGTTTTCACTTAATTTTTGTATTTTGCTTTCTCGTTCTATTTTGACTCAGTCTAATTCAACGGGTAAGTCAACAGTTCCAATTCTTTTGTTGGCTGAAAAAGTAGTGGACAAATGAGTGTTACATGTGTAACAAAGAGTGAATTAATTTAGTTCAATTTAGTGGTATGGCCGAAATAAGTGTTACATGTGTAACAGTGTACCTAAGGTGATGTTTAATTCTATTTTTATGTTACTGAAATATATATTCTTTCTAGAGGAACAAATAAGAATTAATTTTTTGTTACTTTTTTAGGCATTTGTACAATCTCATGAGGGAGAGCATATTTCTTGGATCCAATTCGAAAAGAAGTTCGTCGTGATATTAAGGATATTGTCAATAAGTAAGTCTTGTAATTTATTTTTTGTTTTTATTTTATTGATTTTTTTAAAAAAATAAGGGACATATTTATGTTATATTTCCTTGGCATATTTCTTGCAAGGCATTAAAAATGTTTGCAACTCAGAAGCAAAGCATGTTATGGAAATCTATAGCTTGGAAGAGTGTTATGATATACATATTTTAACTTAACTAATCAATTTAATTTTTTTTCATAAAATTATTAATAAGTTGAATTGGTTATAGTGTCCAAAACAACCTACAAACAAGGAATGTGGATGTTATGTATTAAAGTATATGAGAGACATCATTGCAGATCCACAAATATCTGTTATGCAAAAAGTAAGAGTTTAATACTAATTTTACTATTAAATATATTATTGTTTGGTGATTGAAATTGTGTCATGTAGAGGTACAAAGAGTGAATCCATTATATATGTGAATGTTAGTGGAACTTGAAAAATGACCTATGAAAAATAGATGATTAATTTATTTATTTTTATGTGTTATTATTGCAGTTTCAAGGAATGAATACATACACTCAAGAAGAAATTGATGGGATGCGAAGTGAATGGGCAGAATTTGTAGCATAAGAGATATGAAATTTAAATTTGTTGATATTTTTTTGGTTTATTTTTTAAAACTCAACTACTTTGTTCAAGTGATTTTTTAAGGCTTATGGTTTCAATGAGGATGAAAAGAAAAAAACTGTATGGACAAATTCAAATTCATAAATATTTTTATTAAATGAATTTTATGTTTTATCATATTGTGTTCTAATAATTTTTATGATGAATCATTTAAATTTGCAATAAAAAATACATATGAATTTTATGACCACAGTAAACTTTTAAAAACGGTTATGATATAATAAAAATTTATTTCTTTTTTTACTTAAAAACAACATTTTATATAAGCGATTTCTATTCAAATAGATATGAAGTCGGTTTTAATCAAACCGATTTCATTTCACAAATATAAAGACATCGAAAATTAATAAAAATACCGATTTCTATGACAATTCAAAAGACATCGCTTTTACGAATAACCGATGTCTTTCGAAACTTTCTAACATCAATTATTAAATGATCTAAAAAAAGAAAGATTTAACAACACCTGAATAGAAAACACTTTTGAAACCGATGTCTAAACTAATAGACATCGTTTAAAAACCGACTTCTTTATGCCTTATTGTAGTAGTGGTGACATGATATCACCGACAAATTAGTAAATGACATATATGATTTAATATTCATTTTTTTAGTTATTTTTTAATATTTTAGTATGTGTAGTAATTAATGATTGGATTGTTACACGGACGACGTGATACCTCAGTTGTATTGTAGATTTTCTCCTAATTTCGAACAATCCAATGCATCTCTTAATCACATTACGGGCAGAAGAATGCATATAGTTAAATATACTCTTCTGCAGTTTTAGGTTGATGTCCTCATTCATTTCGACTCATTCAAATTGTACCTTTGGCCTTCAAAATGTGCTGGAACAACTTCACAGTTGGCGTATCTAACATCAACGAGATAATAAAATTAAGCCTATATAATATGATATAGTCTGAACATTTTACTAACCAACTAAGAAAGATAAAGGATAAAATTATTAAAAATAAATTTTGCTCACCTTAGACCATTAGTCTTACTAACGCCATTGCATAAAACCTTCCATCAGCCGTCGAACCTTCCCAAATATTACTTATTGTGAGCATGCAACTAGAACATTTTGTTGATAATGTGTTATTAATTAATTTAAACATTCATCATATAATCAAATTTTTCCTATCATACATTCAATAAGATTTAAATATGGAGACTTAGAAAAATCTATAAATTATTGTACAAGATGATTAAATTGGCATAAAACATGATCTCATTAGGTTTATTCTTTTTGACATCATGTTTAATACATATGAACAAGTAGGTAGTCTGTTGCATAGAAGTAAGATATTGGTAATGGGAAAATTTATAATAATACTCCAAAAAGCCTTCATTTTTTTTTTTAATTCTTTCTACAAAGGTTATAAATTTTTGTTGATAATTTCAGTCTTCCCATAGATGCGCCAATTTCAACAATACAAAAACACCAATCAAACATCAATTAAGCAAACACATTAATTAATGAACTGCAAATATTTTATAGTGACAAAATAAGCACCATAATCTGCAGTATTTTCAACACTGTAATTACCGGCCCAAAATTTTGAACAGCATAACACATAATATTTTCAATTTCTTGGTGCCTGAAATTAGGGGCTTTTATTGCGGCTTCTCAGATTCAGAGCTATAAAATAATTTGGCCTAGAGGTGAGTATCAGATCCAGTTTTATATATCCGGAATCGTAATGATCCCAGATCGATTTTTCAATTCCAAAATCGGAACCTATTCCGATTCCAAAATACACTACAACAAAATAGACCTTTAGCGTCCAAACATTTAGCGTCGAAATTTTTTTCGACGCCAATAAACTCTTTAACGTCGAAATTAGATTCGTCGCTAAAGGTTTATCTTTTAGTGTCGAAATAATTATTTGACGCCAAAGGATTGATGATTTAGCGTCGAATTTCTATTTCGACGCTAAAAGTTCCATCATTTAGCGACAAAAAATTATTTAGACGCTAAAGGATGAACCTTTAGCGTCGAATATTATTTGGACGCTAAAGGTTCAACCTTTAGCGCCGAAATATTATTTGGACGCTAAAGGTTCAACCTTTAGCGTCGAATCTAAATTTCGACGCTAAAGTTTAATTTTAATTTTTCGAATTCCCCCTTAAAAAATTTGAATTTACCGCCTAATAAATTTAAATTTAAATTTTGACATTTAGCGACGAATATTCGACGCTAAAAGTCAAATATTTCGACGCTAAAGATCAAAATTTTGGCGGAAAAATTCCCGCTATTTGAGGTTTTTTAGCGACGAAATCCTTTTCGTCGCTAAAGGTTTTTTTTTGCCTATAAATTCATTTGCTCTTTCATTTCTTCTATTATCACTTTCTTTCTCTCATACTCTTATTTCCTCTCTAAATTTATTTTTCCTTAAATGTTTTGTTTGTTTGTTTGTTTTGTATTTTATATTCACATCTAATATTTATTTATTTATTTTTGTAGGGGAATATGAAGATGAAGAAATGGTGAAAATGATGATAATGAAGAAAATGAAAGTGAAGATGGAAAATTGTATTTTATCATTTTATATTTTTTTGTTGTGATAAATTTTGTAATTTTAGTTTTATATCAATAAAAATATCATTTTATATTTTGTTATTGTGATAAAATTTGTAATTTTAGTTTTATATCAATAAAAATGTCATTATTATAAATTTTTAGTAACAAATTTGTAATAATTTTTATAACAAATTTAATTACTTTTGTAATGAAATTAGTTTGAGATTAATTTGTAATAATAATATTCTTATACCTTTTAGCGTCGAAATATTCGACGCTAAAGGTAATAAAATGATATATATTTTTTAATATTATATCACATTTAGCGTCGAATATTTCGACGCTAAATGTCAACTTTTTGGCGTCGAAATTATTCGTCGCCAAATACATGTTTTAACGTCGAAATATTTTTGACGCAAAATATTGTACTTTAGCGTCGAAATTTTTTATTTCGACGCTAATTGTCTTTCTCGTCCAAGTTTTAACGTCGAAAATTTTCGACGCTAATAACCTTTAGCGTCAAAAATTTGTACTTTAGTGTCGAAAAATTTCGACGCTAAAGACCCTTTTTTTGTAGTGATATTAGGAACTGATTTTTTCAATCCAGTTCTGTTACTAGTGTGGTGGGAACCAAAACCAAATTTTGGAACCGGTTTTCATATTAAAAAATTTATGAAAAGTGTCTCTTACTTAAATAATGTGCATTCACCCCACACAAATATCAAATTAAACGTATATTGAACAAATGGAACAAAATCAATAATCAATTATTATATATATTTTTTAAATGAAACAAAAAATATATTGAAAAATTGAAAAATATGGTAACCCGGAACCGGACTTAAACCGATTAGGAATCGATAAATAGGGTACCCTATTTAATTGGGTAGGATCTGGTTCTAAAATATTAGGAACCGATTTTTTCCGGGTAGGTTCCGATTCCACTTGGAACCAGAATCGAAATCGGTTTTGCTCACCCTTAATTTGGGCCTTGATTATTTTAGGTGCTCAGAGTTAGCCATGCAACCAGGGACACGTGTCGACATGTAGTTGAATCTTTCCCAGCATGCCTCCTCAGTGGAACTGCTGCAAGCTGACTCAAGTCAAGTGGGAAGGTGACACATGTCATAGTACTACAATACTAGTTGACTGGAGATGTTAGGTTGGCCCCCGGAGTCATAAACTTTCAAAGAAACTAGGATCTGACTAGAGAGGTTAGACCCTGATCCCGGAGTGACGTTACTTTGAGAAACGTCACTCTGAGGTCATTTCACTCCAAGCTTAATCCAATCCAATCTATACATATTCCAGAAAGAACTCATTCTGGAACCCATCATAGTACATCGAAAGCATTCCAACCTTGATATTAGTACTCCGAAGTACAAGATGCCACATATATCATCATCCGAGCTTAGTGGGCTTTAATGACAATCCACTTAACTTAACATGCAAACATAGTTTAGCATACATAATAACATGTGTAATTACACCTTATATTATATTAGAACATGTATTATGCCAAATGTACTGTTGGACAATTATGACGCATAGCATTATTATTTTGTAAAGGACGTGGTGTTCTTGTACAAAATTAACTATGAGACAAAAGAAATTACTCTTTTATCATTTATAATTGGATTACATGGATATATAAATGATAAAAGTTCATATGATTAGTACCAGATTAATAAGATATGAGACAGTATTAATCCATAAAAGGTTTAATCATTAAATATCCATAGTCGTAGTATTATCGAGACTAGACATCGATAATGCGGAATAGGTTAGTATTACACTTGTGCGCGTTATGGAAGCGTAACGGCATAGTTCTCATATATTTAAGTATTGGATACTTATGCAAGTGTGATAGGAGGTTCTATTTACCGATGGTACGGGAATAGTTTCGCTCTGGATAGACCCCTCAGAATCTCATTGGTAGTATGACTATATGTCTATGAGAATCTGAATCAGGGTATGTGTATTTGCTCTTAACCTGAGACTTGCATCGCTAATACTTGCGACAATCAATATATTTTGGTTTTGGTCGTACAAGGCTTTAACATGTTTTGTGTACGCATCTTCTGGGTATATTGAGAATCGTAGTGTATTAGGTGTGATGTCAAGATGGAAGTATCACTTAGTCATATGAAGATGATGATCACGCAGGGATACGGAACTGGTACTCTCAAGTACTGCAGTCATCAGGATAATATGACTAGGTCATGATTATCCGATTATAGAGACTAGTTGCCAGTGATCCAATATATGCTTCGTACGGGGCTGACACAATTCCAGCCACAGGCCTTGCATGTGACATCTGTACTTGATCATAATATGTAATACACTATATACTATGTCTGATAAAGATTATATATTCCTTTAAAGAATATTTCTGGAGAATTGGGTAGGCACTGTGTTTTGCTAGAAGCCAATCATGTCTTGTAAATCGGTAAGAACGTGGTACCATGTACGCACGTGTTCGGATAGTCAGATGACCGTATTTACTGCCAACATATCCAGGGATCTCTTGGGTCGCTTCCTGAAGATTCACCAATGAGATTTGACTCGAGCAGAATTAATATGGGATTAATTATGAGAGAGAAAATTAATCTGGGATTAATCACGGTAATAATTAATCTATGAATTAATTATCTGAGAAAGAATTAACATGGGATTAATTAAATCGATAATTTATCTGGGATTAAATTCGTCGAGAAGAGAGAACACGATTAATTTGAAATTAATCGGTAAAGTAAATTTATTAGTGAAATTGGATTTTACTATTTAATTTATTTAATGGGGCTGAAATAATATATTAGATATATTAATTGAAATTAGATTTCAACGCAGAATTAATTAGATTTCAAGTAAACGAATTAATTTAGAATTAATTCGTAAGCGACTTACATAATAATATTGCGATGCATTATTATTTAATTAAATTGGATTTAATTAAGTCGCAACGGCAAATTCGTTTAATTCAGAATTAAACGAACCCGGGCCCGAGCGAAGTTGCATGTTGGATTGTCCGACTTAAATTTAGAATTGGGGTGTTTGACTATACATGGCAAAAAAGCCCGAGGCCCGGCCCGAGGTGAAAAAAGCCCGGGCCCAACCCAAAAAGCCCGGGCTGGCCCGGGCTTCAAATAATTAATTAAATATTTTTATTATAAAATATATATATTTATATTATAAATTTCTTATATTTATAATAAAAAAATCGGGTCCGGACTTAAAATAAATAAATAAATATTTTTATTTATAAAATATATATATTTATATAATAAAATTTTTATTTTTATAATATAAAAATCGGGCCCGGGCCAAGCCCGAGCCCGACCGGGCCGGGCTTTTTTCGGGCCCGGGCCAAATTTTTTTTTGTCGGGCTCGGGCCGGGCTTAGCAAAGCCCGGCCCGTTGCCATGCATGTGTTTGACACTTGATGAAATTTAGTAATTGGTTGAGTAAAAGCTTGAGATTGCTTTTTCTACACTCAAACCAAATCCTACACACCAACCTAATATAAATTAATAAGTCAAACTTTGGAAGTGAGACAAGTCACTATTTACTCTTCTTCCTTTCTCCAAAACCGTGAGCATGCTTCATCTCCCATGGAATTTTGTTGCAAAATTCTACAAAACTAGCACTTTAAAGAGACAAATGAAGGTGATAGGGAAACCTTTTGTTGCAAAATTCTACAAAACTAGCACTTTAAAGAGACAAATGAAGGTGATAGGGAAACCAATCCTAGAGTTTGAATCTAATTTGAATGCTTGGAGCTTCCATTACATCCAACAAATGAGGAATTTTTGAAATCCTAAATCCGATCAATGTGAGTATTTCCGCAACTCCCTTTGATTTATTCACACACAAATCACTCTCAGAGATCTTTGGCATGTTATATGAACACTAATATGTACATCATTCATCTAGAGCACAGACCAATTACGGACAAGAGTCAATCAAAAATCAACACATACACACATATAACCGTATATAAGCCAATGACCTTGTAGAGAAGGGGGTTGGAAGATTTCATCAGGCACTAATACAATTAAAGTATAAGCATACTGTACTATTTGATTAGTGAATTAATTGAAACATAGAGTAAGGAGGGAAACATCCTAACTAAACTACACACTCGTGTAGGCCTAACTGCAAAAAACAATTCATAACAAAGTCTAAAATTTAATTAGACTTCAAAGAATAGGCCCTGCAAATTGAAAGTAATAAACATTATTTTTTTTTATCTTACTTTTACCGCACATAATTATAGTTCATGAGATTTTGTAGTTGGTGCAAACACATATGATCTGGAGATGACGTTCAATAATTAATTTAAAAAATATCAACAACACAAAACTAAATAATGAAAAAATAATTAATTTACCTTGATGAAGAATTGAAGAATAGAAAGGAAAGAATCGAGACTTAGATTTATTTGTGAATTTTTAAAGTATTAAAGCGGTGGAAAATGATTAAATAATTTAGGGTTAATCCAATGAATGATATTTATTTCATCTAGTGGTTTACCTTAAATTTCATTAAGGGTAAATTTGACTTTACATATTTAATTATGATCATTTACATGTAAGTTTGATCATTCTCGTATTTCAAATAAAAATGGATTATGGAAAATTTAAGGTGAATGAGGGGGATAATAATCATAACTATCACCCCTAAAAAATACAGACTAATATTTCTTTATTCATTCTCTATCCATTCTCTAAAAAATTACAAAACAAGGATAATTTTACAAACTTGGAGATACTCTATGAAAAATATAGTATTAATCCAGTTTAAAGCACTGCAGTGACAATTGATGATTTGTCCAAACTACAAGTGTCAGCTTTTTAATTGTGTATGTGGAATGGCATGTAATTAAATGGTAAAATATTGATATGGTGGTGTCCCCAAAAAAAATCTGGCCGGGCACCCGGGTTCGGGTCTAAGTTGGGCATACATAAAAAGCTCCAGCCTGCCGGAAATTTATAAACTAATAAATTCCCATTTTAAATATAACATATCCATATCTAACACACGTCAATGACGTCATTGCTTAACAATTTTATTATCATAGACTAATATCGATCCAACATCAAGTCCCACCAAATTTAATTCCTTTTAAATATGTAATTGAAAACTAGTAACAAAGCAGTAACAAATTTGTCAGCCACAATAAACATTAGGATACCGAGTAGAATAGTGGTAGAAGCAAGCAGATAATAATAATAATAATAATAATAACAATAATCGGAAAATATAGTTTTGGCTGTATTAATAATAATAATATTATTGTTTTATCCGTGATTTTTTTGGCCTTAAAAAAATGTAATATCCTCACACAAATGGATGATAGACAAACCCAACATCACTCGTAATAATAAAAGAAAGCAGTTAGAAGCTGCTCTGCCTAACAACCACCGCACAAAGTTTTTACATAATTCGCCGCTTTCGTCTTTCTTCTCTTGTCAAAAACAAGAAAAGTGATTTCTGGAAAGCCAAAAAAAAAAAACGTCCTGCACACACGCACGAGTCAACAAGTTGAAACTCTCCCTCCGGAAAAAAAAAAAATCACACGTTATAGGCACAGAATGGGTCTCTCTTATATAAAACCCTCCCCCATTTCACCTTCATCATCTTCTCAACTCTCTCTCTCTCCTTGAATATATTTTCTCTCACTTCACGTAAAGATATGCCACAAGCAGATCTTGAAACCCTAGTCTCCGCCTGCGCCAGTGTCTCTTGTGATAAAAAGATCGCCTGCGAAACCCTAGCCAACGCCTTAACCATTAACACCCGCAACGGCAACGGCAACGGCAACGAAAACGACAATAACCCAAACCATGAACATGAAATGCCACCAGATTTCCCTCCGGAATCTTTTTGGCTTTCGAAAGATGCGGAGTTTGACTGGTTTGACCGCAACGCATTCTACGAGCGTAAAGAATCTCAAAAGGGTCACTCCAACCCGATTAGCTTGAACCCGAATCCGAGTTCCACTTCACAGAGGTTTTCGTCGACGACTCTGAAGACCAAAGCTTCCATCATTGGCTTGCCGAAGCCACAACAGAAGTTTGACCCCAAGTCAAAGAGAAACTGTAAAACCACCACCACCAACTGGTTCCCGAAACGAACCGGGTCGGTTGGAAAATCGGATGCTCCGTTGTGCGAACCGTCTTCTCCGAAGGTCTCTTGCATCGGGAGAGTTAGATCTAGGAGGGATCGGCGTAGATTGAAGAAGCGGCCAGGCTCCGGGTCCGAAACGGGGTCTTTGAAGAGTAAACCGGAAAGGAAACAAAAACCCGGTTTATTTTCCAGTTTCAAGACGATTTTCCGATCGAGGAAAGGGTCTGAGAGTAAAAAACAGGAGCGTCGAAAGGAATCGTTGTACAGAAAGAGTGGAGTTCACGATATTAGGGATCGGTTACCGGGCGGTGAAGCTCACGCGCAGTCGGGGCGAGTGGAATCACCGCCGAGGAAGAGCGTGGCTAGTGAACCGAGGAGCAGTGTGGATGGCGAACCGGTTGGTTTGGGTGGGATGAAGCGGTTCACTTCCGGTAGGAGATCTGATTCTTGGATCGGTGACGTGGCTTGATCTGGATTCGCGCCGGATCGGGGAGATAATAGATATCGTGTGGGCACGGCAAAATAGGGGGTGGGGCCCAGACTAAGATGACTTAGCAGCCGGTCGTGTTTGGGCGTCTGGGTGGGGCCCGCTTTGATTTTTAAAATTTGTCTTGGGATTTTAGATGAATAAGTTAAAAAGGTAACTACATTTTCAGATTTTGAAATCTTTTTTTTTTTTTTGAAGGGTTTGTAAATACATTAAAAGAGTGTTTTTTGGGCAATGGGTTGTAAATTGTATTATTGTAATACTTTGATATAATAATAAATTTTAGAAGTAAATGGGTGTCTATTGTTGAATTTTTTGATTGTTTGGTAGGGTAGGTGAATGTAAAATTTTGAAAACTTTAATTTGAGAAAAATATATTTTAATTTAAATAATGGGTTACTAGAAAGTGTGCATGTTAAACGAGTTGTAAATGAGAAATTCTTGTGTAATAATTAACCAACCAAAAAAAACAAGAATTGTTTGTAGAATACGAATGATGTGATGTAGATTGTTTTTTTTTTTTTTTTTTTGAAGGAAAGTATCTACTTTCAATAAGAGCAATATCTGGAAAACAAGAGTTCAATGTTTGGAGGGTATTCTCCCCTCCAAACAAACTCATCTACAACATGACTAGCAAATCTTGCTAAATGATGAGCTGCAATATTACAATCCCTAGGTATATAGGACACCTTAACCTGTTGATAATTCTCCAAAATCTCAATGATTTCCTCAATGGTCCAAGCAATCTCAAGCTTACTTTCTAAGCTTCTTGATATTAGCTTTGTCACTGTAAGCGAATCAGTTTCCACCATGACAGGGAACATATTCTCCTCAATTGCAATTTGTACAGCGAATAACAAAGCCTTAGCTTCAAGCATCTCTATATCTTGGGACATCTTGCAATTTCGGACTGCCGCAATTAGGACTTTTCCATCAGAATCTCTAATAACAACCCCTAAACCAGCAGCACCATTGTGAATTTGGACGGAAGCATCCACATTGATCTTAAACCATCCATCCGGAGGAGGGGTCCATTGTTTCTTCCTACCTCTGTCCCCTCTATCTTGTTGAAACATCGTAGTATCTGATGACAATTTATAGGACTCAACCATAGCCTCAGCTCTTGCTTCCACGCTTCCAGGATCCTCAAATTTCCCCTGCATCACCTCTAAATTTCGGGCTGCCCAAATGGCCCAGCATATGGCCGAAACCCTTTCAACAGCCATAGGACTGCTCTTCTCAGCAGCCTTCAAAACTCCCAACATATCACCGAACCTAGCTTCGCTCATCACAAATTCAAAGCTAGATAGTCTCACACCTTCTTTGCAGCTCTACATCGAAATAAAGCGTGTATGACATCCTCCTTATTTTTCCAACAACGTTGGCACACAGGACTCTCCACAATCTTCTTCTTCCCCAAATTATCCTTTGTTGGAAGCAAGTTTTGTGCCGCTCTCCACATAAAAATTTTCATTTTCTCAGGGAGATTTAGCTTCCAGATGATATTCCAATTCTCCGTCTTTAACTCCGAAGTAGAGGGACTTTCTGAATACTTCAATCTAAAGGATATTTGGTACCCACTTTTGACTGAAAATTTCCCTCTCTTATCAAAATGCCAACATAAACTGTCTTCTTTCGGCTTCCTGGGAAGGGGGATGTTAATAATTTCATCAGCATCTTCCTTAACAAAACAGTTTTTAATAAGATCCGAGTTCCACCTTTGATCCTCCGAGATTAGCTGGGCGACAGTAGCATCATCTTCCAAGTATGGGGGAGATATAGGTCTGAATGTAACTGGCCTTGGGATCCAATTGTTCTTATACACTTTGATGTTTTGGCCATTACCAACTCTCCATCTTGACCCTAGCTGTATTACCCTTCTTCCCCACAATATACTTCTCCAAATGTAAGAAGGATTGGACCCGATCTTTGCTTCAAGAAAACCAGATTTTCGGAAGTATCTAGCCTTGAGGATTCTTGCCATCAGTGATTCAGGTTGTTGCAGTATTCGCCAGCTTTGTTTGGCCACCAATGCATGGTTGAAGCAAGAGATATCTTTGAACCCCATACCTCCTCTACTCTTAGATTGACACATACCCTCCCACTTCCTCCAATGAATACCCCTTTTAGATTCAGACGATCCCCACCAAAACTTAGCAATCTCTCGTTGAATGTCATCACACAAGCCTTGAGGGATCCGAAAAACACTCATAGCATAAGTGGGCACCGCCTGGGCAACCGCTTTTATGAGGATTTCTTTGCCTCCAACAGAGAACAGCTTACTTTGCCAGTTATGTATCTTCTTCATCACTCTAAGTTTGATATCATTGAAGAAGGTCTTTCTACTCCTTCCGACCATTGACGGGAGCCCCAAGTATTTCTCATGTCTAGCTACAACTTCCAACTGTAAAATCTCTTTGATAGCTGCAGCTTGATCAGCCGAGACATTTCCCCCAAAGAACAAAGAAGATTTTTCATAGTTGAAAATCTGCCCCGAGGCAGAAGCATAGTCGTCCATAATTCTCTTCAATCTTCTGCACTCTCCAATGTCAACTTTTGAGAAAATAAGACTGTCATCAGCAAATAAGAGGTGAGAAATCTGAATTTCCTTGCTGAACTTCAACCCATGGATCTGTCTTCTGTTCTCAGCTTGTATCAACATATTGGACAGACCTTCGGCACAGAGAAGGAAAAGGTATGGAGATAGCGGACAGCCTTGTCGGAGGCCCCTCAGCGGCTTTATCATCCCTGAAGCTTGCCCGTTAATCAATACTGACAAGGAAGTAGTGGAAATGCAATTCATCACAAGGTCAACCCATCGCTTAGAGAAGCCCAACTTCACCATAACACCTTTTAAAAAGTCCCTTTCAACTCTGTCATAGGCTTTGCTAATATCCATTTTCAAAGCGACCCAACCGTGCCTCTTGCTCTTTGCCATTCTGATTTTGTGAAGGCATTCGTAACCAATGATGACGTTATCCGTAATAAGTCTTTGGGGGATGAAGGCACTTTGGTTAGGAGCTATAATGAGATGAAGCCAATTCTTCAATCTGTTGGCCATCGTCTTTGCAATTATTCTATATATAACATTACACAGGCTTATAGGTCTAAATTCACCTACACTCACAGGTTTCTCAATCTTAGGAATAAGAGCAATGTATGTATGATTGAGAGTGTTAAGATTACCTCTTTGATTCAGTACATGAAGACAGGTCTGAACGACTCCCTGGTTGACTTCTGGCCAGAACTTCTGAAAAAATCCAGCCGTTAGCCCATCCGGTCCAGGAGCTTTTGATGCGCCCATTTGATTCAAAGCCTCAACTACTTCCTCCTCACAAAAAGGTTTGTCCAAGTGAACATTCATAGCTTCAGTGACTTTTTCCTCCATCCCTTGCAGCACTCCTTCAATCTGTTCCTGATTTGGGTTAGTGGAGTTGAATAATTCTGAAAAATGCTCACCAAATAATTTTTCCAATCCTTCATGAGTCTCGATCCAGTTACCCTCCTTGTCTCTCACTCCACCAATTTTGTTTTTCCTTCTCCTGGAAGATGCCTTCGCATGGAAAAATTTGGTGTTTTTATCCCCAGCCTTCAGCCACTCAACTCTGGATCTTTGCTTCCACCGAATTTCATCCTCAAGAAGAAATCTATCTATCTGAGCTTCTATTGCCCTAATCTTATTCCCATTATCACCATGACACCGTTCCATTTTGCAGTGTGTCAGCTCCTCCATTAATCTAGATAATTTCCTCGTCCGCCCCCCAAACTCCTTATTACTCCATCTTCTAAGCTTGAGCAGAGTTCCTTCAGCTATAGCTCTAAACCCACATTCTGGATTCCCCCCATTAATGTCTACTGCCTTACTCCACTCCTGCTTAATGATGTTCCTACATTCACTATATGAACTCCACATATCCTCATAGTAGAGTCTCCTAGGGCCACCCGCCCCTCTCCTGATCTCACCCAACACCTCCGCAACCTCCATCTTAATTGGACTGTGATCCGAGGTCCAGACATCCACGTTAGTTGCTTGATTTCTCAGGAAACACTCTCCCCATGATTTATTGCACAAGAATCTGTCGAGACGTTCTTCAACTAACTCCTCCCCAAAACGCCTATTAGACCATGTAAACGGGTACCCGACATAACCCAGATCTCCTAAATCGCAATCCTTCAGCGCGTGGTGGAAGTTCGCCATTGACCTCACATTCCCCTGTTTTCTTCCTCTCTTTTCCTCCTCCCCCAGAATCTCATTGAAGTCACCAAAACATAGCCATGGAAGAGAGGAAAGAGCTGCCAGTCTTCTCAACAACGTCCACGTATGGCATTTTTGAGTTTGCTCAGGGTGGCCGTATATGCCGGTGCATCTCCACAACCTCCCCTGTCTAAGAAGAACCGTGGCATCGATATGGTGATTACTATAGGATTGTACTTCCACTTCTGTCTCCCTATTCCACAGCATGGCAAGCCCTCCACTAAGACCGTTTCTCTCCACAGCAAAACAATTGTCAAATAACAGTTTATTACTCACTTCACGCATCTGTTTAATTGAAGCCTTGGTTTCGCTCAAGAATAAAATGTGAGGCTTATACAGATGGAGGATTTTTTTGATTGCCCGGAACATCCTAGGGTTCCTCAAACCTCTGATATTCCAGTAGATAATAATCATAAGGTTCGGCGGGGCTGGGATTCAGCCACCGCCGATTCTGAAATTGCATGTCCTTGCTCGTCGTCTTCATTGTCTCTGGACCCTTCCCAGAGTATCTTTTGGCAATCTGACCCACCTTCCACTTCTCTATTATTTGCAAAGCTGAACTCCATCTTTTGTCTCTTCGGGGGGCTCGTTCTATTTAGCTCACAGCCTAGCCTTTTAGACAAAATGGTTCCAATCCTTACTTCCTGGCCTGGCCTGGTTTCACGGGCTTGAAGTTTCCATTTCTGTTTTTTATTTCGATGGGCTTGAGAGTTCAGCCCAACCTTCATTTCAACATTCTCTTTGAGTATTGGACCCGTTACGTCTTCAGTATCTTTCCCTTTTTGGTCAGCCCTGCTCTCCTGATTAACTTTGAAACCATCACACTTTTATTCTTTCCTTTGTTCTCTTTTCCCGCCTCTTCTTCCATAGCCTGCACATCTAGCCCTCTGCCCACAGCTACCTGGATATCCTCGGATATCTCCCCTGATTTCTCTGCCCTACTTTTCTTTTTCCCTGCCACCCTATCATCCTGTAGGCCCACGTGCTCTTCTACTACTGGTTCCCGTACCACCACCATAGTTGCCTTTTGCACTTCCTTACCGCCTGGTCTGGTTTCTTCTTCTTCCTCCGGAGAGTCATTCTTAGACTCTCGAACTGTCCCTGCTTGATTTCTAATCGTGCCATCCCCATCCTTGCTTTGATGTCTACTGAAGCGGAGTTTTTCAACCAAGGAAGCAGCCCTCATCCATCCACCGAAACCAAATTGTTCCTTTGGTTGACCTTTGTACATTTCACAATCCCTATATTGGTGCCCAATTCGTCCACAACAGAAACAGAAATCCGGCAATCTTTCATATTGGAGTGGCAATATAATGTCTTCCCCATCCTCTCTTCTAAGCAATATAAGCTTTTTAAGTGGCTTTGAAAGATCAATTGAAACTCTAACTTTTGCATATTTGCCCAAACATTCTCCTTGCTCATCAGTCCTACTTCCTCTACCGCTCCTATTTTCCTTCCCGCTCTGTGATGGTATCTTTATCCATACACATAATAGGCACATTATGGATTTGCACCCAAAATGATGTATGGGTGAAGATTTGGTCGTTGATGTTCCCTATTCCTGTTGGTTCCACCAACACCAATAGCGCCCTATCAAAATGCCATGGCCCTCCTCTCAACACTTTCCTTTTATCAATCTCAGCAGAGAACTTGAACAGAAAAAGATTTGCCCCCAGGCTTTCTACTCGAAAATCTTTTTGGGTATTCCAGACATTGGTCATTACGGTCTTCAGTCCCTCTCTGTTAATGCTTCTTGTGTGCATAACCTTCCCAACCAAGCATCCCGCTACTATCTTTCCCCCCTTCTCTCTCATTTTTCCCACAAACATTACTTTGTTTTCCTCTTCTTCTTGTAATGATATTTGCTTGCATTTCCTTATGAGCTCCTCAGTGTCCATCTTAAAAGCCCCCAGGAGCGTGAGAAGGATACTTCCTTTCTTTAAACAATCTCGCAGAAGACCGAGCCACAAAACCACTTATGAAAAAGTGACTACAGCCGAGCTATTAACCGCTCGAGTTTAAACTTTCATATCAGAGCCTTTTCCAGCGGAGAAAAGCTCTCAGAAAGACCTGGGCGGATTGGTCATGTGATGTAGATTGTTAATTTTGTATGGATACGTAACATTTGTAAGAGTGTGTGAGATAATATCTGGATTCAACCACACATTATATGAGATGAGGATAAATTTTCCGGTATTAAAAAAAATTGCATGTATGATTTTTTTGTTTTTTTTGTTTTTAATTTAACACATAAAATGATAAAGTTGTTAAAAAAAAAGAATACAATTCTCAAGAGTTAATGAGTGTTTTCATATCAAAAAAATGATTTAAAAGATTTATTGGCTCATTGATTTCACAGGTTGAATCAGTAAAATCTGATTATATCATAAATAATTTTAATTAATTAAAATATTTGTTGATGGTGTTTTCAGGCGCTACAACATTTAAGACAGCATGACAATGACAAAAGGGTAAATTCTCTGTCTGGTTGAGATCATGTAGCCGACCCGACCAGTTCATGTGAAGACCGACCACTTTGGTTCAGATGACCGAGCACTATAGATGTCGGCATGAACGCTCTCAGCATAAAAGATTGTCATGGCCGACCTCATTAAGACCGACCAGACAACAGGCCGTGTTCAAGACAGCAGCACCCCATTCTTATGGATAAGATAAGGAAGATATCCTACTCTCGCAGGGAGAAAGATTCAGAATCCAAAAGGGAATACGGAAGAAGAAGGCAGTACCGGATCAGGAAACCCTACAAGAAGAGAAGATTGAGTCCAAATAGGATTTCTTATGCAAATAGGAGTCTGATTTCTGTATTATTATAAATAGGAGGGTAGAGCATGTGTAAAAAACATCTGAAAATCATCACAAGAGTAAGAGATTAGAATCATAGAACTCTGATTTGTAAAAGCAAAGAAGAGACCCGAGGAGTGTATTTGAGTAATAAAAAAGCACCACCTTGTTCTTGCCCGTGGACGTAGGTCGGATCCCAAAATCCACCGAACCACGTTAAATCACCTTGTCTGATTGGCGTATTTTCTTGTTTTCCGCTAAATTTGCATTTGGTCCCCCATAACCAAACAAATTCACAGTTGGAGGAGGATTTCCTCGGAAGTGATATTCCAATATTACCCTGAGACCAAAATCCATCGTCAACAATATTAATTTTTAATTTTACAAAATTAAAAATTAAGAATCAGTTCGGTTCGATTCACCGATTTTTTGAAGTCCGATTTTTAGCGCTTCACTAGACTGGATTCCCGATTCGACCGGTTCAATTGATCGATCCGGTCTAATTTTCAAAACAATGATTAAGATAATTCAATTTAAATAATAATTTTTTGTTTAAGATAAAAGTGGATCTTACCTTAAAAAGTTTGTTCTTATTGAGTATAATGGCGTTTTGAATTGACGTTGGTTATTAAATATGGGTGGTTATTTAAAGATGATCGAACAAATAATTTAAAAAATTCGATGGTTATTGATTCGATCGATTGAATCGATAAAATCAAATGATATCATAAATAATTTTAATTAATTAAAATTATAAAAAATAATAATTTTTATTTTTTGGTTTGACCAAAAAAAAAAAAAAGAATCGATCCGGTCCGAATCATCGATTTTTTGAAATCCGATTTTTAATGTTTCACCAGACTGAACTCATGAAAGGTTCTCGATTTGACCGGTTCAACTGACCAGTCCCTGATTCGACCGGTTCATAATGATTAAGATAATCAATTTACATAAGAAATTTTTTTTTTTTAAAAAAAAAATTCTGAGGTGGATAAAATCTGAATTCATTGTTCCTTTTTTATCTTCTCAAGATTCAAATATGGTTGGTAATTAAAGAATATTACGAGTAAGAGTCTGGTTGGTGGTGTAGGGTGCAAGATCTCACCTTGAGGTCATGTATTCGAATTCAGGGAGTGCGTTTCTTGTAAGAATCTGAGACAGTCGGATGTTTTACCTGCTTCGTTTAAGCAGTCCCCAAGGGGCGTGCCTTGGTGGTGTAGGGCTCAGGATCTCACCTTGAGGTCTTGAGTTCGAATTCATGGAGTGCGTTTATTGAAAGAACCTGGGACAGCCGGAAGTTTTACCTGCTCCTAGGGATGACAAAATCTGGATTCGGACCCGGGTCCGGATCCGGAAGAGTTTTTGTTACCCTGGGTCCGGTTTCGGACCCGGGTAAATATTCCTGGGTCCCGACCCGGGTCTTCCCGGTCCGGAACCGGTTACCCGAATTGCTTTTTTTTTAACTTTTTAATTTTTTTTTAAATTTTAATTGTATTATTTTATATTTATATTTGTATTTTGTCAATTTTATTAGTTTTATTTCACTTCTTTTCATTTTTTATTATATTATATTATATATATATATATATATATATATATATACACATAATATTTTATATTTTTTATTATAATCTTTTTTTTTTCCGGAACCGGGTCTACCCGGTACGGAACCGCGTGATCCCGGGTCCATATTTTTTAATTTTGGACCCAGGTCTTCCCGGACCCGGGTCGTCCGGGTCCGAGTCTTGTTGCCATCTCTACCTGCCGTTTAAGCCCAAAATGAGTGGTTTTGCGGTGATGTTTTCAACGATTTCAAAAATATATATATTAGTAGTAATTTGGGCTATTTGCTTTCTTTTCATATTTTTTTTCCCTTGATATTTTACCTAAAAAAAGTTCATTCTTATAGAGTATAATGATGTTTTGAATTGACGATAGTTATTGATTACTCATCTTCAAAATAGTTTGAAGAATTGTCATGGAATGGGTTGAATATATTCATATTGGTATGACGTCTCTACAACTTGAAACCTTAGCACTAACTGAAAATTTAAAAAAATAAAAATAAATCATTTACTATGGCAATTAATATGCTACAATGGGTGTTGTTGTTAGAGTTGGTGCTTGGAGTGCCAATCCGAATTATACATTTTATTATTTATTAATAAAATAATTGTATTTTCATTTCATATATTATTAATGATGTTGTCATTATGCGTATTAGATTGATGTATATATATGCTAATAATAGTCTTGTAGTAATACTGGACACTAGGTGGTCCGATATTTGGATAAATATTACTATTGTAAACTATTATTAAAGTAAATATTTCTAGTCGGTGATTTTGGAATACTGTCGAATTTCTATAACCTAAAAGACTAGCATATGTTGTATATTAGAATTTGAGTTCCAATGGTTTAATATGATGTATCATGAGTTTTGGAAACTCGTATAGACGTGTGAGGATTGGTTGGACCGAATACTGAATGACTCACATGTGATTCATAATAGTTGAAAGTAGACCTGGCCGACGATCAGGTTCATTCCGAACCGGACGATTTCCAGTTCCACGAGTGTGGAACCGAAACCGGATCGGTTAATTCCGTTTGGTTCCAGTTCCACACTTAAGTGGAACCGGAACCGAACCGTTCGGTTTCGTTTTTTTTTTTTTTTACTTTTTTAAAATAAAAAATTGAGATTGAAAATTTAATTTAATTTAAAATTATGAATTTGAATTTATATAATAAACTTACATAATTACTTTAAATTACAAATAAAATTTTTATCTAAAAAAATTAAAAATAAAATTATTAAATTAAAGAGCTTGAATTTAAATTTTTAAAAACTTAAGTTGCTTACGTATCCTACAGGGATTAAAGGAATCAAAACTCACGTAGTTTCATTACATTTTAAAGATATTTTCCCATTGTAATTTTACAATTCTTTAATTATTAATCATCATTATCAATGTTTGTTGATCATTCAGCTCCAGTTTCGTTTGCACTTGCAGATGCATTGTCGAACAAGACTTCAAATTCATCATGGGCATCTTTTTGTTGCCTCAGATCAGCTCGGGTCCAATCATCCACACATGATGTTGCTTCTAGAGTGCTTGAATGTCTCTAAAATAATGCAACCATTTTCGTTTCATAACATTAATAACTTCAAATAAAACAATATCATTAGGATCAGGACTTTCAACATGCTCATCGAGAGTACCAACAATATTCAAACTTTCAAAAATAAATAAATGTGATGTAGGATAATAAACTCCGTTAAAAATATTTTTCGCATCATTAAAAACTTTTAAAATTTCTAAAATTTTATCACAAATTTTCCATTGACTAGGAAAAAGTATGATATGGTGAACATGTTAAGAAAAAACTACATAATGCATCTTTGTATTGCAAAGCTTGACATAAAAGAAAATAAGTTGAATTCCAATGTGTTGGAACATCTCATGAAAATTTTATCGGTTTAATATCATTTAATTTACAAAAGTTGGCTCATTCTATCCTAACTTGAGTATATGACCAAATACAATTAAGTGATTTCTTAATAGAATCTATGAAATGTGATAATTTTTCCAAACCATCTTGAACACATAAATTAAGGACATGACATGTGCAATGAACATGAAAAAATCGACCCCCTAAATTTGGTTCGCATATTTCTATTAAATCAGTGATTGATGCAGTATTTGCAGATGCATTATCAAATCCAATTGTTAAAATTTTACCTAATAAATCATATCCATCGAAAATTACTTTCATCATTCTATAAATATTTTATCCAGTATTGTGGGGACACAGGATCTGGGCGACGCATGCTGTCCCGGGCTCGCGGCCCGGTCGGGAGTACGGAGTAGCCACGGGGGACTAAACCGGAGAATTATGGAGTCGCCACCCGGTGTGAACCGGGAAAATGAGATTTAAGGCCGCACTCACCCCTCGCAAGGGAAGACCTCAAACCGTTGGGTTCGGAATGGTCCCTTACTTATGTCACTTGTAATGAAAGGATTTATGTAATAATTTAATCAAGTTTAAGTAACATTTATTTCCAAGTGTATCATGCTTCTAAATTCACATGCATACATCAACAAGTTCATCACAACATGCAACGTCTCATGAACATTTCTCAATCATATGATATGGAAAACTAAGAACAACCTAATCATGCTTGAATACTATCTCATGAACATATTAACCAAATAACATGCTAACAGCCTAATCATGCTTGAATATCATCCCAAGAACACATAGAATGGATAAATGCAGGAATACAAATAATATGATTGGCTACATAATACAAGAAAGATCGACCAAGAGGCAATTATGCATGAATATGATGAGACAGACTCAGTTCAGTGTGTGTGCATTCGTGTAGCATTCGTAAACGCGTTCGAACGGTAAACATAAGGTTTGCGTTCGTATAGCGTTTGAGAACGCGTTCGAACGGAATCAGACCTGATGCATGATAAGACTAAGAAAGTGTGTATGCGTTCGCGTAGCGTTCGAGAACGCGTTCGAACGGAACCAGACCTGATGCATGCTAAGACTAAGAAAGTGCGTGTGCGTTCGTGTAGCGTTTGTAAAACGCGTTCGAACGGGAAACAGAAGGTTCGCGTTCGTATAGCGTTCGATAACGCGTTCGAACGGATCCATACCTGATGAAACAAAATGCATGCGCGTTCGAGTAGCGTTTGTAAAACGCGTTCGAACGGAAAACAGAAGGGTCGCGTTCGTATAGCATTTGATAACGCGTTCGAACGGGAACTGACCTGATGCACAAAATGTGATGCAATACATACATAAAAAAGCAAATAGCGAAATACGAGGCGCGGCGAAGCATCGTGGCAAAGGATTTTAACCTCTTCAATTAGAGGACCTTTCATCACACTTACTAAGCCCATGCACTTATCTCAATGCATATAAAAATAAAGACAATCATATCAAACTTAGTATATCCGATTGAACATATCTTGCATTCAACCGAACACACATCAACCGGCGCGGCAAAGCATCATGGTAAAGGATTTTAACCCCTCCAAATAGGGGACCTTTAATCCGAATTACTAAGCCCATGCGCTTGGTTGTATCACACATACAAAAGTAACATGCAGAATTCAAATAACGAAAAATAAATAAAGTGAAGCAACATAAAACGAAAGAGTGTGCCGTTTACTCAAGTGGTACGTGGAGTTGTATCCCGAGTACAGATCATACTACCGTCCATTCGGAATCGGCTATGAAATTTATGTCCGGGTTTCCATCCTATATACCACAAGAGACAACACTTTTCCATTCATCCAATACCTACAACACACATCATACACAAACAAGATTCAACAAATAATTAAAATACGATCAAGATAAATAACAAAAATCAAATAAAGATGAGTGTGAAAAGTACCCTCAGGTCTAACCTTTTAAATCACCTCTCGGATGTACGGTATACGATCGTCGGAAGGGTGGATGCTCCGCAACTCTTCCGGTTCACTGGTTCACTGCTCTCGTTCGTTGTCTCACCGTTTGGAGTCGTCGTTCTCCATCTTTTGCTGCTGCTTTTGACTCCGATTCGCTGCCGTTTTGCTACTGTTCTGCTGCTGTATTTTAGTTACTGTTCTTGGGATGTTTTGGCTACTGTTTTGGGTGTGATTTTCGGTGGTGTTATGGTGTGGTTCGGGGGCTGTTTTGATGAGGTAAAGGGGCTGTTCGGGATGTGTTTTGGTCAAGGCAATGAGGGTTCTTTGGTTTGTGATCTTCGATTATTGAGAGTGAGGGAGAGTTGTGTCAATAAGCTTTGGGTGTTTCTTGTGGGTGTTGTGATTTTCGTGTGAGTTGTGTGTATGAGGGTGTTTCTTGTGTGAATGAGCTAGGGGAAAGGGGTTGGAAATTCTTTGCTTCTTTTCTTGTAATGGGCGTGCACTAGGGGATGGGAATGCCTTGGAGAGGTGTTGTTTATATAGAGAATGGCTAGGGCTTCACCTTGTCTCACAAGGAAGGGATTTGACATTAAGGGATGATTTGATTTGGTGTTGGACAAGGAAAGCAAGGGATTTGATGGGGGACAAATTTGGTTTAGATTAGGAATACAATATTTTTAATTGGTTATGATTGATTTTAATTAGGCATGACATCTTTTTAATTTAGTATGTGATTTTGTTTAGTTAGGAAGTTAATATATTTGATTTGTCTTAATTAGGTATGATTATATTTTATGTTTTATTTAATTGGTAAATGGTTTAAATATTTTATTTAATTCAATGTTTAATTTAATTAAGATTTAATTTAATTTCCAATGTGTTTTAAATGTGTTTTATTAATTGGGATGTGTTTTATGGGCTTTGGTGGGTTAACTGGGCTTGGGTGTGAGGCTAGCAGCAAAACCAGAATTACCGACACCGTTCAACGCCTCCTCGAACGCGGCACGAACGCCCGCAATCTGTTTGACGTTCGAACGAAGTAACGAACGCAGCACGAACGAAAACAGTGAACTTGTGAAATGAATCCGATGACGTACTTATTCTGAATTTCCCATTTTGACGTCCGTTTCTCGTGACTTCCGTGACTTAAAAGGTAGTGCCTCCAAATGAGACTCATCATAGGGACTTATATGCAAAAATGCAGAGCCTACAAGTATGTTGTTCATCAAAAACTCTAAATGAAATAAGTCATTTTTGCATGTTCCATGATGCATCAATCCAATGACAAGTCACACTCATGTATGAGTGTGTTCGCCAATGGTCACTCCAAATATCAAAATAAGTAGAAAGACGATTTTTAATATCTATAAATATTTCATTTAAAATAATTTTATCATCTTTGTATAATTTAAAAATTTGACGTTTTGTTGTATTTCGAGCCATTATAAAAATTGCAGGATTTAAAGCATTTTGAACGTAATTAGTAAAAGCAAGTTTTTCACCAAAACTAAAAGAAAAATGTGTCATACAAGTTAATTTAGCAAATTCTTTACTATTTTCAGCATCAGAATATTTAAATAAATATAAAGAACTCGTACCTATACTAGATGATGCGTACCTGACCATTTGAGTTTGCGTCATATCAAGTCTAAGCTCAACGTCATGATGTCTTTCCAGGTGCTTGATCATTTTGCTGTATTCACCAGTAAATTTGTAGGAAACCCTACAATGGTTGCATATTGCTCTTGAACCTTCATTTGCAATATCGATTAAATGAAAATGAATTTTGAAAACATCCGAGGAACAAGACTTAACTTCTCTTCTCCGTGAACCGATATTAGGGCTGATCTCTTGGGTTGGAATATTTGACATTGTGTTCTCACATGAGCTTTCCATTTATTGTTTAAGAAATTTTAAAGAATTAGAGAATTGAGAATGATAAAGTGTAATTGTAGATGAGAGAATTGAGAATGAGAAAATTGTAGGAATTGAGAGAATTGAGAATTGAGAAATTGATGTGTTGAAATAATGAAAAATGACTCATATTTTTTTTAACGGCTACTAGCCGTTGGGGAGTTGGAACCCTAGCTAGGGTTCCAACCCGGTTCGGAACCGCTGGAATCGTTCGGTTCCTACCGGTTCGGTTAAGGTAAGAACCCCAACCGAACTGGTTATATTCGGTTTCGATTCCGTAATCGGAACGTAAACACGTTGGAACTGAACCGTCTGGTTACAACTGGTTCAGTTCCGGTTCGAAACCGGAACCTTAGTCGGGTCTAGTTGGAAGTACACACCACCGTCAATAGGAATCTTATCGAGTCGATAACATATGTAATCATTTGAATTAAAGATAACATCAATTTTGTGTTAGATCATCCACACTTTGTTGTCATGTATGTCATAAACCTTTAATGGTCTAGCCTTTAGATATTTGTTGGATGTGGACCGATGCACTCAGTAATCAAATGCGAAGTAAGATAGGATTTGTCAGCTCGTATGTGTACCATAAGGGGTTTAGGTATCCATGTGAGTAAAGTCACGATTCTTAAAGTTTTGGCCAAAGTCGATCACCTAAGGTGGATCACATCAGTTATGAAGAATCGTGGACATGTCGACATGAGATGTGCGCCTCGAAAACTTGACAATGTATTCTATGTTTCCTAAGCACAACTCGGATAGCCTACGGCAGATGGATTATTAAACATATGTGATGACATCGACTTGTATAGTTCAGAAAGATCGTTCGTGTTCTTTGCGAATTCGGTGGTGACCGAATTGCGTACATATTAGCTAGGCTTATATGAAGAACGTGTCTGAACTTAGAAAGTCTCAATATGAAGTGTACCTGTTGAGCACTCGGGTAGTCGATTAATTTTCGTAAAAGATAATATTCGATATTATAATTATCAACTAAGATAATTAAGTGTTATTGGATAACACTGATTATTTACTTTGACCTAATTGGATTAATTAGATTAATTCAATAATTACTCAAGGGCTTAATTGTAAAATCAAAATTATCTCTACCATTTGAGGATATTATGGTAATTGTAAGTATGTAATAATAGGTGGTTTTGGCTTGATTTAATTGGATTAAATCAAAGTGGCAAATATTTAACTAATACATTTCATAATCATTGGCTTGATTTAATTGGATTAAATCAAAGTGGGAAACAATAAAGATTAATTACACATAATTATACATATTTGGACAAATTAGATTAAGCCCACTTAAAAATTGGTTACAATTTTTATTAATTAAAAATTATCTAAGTTTTGTTATAAATAACAAGCTTTAGGAAGGTTTTAATTAAGCAAAGCAAAAATTTGAGAAAGCTAAGTACAAGTAATTCTTAGAGAAATTAGCATAAGTTAGAGAAGTGTTTAGAGAAGCTTGTGAGGTCTCTACAACATTTCATCTAGGAGAAATCAAGATTGGATATTTGATTGAAGCTTGCTAACATTGGAATCAATATTGGATCTTGAAGTGAAGCTTGCAAACTTTGGATGTTCTCCTACCATTTCAGTAAAGAGAAGAAGATTGGATCTTTGCATCATGCTTGCTAGGTAAATTTGAACTTCTCTTAAGTTATGTTCTTCTATAATATTAGCCATAACTCTAAGTTAGACATAAACATAAAATTAGAGTTTGGAATTATAGATTAAAACTTAGAGTTATGGCTACCATTCTATAAGCATTTGACCATCTTTGAGTGACATAATTGTTCACGAGACATTTCTTATTGGGATTCTAATTTGATTTGTGTTTTGGATTCAAAATTTACGCAAGTGCGTATTTAGAATAAATTTAAGTTTTTGTAAAAATATTTGATATTTTAACAAACTTGATTTTTATTCTATAGTATGTATTGATGTTGAAAATTATTTTTGGGTATTTTTTAAGTTTTTAATGAAAGTTGGAAGCAATTAGGGTAATATATCATAATTCATTCAGCTCTCTGGAAAGAGAGCTGAAGGAAAGGCAATTAAAAAAATATATATATGTGAGGAGAGCTAGTAGCGCACGCATTATAGCACGTGACCTCACACGAGTGTGCGCCCTTGACGTGCGCTGAAATTGTTTTAATCTATTTTTGAGCTTCCGGACTCCGATTCAGTCCCGGTTTTTTTATACACTCGTAATGAAATATAGTATTTCATTAAATAATTTAAAATTACACTCAAATTTGATATACATAGGTTAGACCCACTTTCGCTGTGTTAGATATCGATCCGACCCTATAGGTTTTACATCTGCCCCAACAGTTGTTTGGTGACATAAAGTTTAAAATTTAGTTGTCAGGTCTTAGGTTCGAGTATAGGGGATGCATTTTTTGTAACAGTCGGGTGATTTAGCAGCGGTGTTTCTAACGTTTCCAAAAAATAATAATAATAAACATATATTATGTTTATGTGCACTAAAAATTAACACGTGTTAAGAAATTACTAAAAACTAGTACATGGCCTGCACTTTGTGCGGATTGAGCATATATTTTACTTATTGATATTGTAAATGCTCCATATTTTATCGATTTTATTGTATAAATGAGACAATTGATTTACTTACTTAATATTTATAGTCTAAATGACAAGTGTTATGTCATATAATGTTCCAAAATATACTTTGAGAGGTGTACATCATACAAACCAGTAATCATCCCATCATTGGAAACGTGTTAACACTTTACCTAAAATTCTCTATATAAGTAAATGAGCTTAAAAACAAGAGATTTGACATTTTTTTAGATGTTTTGAGAAATTAAGACAACAAAAAACACATGTATACTGCACCATAATTGAGAATTTACTTACAAACACAACAAAAAGAGCAAGAATTCTAACAAAGTACGACATCTGTGAAGACTCAAATTATAGAACAACAATCAGCAAAAAGCTCAATATTCAATTTAACATCAACTAGAGTAGGGCCAACAAATTGAAGATAACATGCATTCTTTCTCAACATCACTTTTACCGCGCACAATATATATATATATAGTCGTATTATTACTTTTTAAGCAAACTAAACTAAAATATAAATCATGGTTACAAAAATCCAGTATTTTTTTTTTCAAAAACATATGCTTGAAATTTCGAGAATTTTAGATGATACAAACTTATCACATTGTTGATATTTAAATCAAATAAGTTTTAACTATAATAAATATTTGTGTTGTGTCATGTGTGAGATAGTTACAATTCACAATACTTGTTTTTTTTTTCATGGAATAAATGATTGGAAGTTTGTATTGGATTATTGGTAATAAATTTCAAGAATATTACATGAGACAAATGTGTCATTTTATTTAATATGTCAATTGAATAAAACTTTATATGGTTAAAATTTACAAATCGTTGCTTAAAACTTTATTGAAGCTTCGAGACAATAGAAGTGGGGCAAATATTTTTCTTATTGAAATTTGAACAAAATCGCCAAATTTGACTCATCATGTCTGGGTATTGTCAAAGTGTATAGATCAATATACATAAATGACAAAATCATGGAGCAAATATCTAGAAAAAGGATATAAATTATTATTATTATTATATTATTATTATTATTATTATATTATTATTATTATTATTATTATTATTATTATTATTATTATTATTATTATTATTATTATTATTATTAAAATCTGAATCTCGAGGGAGCCTCGGATGATTTGTTTACCAAGTATAAACTACATGGAAAATGATGTTTTGTCCTAATGGATTTTCGAATAAATAAAGTTCAGAATTTGTAGGGCGGACAAATTAATACTTCTCAGATTATATAACATTTTAAAGATAGAAATACGATTAAGATGATTCTTATTAAGATTATAGGAGATAAATATTACTATCAGTCTATTTTTTTTTTATCGGGGCTTCATAAATAAGGAAGAGACGTAGAGTTTTTCTTTCTCTCAAACTGATTTTGGTGAAGAGTATAATACTGAGATTATATACTATTTTTTGAGATATGAAATAAACATAAGAGTATAAGTTAATATTGAAAGATAATCTCATATTCGTGCGGTTCAATTTTATTAGAGTATAAATTAGTGTTAACTATACGGTTGGAATAATATTTAAACGTTGACTTATAAACTTATCAAACTTCACACTGAACCGTGCCTCGACGATATATATCAAAATCGAGATGATTTTTTGGGACGATTTTTTATCCTGAATCACAATCGAGACGAGACCGACTCAAAATGGAATATCTCGATCGTCTTTCTCACCTCATATTCTACAGTAAAAATCAAAATATTTATATCAAAATCTAATATAATGATTTCACTTAATTTCACTAAATAACATATGGGTTTTATAATTTTTCTCCTTGACATGTCATATGTATATTTATGGTGAATTAATATTTATTCTAATTTTAACAAAAAATAATAATTATCTTTCAAAATATAAGCATATAATCTTAAAAAAATAATTCATATTGTTAATATACAAATAATATATTTTCAAGCGAGTACTGATAATATTATGTTTTGATGGATCAAATTAGTCAAAAACTAAATATATTTCAAAATATAAAATATATAATCACTATGTGACGTCAGATAACTTAACGTGACTGTAACTAATCTCAATATCTTAGGTAAAAATGTGACTTAGTTAAAATATATGTTAAGCATATATATATAATTTTATTATTGTGATTTGGAGTTTGTATGAAAGAGATATAAATATTCGAAAATATATGGGTTGATTTTCACTCTCTTATAAATATAAGAGTAATTTTCTAACCAATTATTTCATCAAAACATATCAATAATAGTAGTTTTTAATAAAATATAATTTTTCCATGAAAATTTTTATATTTTCAGATATTTTTATTTTTAAATTGAAAATTAGAAAGGAAAAAAAAATCATGTTTAAGTCAACGTAGTAAACGTGCTTCCAGTTAGGGGTGTTCACGGGTCGGGTCGGGTTTTTTAAAATTTTGTTAGACCCGATCGGGTCGAGTCAAAAGAAAATCGGGTCACGGGTCGGGTCGCGGAGAAGTGGAACCCAATCGGGTTCGGGTCGGGTCGTCGGGTCATTTTAAAAAATATATATTTTTTTAATGAATTAATTATTTTGAAATATAAATATTAGTTATTTTATGTCCCAAAAATATAATATATATAAAGTTTTAATACAAAAAAAGTAATAAACAAATGAAATAATAATAATAACTTTAAAAATAATAATAAATATTTTTTAGAAAAATAATAAATTTGTATAGGGTCGGGTCGGATCAAGGGGATCAAATCCATTGCGCAACCCGAAAATTTCGGGTCGGGTCAAAAATTTATAAATTTTTTTATGAACCTTTGCAGGTCGGGTCGGGTCGCGGGTTGACCCGACTCTATGAACACCTCTACTTCCAGTGACAAGATTGTAGTATATAGGTGTCAACTATATATTTTATTTGGTAATTTTACTATTAACATCGCCAAACACAAAAAAAAAAATAAAATAAAATAAAAAAAATAAAAAATATATATATATATATGTATATACACACACACACACCTAGGCCTTTTAATTATTCTATTTATCCCGTTTGGTTAAGCCTATTAGTTTTGGGCCACAACTCAATGTAACAACAAATCATTCGAAATATATTAATTACAACCACTCTTAAAGTGTTCAATGCTAAATTATGCCATGAAAGCGCAATGGGCCAAAGTCATGTGTGATACCTCTTTTCAGGGAAAGCCTCTTATATGTCGCTGAATTTTTTTTCAAAATAAATAATAAAAATATCATATTGAATTTATAAATTAAAGAGTTAAAAATTACAAAATTTCATATCAAAGAACCTCTCAGCTTCGCCATTTTTTTTATTAATTAATTAGATCATAAAGGCACTGAGGATCTTTGTTGGTACGACGTATAGAGGCAGAGAGTTTTCAAATGATGAGAATATGTAAGTTAACGAGAGTGTCATATATTGTTCTTGTGGTCTAGCACTCATTGAGTCCGTGTGGTGGTTTCATTGTTTGACAGACGACACTTTGCAACTATGGTTTGGACGTTAAGATGATTTAGCTCTCCCCCTTTGGCATTCCGTGACAAAACACTACCTAATATAAAGACTACGGTAATAGACCCAAAAATAAAGCAGTCAACTGTCAACCATCAAAACAGTGACTTATTACAATTAAACTCGATCTAATACCTAACCAAGTAGTCTTGAAATAATACCACCGCAGCAACATACATGCTTACCTGAAACATCCATAAACAACAATATACCGTGAAAAACATAGGATTATCAAGTATAAAATAAACAAGTATAAAACTCATGCATGTACAAGTAGATAACCATCTCCCCCTTAATATAATACTATCCCCTTTTTTGTCACGAAATGACAAATGATGAAGGAAACAGGAAAAACAACTTGAGACAAACACATGCAAGAGCATAAACAAACATGACTTACTCTCCCTCACTAACATGCCAACTCAATTAGTAAAAAAGATCAAATGGGAAGTAAACAGTCAATGATATGCTAAATAAATGATATGCAGTGAAATGAAGCATATACAAGCACACAATGAGAAAAAAAAACATGTCAAAACTGACTGAAACAACATTTCAAGCAGATACAATGATACACAGTCAGTATTCAGCTGTTTATGACATGAAACAATATGCATCATTTTAAAAGTGGCTAAATACAACACTTATGCATATGACATAAACACCAAAACATATCAAGCACTTGCGTGAAAAATAAAGTGCACAACGAATCAAGGCATAAGACCTTATTTTATGAGCTGGACACAGCCAAAGAAATCCATCTCTAAACAAACCAAGTCCACAAAATAGGTGTTCAAAACCAGCACCACTAGGACCTGAAAATAAGAAACATTGGTTGCATGTTATATTATTTACCCCATAAATATCATGAGCTCATATTTAACAACTCTTTCGAGTGAAGGGTTTTTGCCCTTATCTTTTGAATTTGGCCACATGGGCTCTTTTACACTTGAGTCTCATTTTTTTTTTTGTTTAAATATATTTCTTTTTACTTTAGCAAAAGGGGATAACACAAGGTCAAATAGTCAAAGGTCACATTATTGAGCAAACAAAGCATGGAAGGGATTAGATTGTCATTCCAAAAACTCATACATGCGACCAAGTCTTGATAAAATAAAAACGTGTATGTGAGGTGCAAGCACATGATATACCAAAGGTTCTTATCACACACACTCATGTATATAGAGCATCAAGAAAAATAAAACCATATCATACATGCATAATCATATATCCTACATATCAGGATCACATGCATAAGTTTTTCATGCTCTAACAAGCCGTAAAATAAAATAATTTTTGTCTTTTTCAATTTTTTATTATTATTTTTTTTTTCCAGATTTTAACAAATAAAAATAAAGACACAAACAGGCTTGTAAAACATCCAACGGTACGTGGAGTTGTATCCCGAGTGAAGATCATACTACCGTCCATTCGAAATCGACTATAAATTTATGTCCGGGTTTCCATCATATATACCAAGGGACATATAACAAAAACAAAACACACCCACACCTATATGCTGTGAAAACAAAATAAACATGCAAAAACATAAAACACACGCACACACACATGCAATGGGACACCGAAGTGCTCTCTCATCATGTCCATCAGGACACGCAGAAGAAGATGGGAATTCATCTTGCTTCCTCACCCAAACCTTTCTAGGAACCTCATCTACTTGAGAATTCCTAGTCAACAAAGAAAGTTTCTCACTAAGAAATTGAGCTTGTTTAGTTAGTGCAGAAACTTGAGAAGCTAAATTTGAAGAGTCAAATCTAGGAGACACACTCTTAGGCCTTTTCTTTTGTTTGTGCAACATGAAGCACTTAGGCTTAATGTGTCATGCCTTGCCACAATGATGGCATACATGCACAAACCTCGAATGAGAGCGAGGTTTACCCACAGCACCTCTAGATCGAGGTTGGGTCACAGGAAGGGGAACAAACGGAAGAATGACATGACTACACTCAACATGCTTTTTACCTAAGTCATGTTTAAGAGGTTTAGGCACTGCTTTATATGTTCACGCCTGATCACAATCAGACTCAAAACTAATACCTAGCATACGATCCACCTTTTTATTTCCACTAGAAAATACAGACAACTGGGTTCTAGTATCTTCAAGTTCAGCCTCCAAGTCATCTACCATCATGAGGTTTTGCTCAAATTTGGCTTGAGCTTCATTCTTTTCTAACTCAACTAGTTTCAGCCTCTTATTGACCTCAATATTGGTGTTCTTAATAGCTAAACTCTCATTAAACAATTCAATATAAGCTACTTGATGACTTTCCTCATCTATAGACTCATCGAGAGAGATTTCCGAATCAGCATCATTAACATCAATCTCTCTCTCATTCGTCACATTAGCAGTAAAAGCAATATAATTGCCTTTATGAGAGTCATCACTTTCAGAATCACTAAGGGATGCTGCCATGGCTTTCTTGCCTTTAGCCATAGGGTATGTGGGACACTCAGATCTAATGTTCCCATATCCTTCACATTCATGGCACTGGACACCACGGGATCTACAATCCATATCCTTCATAGACTCTCTCTTGCTATGCCTACTCTCTTTAGGCTCATCCTCCTCATCCATGTTACTGTTATGGCCACTCTTTTTAAGCTTAAGAAATTTCTTAAACTTTAAGCAAACAAGGCCAAATCATGATCCGTGAGGGTATCCTCATCACTAGACGAACCATGAACAACTTCTTTCGCGATCTTAATCGCTATATTTTTGGGCTTTTGATACCCAATAAGTTTCTTCTCATTAAAAAATGGTGGACAATTTAAGGATTGACTACATTCCATAGCTAATGGGTCAATGATCGAGTTCAGGCTCTGATACCAATTGAAAATTCGCGATTAGCCTAGGTTCTGACCCTATGCGGAATTTAACGCAATAAACAAGACAAGTCCTGATTACTGCTACTATGGATAAATTAAAAGGCAACCACAATATCCAATAATTAATTATGTTGTAAATATAAAAACAATAATAATAAATTAAAGCAGCAAATTAAATCAATCACACAAAAGCAACACAATAATTTTGGTGACGAAGTGGAAAACTCTTGCCAGTAAAAAACCACTCCGGGTATAGGCTACCACCCGAATCCACTATATAGAGAAAAACTTACAGCGATGGTCAAGACCTATGGTGGCAACTCCACCGACTCAAGTACCTCAATACTGCAAGAACTCAAGGAAACTCCTCAAGCCCGCGACCCACGGTTTTCTTCAGAACCTCTGAAGTCTCTGAGTAGATTGTATCACCTTTGACGCCATAACTCCGACTACAAAAACTCCTCCTAAAGAACTCTAAAGGATTAATGATTTTGGGTTAAGTTGTGTTGAAGGTTTAACAAAGATGGAATCTCACCATTAACAAAGAAGACATGAAGATAAGAAATCTTCATTGGTGGATTCAAAGTAAGTTGAAAGCTTGAGGTTTTGGCTCAAGGGAAATCTGTTTCAACTGTTTCAACCAAAGGGGAATGGCGGCTACAAGTTATATTTATAGGTAGGGTGAAAATGTAGGGTTTTTCAAAATGAAAAGGGCAAAAAATGCGTTCAGATTGTAGTCGCGTTCGAACGCTTACTAGAACGCTCCACGAACGAGTGCCCATTGGAAAGACTCGTTCGAACGCCACTCGAACGCACAACGAACGGATGCTCTCTGGAATGATCTCGTTCGAACGCACCAAGAACGTGCTTCGAACGTTTGCTCTCTGGAATGCTCTCGTTCGAACCCAATAGAGAACGTGCCACTAACGCCACACGTTTGAACTCTGCAACGAACGCAGCACTAACGACAATCGTTCGAACTCTGCAACGAACGCACCACGAATGCATGTCTGATGCACAACGGCCAGAAACCAGTCCAATTGCACAAATATCTTCATGAAATATTACAACTCAATTGAACTCATTTTGTCACAGACACATGCCAATAAAAATGGAACTAACAAGCTCTAAAGTTTTCTAATGAAAAAACTTTTCGTTTTATTTATTATTTTTACAAAACTATCATTTATAGACATATTTATCGATTTTTTATTTCATCACAACAGTGGCTTTGGCTTAAAAATCACAACGCCACACTACTGACTTTTATTTTTGGTTTGTGATATCATGGAAGTGTTTTCAAATTTCTAAATGATATATTTTATATCTTGATGGTTTTGATGCAGGTGGTTAGTAGATTACCTTACCCCATGGAAAAGTTTGGTGAGTTTACTCCAATGGATTTGTCACGAATACATACTTAAAAAGAAGTTTAAGGATACAAATTATATTTACAGAGATAATAATTTTGAATAGAACATAATCACATTAAAATATTTATGTAACCGACCTCATCTAATGGAATTTGTTTTATTGATTTAACGTTTGTATGGATTAAATTTGGGCCAAAGACTCAAATGTCATTTTTCTCAGGCTACGTATCAGACTTGCATCAGACAATGACTCATGGACTTCATCTAACCCAAAATAGCATTTTGGGCCACTGTCCAGGCCTAATCGAAGTGGGTTCTAGCCACTGGACAATATGGGTGTCAATTTGGGTCAGGATTCGTTTATTCGTTCGATTCGATTCGCTTTAAAGCGAATACGGGTTTGAAAAAATGGATTCGTTTAATATTTAACTCATTGATTCGTTTATTCGTTTAGGATTCGTTTTATTATTTTTATTTATTAATTCTTGTTAATTTTCAATTAATATTCGAGAAATTATAGCTAATTATCATAGAAAAAGTAATATTTTTGATATTTGGTGAGGTATTTTTAGTAAATATATAAATTACACATTTCATATGTATATATTTAATAAGAATTAATGTAAATCAAGTGTGGTAATTTATTTTATTAAATAATATCATTGACTAAACGAATAAACGAATATTCGTATTCGATTCGTTTAATAAATGAATCGAATACGAATCCTGATATTAGGATTCGTTTAATAAACGAATCGAATACGAATCCATCACATTTCGATTCGATTCGTTTAGGATTCGATACGAATTCGATTCGTTAATTCGTTTTGCCACCCCTACTGGACAGTCAAGCTTATACACAAGGCTCGCATATAGGTCCATGAGTCTATCATACACCCCCAAGGGATATAGTCCACACGACCCAAAAGGACTCAACAAACCCTTATCATTTTACTTGATAATTCCAGATGATATCACTTGGGCCGTGTCCCAACCGACATTGTCCATATTATGCGATGCCCCAGTAGATATTATCTGTCAGTCTATATACATTGATTATATTTATCAACTTTTTCATTAAAAATTGATTATTATTTTTTTTATTCTATTAAGTGATGAAAAAGTTTCAATTTCATCACCTTTGGTTAGATATTTTGAGAACAAACATCTACACGGTAATCCTTACATAACATATGTGTGTGTGTGTGTCATATATAATAGGGGTCTATTAACGTGAAATTGGTACGTTTGTCATATATCCGATTAAAAGCCATCCAATTGCGGCAAAGGTAATTCATCTAAAAACTTTTTTTGAAGGGGATTTATGCGACTAAGGTTTCTGAACAGTTCGGTAAGGAAATTCTCCTCATCCGGAGGACCAGGGGTCAGAGGGTGTATGTCGTTCTTCGACCCGGCTTAGAGCTCGGGTCTAGTTTCTCATATATGACCGACCAGAGGATGCAACATGATATCGGTTTCTAAGACCGACTACATCAGAACCGAGGCCGACCACATTAGACTGGAAGCTCGATTTGGCTCTGTTATGCCTTCTGGAAAAGGGTAGATGAGTTCAGATACTTCGGGTCGGGACGATATCAGTTTTGGATGCTCGGCAGGTCACTTGGCCGACCTCTTGAAGACCGACGTGAAATCAGATTGGTTGAAATTTTCCCTCCAAAATCAACTTTCACATTCGAAATCTAACAAGCTGTCATCATTAATGAAGAGTCGTGCCAATATACTTTTACGGCATGATGTGACAGGAAATCAGATGGTAGACTTTGCTTTCGGCGATGGCAGATTGGGGAAGAGAGCCTGTCATATCACTGGAAACCCGCAGACTTACGGGACCGGCGTCACCAAGATACGGGAACGGTATTGTATATCCATTAGTATATAAGAGGAGGTTGATCAAATTTATAGGGATTAGAAATTTTTTCATTTAATAATCACTTGTAAGAAATATTGAAAGAGAACAAACTGCTCGATTTCTTTAGGCCTTCATTAAAACAGGTCGGCCGAGCTCGGTTTGGTAATAAAACGAACCCCCCAACTTTGTGCCCGTGGATGTAGGTTGAACTTGATCCGCCGAACCACGTTAAACACTATCTGTTCGATTTTGTGTGCTTGTTTTATTTTTCGCCAAATTTGCCTTTGGTCTCCCCATAACCAAACAAATTCAAGGTTGAAGGAGGATTATCTCGGGAGGGTTATCTCGAAACTGCCCCTGGGACGAAAATCACATGTCAACAGTTGGCGCCGTTTGTGGGGACAGAGCAAAAAGCAACTAGCGTGGTAAGACGATGGTGGAAGATGGGAACCATAGGTCGTCGGAGAGTTCAACAACATAGTGAATGAGGCAAATGGAGGAAAACATGCGGAAGGATAATGAGGAAAACCAAACCCTCATGAAGGCCATGTTGGAGAAGCTAGAAGGGCAAGAAAAAACAGATAATGAAAGATTGGAGGCTGGTCCAAGTCGAAGGAAAAATGAGATAGCGGAAGGGAAAAATGTTGTAGACCTAAGTGGTGATGATGAACCCGGAATGAAAGATCCACAAAGGGTGAGGTCAGTGGTGATAGCGAGAGCCTCACCAGCGGAAATAATATGGGGGGAAGAAGAAGAGAGACGAACGCCAGAGTCTTCAAGTAATAGCCCACGCTCTAAGAAGGGAGAAGATATGAGACATGAGAGATGAGAGCGAGAGGTATCTAGCCATGACGCACGTCGTGTTCGGGGCAGCATACGCGAGGATGTTCGGGGGAGGTAACATGATGATACTGATAACCATATGAAAGCCTGGTTTAGAAAGGAAATGAAAAAGTGGGAAAAAAAACCTAAAGACAGTTAAAGGGGATGGTCAGAACGGAGAGATGACGTTGGCATAATTTCCTAGGCGGTTCACGATGCTGTCTATAAACTCATACATGGGCCTCACGGACCCTAAGTCTCACATTGAGAGTTTTGTCCTGCTAATGGAAGTGTAGGGAATGGTGAGAGAAGTCATCTGCAAAGTGTTCCCTTTAACTCTAGGCGGACCTGGGATTTTGTGGTTTAGAAGTCTAACTCCGGGAAGTATTAGCAGTTTCTCTAAACTTAGAAAGTCTTTTATCCGACACTTCAATGGAGCATGTGTCCCAAAGAAGGCGGTGGGAGAGTTGAGACTGATGAAACAGGGGGTGATGAACCCCTGAAGAACTTTATTGAAAGATACCACAACATGATGCTCGAGGTCGGGGCCTATGAGTCAATTGAGGCTTTGGAAAGTCTCAAGGGGGCCCTGAAGGTCGGGAGATTGTGGACTCACTTGAGGGTCCATGACATACCAGAATACGCCACTGCTATGGAGTTGGCTAGGAAGTTTGTCTTGATGGAGGAATAAGAGAAGGCCGTCCGGAAGTGAGGGATTCAAAATGAAAAAGTTTTGAGGTCGGAGATGCCACGGAGGCCGGATAGAGAGTTGAGGAATCCTCCTCCGAGACAAAGGGAGTTCAGGTCGGTGCCTCCCAGTAATATGCCTCAAGAAAGGAGAGCTCAGATACAAGTAAATCATGTAGCCGGGGGGACAAGTTACACACCTTTGAACAAACATTTGGCTCAGATCATCAGGGAAATCGAAGATAAGGGCCTCATGGTGGAGCCGGATTTAAGGAAGTACCCAGCGGAGATGAGGAATAAGAAATTCTATTGTGTGCATCATAATATGAGAGGGCACAAGACGGAAGACTGCATGGATCTTCGGGAGCAGGTGGAAAACCTAGCATAAAACGACTATCTGAATGATTACATCGACCAAGAGGCCATGACGGCTCGACATCGGCAGAGACCTAGACAAATGTATACCATCGCCGGTGGAAAAACACTGGCCGGAGACTCGAACCGGTCAAGGAAGAATTACAGCAAGGTCCGAGGGTCGGAGGTGTTATCGGTGGGGGAGGCCACGAGCATGTAAAGAGGTCGGTCGGTCCCTATAATGTTCACTGACGAGGATTCCCACAAGGTAAGTTTTCTGCATGACGATGCACTAATAATTAAGGCGGTGATATGGGGTATATTGTGCCGCTTTTGAGACGCCTCGCGACAGAGGAAGCCGATTATGTGATCAGAGAGATTCATGGGGGTATTTGTGGGAGTCACGTCGGAGGCAGTCTATTGCGTATAAGGCGTTGAGGCAGGGATTCTACTGGCCGACCATGCACCAGGACGGGATGAATGTAGCTCGAAAATATGAAGGATGCCAGAAGAATGCAAACATTCATCACAAGCCAACAGAGCAGTTAACTTCACTGGTTAGCCCCTGGCCGTTCTCCCAGTGGGGGCTGGACATCACCGGGCCAATGCCAGCGGGGCGGGGACAAACCAAATACGGCATCGTTGTCATTAACTATTTCACCAAGTGGGTAGAAGCTGAACCTCTGTCTGCAATCACATAGAAGAGGGCAACAGATTTTGTAAAGAAGAGTATCATCTGCCGATTTGGAATTCCCCGAGCCATCATCACTGATAACGAGAAGCAGTTTGAGAGCAAGAGTTTCAGGAAGCTCTGTGAAGACCTTCAGATCACCTTGAGATTTGCTTTACCTGCTCATCCCAAGTCCAACAGGCAGGTCGAGGCTACCAACAAAACGATCAAGGCAAATTTGAAAGCCCGACTCAGATCTTGTAAGGGGTTGTGGGTCGAAGAATTACCGGAAGTATTATGGGCACATCAGACAACCTTCAAAGACTCCACCGGGGAGACGTCTTTTTCTTTGGCTTACGGGTAAAAAGCAGTTATTCCAGTAGAGATCGGGATGATCACCCACCGAGTCCCGCATTTTGAGACCGAACATAATGAAGAACTTATCAGGAATCACCTCGACCTAATCGAAGAAAAGCGAGAAAAGTCGGCTATGAAAGCGACTGTCTGTCAGCAGAGAATGACCCGTTTCTACAATAAGAATGTTCAGGTTCGATCTTTCCTCCCTGAGGATTTGGTTTTAATGAGGGTCACATTGAACACCTGAAGACTCGAAGAAGGTTCACTGGGCGCCAAATGGGAATGGCCGTACAGAGTGGTGGAGATAGTAAGACTGTATACCTATCTTTTGGAGAAGTTGGACAGTACCCAGCTCAAGAAGCCTTAGAACGTCGATATGCTGAGAAAGTATTTCCAGTAGGCCCTTTTTTCTACAAACTACGAAGTTACTGGATGAGCTGGCTAGAACCAGAAAATTATTGTAAAGCATATCTTGAAATGACCCACAAAGAGTTGTAAGAATGGTGGTAGGTCTCAGGAATATGAACATGACTTTCTCTTTTTGAATTAAAAAGCTCGTCCACTTTACTTGTTGTTTAATTGAATGCGAAATTCATGTTCAATATTCTTGGGATGTGCTCGATGCGAATGGGTGATCGGAAGTCGGGAAGGGCACCAAGCCCGTGGCACGCCAATCCCGGGTGTCATTATCAAACCCCCGGGTGGAAGTGTTCCGACCTAGCTCCTTTCACTTTTGAGGATCCAGAACGCGTCAATGGATGAAGTACATGTGGGAAAAGCGTGAATCCCTCGTGGCATGCCAATCCCGGGTGTCATTATCATATCTCCGAGGCCGGAGCGTTACTACCCCATGACTCGCATTTTTGAGGATTAGCTCGGGTAAACCGGACCCATGGAGGTTTCTTCCCATGCGAGTTGGCTGGTGAGTCCCGTTGAGAACCATCAGACCACTTGGCTTGGGTACGGCCGAATGGCCTAATTGATTGAAGGAGTCTTGGGTAAACCGGACCCAAATAGGTTTCTTCCCCTACGAGTAGGCTGATGAGTTCCGTTGAGAACCATCAGACCACCTGGCTTAGGTAAGGCCGAATGACCTCCTTAATTGCAGGAGTCTCGGGTAAACCGGGCCCATGAAGGTTTCTTCCCATGCGAGTCGGCTGGTGAGTCTCGTTGAGAAACACCTAGGGAGGGCACACACGGGGTGTCTTCATCCCCCGTGGAGATTTGCCTGACCGCCCCGGATCGGCGTATCCGTAGCCTGGTTAGCCGGGACACTAAATTGTAAGGTTCAGAATTGTGTTTTGGGAGGCGTCGGGCAGGACGTTGCCTCGGAGCACCCGAGATGTTATTTTTTCATGAATTTGTGTGGAGTATGTGCTAAGTCACCTCTATTTTGTTAACTTTACTTTGTTCCGTTTCTTGTTTTTCGCCAATGTCTGGCAAGGGGACGCCCGCGCCAGGATCTGCAGAGTCTCAGAGGTTGAAAATCTTCCCTCATGTAAGTCTCAAATGCTCCACCAGCTCGGGGCTGGATTCGTTCTGTCGAGTCTGTATTGTTCCACCAGCTCGGGGCTGGATTTATTATGCCGAGTCTGTATTATTCCACCAGCTCGGGGCTCGATTCGTTCCGCCGAGTCTGCGTTGTTCCATTAGCTCGGGGCTGGATTCGTTCCACTAATGATTTATTTTTCAGCTCGGGTCGGGTTACGTCCCACCAAGTGCCTGATTTCGGCTTGAGGACAGACCGTATGAAAATATTGAGGATGATCCGAGTTGGCACCAGGGCAGTTTTCTGCACAGTTCCTAGGGGTCAACCACCAGACGGCCGATCAACACACTTCTGATTTTTTAGTTCCCGGCACCAACTCATACGCTCGTTGGAACCGAGAACTATGGGACATATGTTGATGAGGATTTCTGCGGCTAAGGTTTCTGAACAGTTCGATAAGGGCAAAAGAGGAAATTCTCCTCATCCGGAGGACCAGTGGTCAGAGGGTGTATGTCGTTCTTCGACCCGATTTGGAGCTCGGGTCCAGTTTCTCAGGTATAACCGACCAGAGGATGCAACATGATATCGGTTTCCGAGACCGACTACATCAGAACTGAGGCCAACCACATTAGACCGGAATCTCGGTTTGGCTCTGTCATACCTTTTGGAACGGGTAGATGAGTTCAGATACTTCGGGTCGGGACGATATCAGTTTTGGATGCTCGGCAGGTCACTTGGCCGACCTCTTGAAGACCGACATGTGATCATATTGGTTGAACTTTTCCCTCCAAAATCAACTGTCACATTCGAAATCTAACAAACTGTCATCATTAATGAAGAGACGTGGCAATGTACTTTTACGACGTGATGTGACAGGAAATCAGATGGTAAACTTTACTTTCGGCGATGACAGATTGGGGAAGAGAGCCTGTCAAATCACCGGAAACCCGCAGACCTGCGGGCCTGGCGTCACCAAGATACGGTAACAGTGTTGTATATCCATTAGTATATAAGGGGAGGTTGATCACATTTGTAGGGGTTAGAAATTTTTCCATTTAAGAATCACTTGTGAGAAATATTGAAAGAGAACAAACTGCTCGGTTTCTTTAGACCTTCACTAAAACAGGTCGGCCGAGCTCGGTTTGGTAATAAAACGAACCCCCCACTTTGTGCCCGTGGATGTAGGTTGGACTTGATCCGCCGAACCACGTTAAACACTTCCTATTCGATTTTTTGTATTTGTTTTATTTTTCGCCAAATTTGCCTTTGGTCTCCCCATAACCAAACAAATTCAAGGTTGAAGGAGGATTATCTCGGGAGGGTTATCTCGAAACTACCCCTGAGACGAAAATCACTCGTCAACAACTTTTAACAACAAATCATCTTCTCGAAATTCTCTTTTTTTGTCCCTCTCAACACATTTTACTAACATTAGATCAATTTTTTTTTTCAAATTGTTGGAAACCCCACCCTTTCCGGGTTTAAGCGGAGTAGGTAAAATTCCCGATTGTCTCAGACTCTTACAAGAAACATATTCACTGAATTTGAACCCAGAATCTAAAAATTATACCCTGAATTCTACACCACCAAGCCAATGTTAACAAAGTATATCCAACACAAAAAAGAAAACTATAATGCAAAATTTATAAGAAAAACTTAATGAAAACATAAGGTCAAGATGAATCATGTGGGTCATGTAATACTTCCTTCTAAACATTAAATACCACATTAATTTATACAAAATAGTTTTTAATATTTTATAGAGTTGGTGTCTTTAACATTGCTATATCTCATTTATGTTATTTAAGATTCATTGTTATAGAATTACTTTTTCATAATTCAGTATTGCTATGTTTTACTGAAAAAATGAAGAAGAAGAAAAAATTACTATTTTTACGAGGATTAAAATTATATAAAGTGTAATGAATAACTAAAACTTACATTTATCCATATTCGAGACCAAGTAATAAATCAAATAAAATTATTTGAAAATCACAAAACCATGAGAAATCATAAGTGATTGTTGAATTAATTATAATCATGTTCTAATCAATTTATCCCTAAATGATGTGGTTTGGTGACATAAGATTTAAGATTTAGTTATTCAAATTATAAGTTCGAATCCAGGAAATGTATATATTGTCAGAGCCTGAGACAATTTGAGATTTCAACTACTCCACTTAAATCCGGATCAGATAATTTGACGGCGAATTTCGAAGGTTTCAAAAAAATATATTATAGTCAATTTATAATTAGACAATTCAAAGAATTGTACAGGGCGGTGCCGCCCAACAATTAGAGAGGCAAATGTCATTGTCTTGTGTGCCACGTCAGCTAGGCGAGGGCCCTTCTGTCTAAGGAAATGGAATGTTGGGAGGAAAATCAAACTTCTTTTTGAGTTTGTTGTGCGCAAAAGAAAAAGAAAATCTAAGACATAGAAAATGACAAAGAGAAGGAATCTTTGTCTGTTTGAAAGTTGAGCACTTGTGATTTAGATGCAGTTGCTTTTTCCAATTTTAGTGGTTCAAAGGTCTATCATTACTTAGAAAATCAACTTTAATTTTTCATAGTTCAAAGAGGAATGAATATGATTGAATTTGATGTATGTAATGTAACTACAGGGCAGAGCTAAAGATAAAAAATTTAGGAACTCATAATGATAAATAATAAATTTAGGGAGGTTAAACCATAAAAAATAGTTATTTTAAAGGTTAAAATTGAAAAAAAAAATTAAAATTTTACAGGACTATAATGTTAAAAAAAATTAAAAATATATGGTCAAGGTACCCTTTAGTATAGGTGTCTCATACCTCTTTGTAACTTTTTTTTTTGATAATCGGGGTATTCGGGTCAGTTTACGCGCACCTCAACTAATCTCCGGGACCCGTGGCCCGTGCCCTCATAAGTTTCATATCATAGATCAAAGTAAGTCGTTGGCTTTTTACACTATAGAACATAGCCGCAAGGAAATGCATTTAGTGAGATTCGAATTTTAAACCTGAGAGAGAGCAAACCACTAAAGCCCAAAACTTTTACTCTTGAGGCAACCCCTCAAAATGATAAAATCAAATCGCCATCAAGTGACCACAACAAATATGAAAATCACCAATGAAATGTTGACATGTGTAGAGTAAAGAATATCTCATAATCAGCTGGGGTCTTCTCCAAAATAACGATTGCGCTGGTCACCATCACCTTAGGAGTGTGGAAAATAAGACACAATAAAAGACAGAAAAACACATATTATAATATATATATATATAATAAATAATATTATATTGAAATATATATTTTGTTATGTCTTTTAATATGACACTTAACTTAATAAATTAGAGGATCCCTCATTGTAACTTCACTAATACATGTGTGTGTAACGGACATATGAGACAATCAGAGTTTTACCTGTTCCGCTTAAGCCCGGAATGGATGGTTTGGCGGCTGAATTTCCAACGATTCAAAAAAAAAAAGTGTAAGGGACATACTAGAAAACATATAAAATACAGATTTAAATACAATATTATCTGTCTTTTAGCATATTGAGATATATATTTTTGATATTTTAATGTGTCCATTAATAAATTAATGGATCTCTCATTGAAACCACTATATATATATATATATATATATATATATATATATATATATTATAATAATAAAGGAGAATAATGTTGGAGGAAAGAGAATGTATCCAACGGCTCTCTTTATGTGGCTTAATTGACGGCCCATATCATTTCATTGGTAATTGGAGGAAAGAGAGTTAATTGATTGATGGAAATGGTCAAAAAATTTCAAAATTTCAAATTAAAAAATAGAAAGTTAAAATAAAATCATTTAATTCTGTAACACCGTGCCGTAGGCACGGCCAAATACTGTAACACCGTGCCGTAGGCACGGACATCATTTAATTAAAAAATAAAATCATTTAATTATGTAACACCGTGCCGTAGGCACGAGGAAATACTGTAACACCGTGCCATAGGCACGGGCCAAATACTATAACACCGTACTGTAGGTATATATATATCCCAATGCTTCCTTTCAACTAACAACAACAAAGCTTAATTTTTTTTCTTCAGGAAAGTGTATGGAGCAGCATGCCACATTTAGATTTATAGAGCAGAGATCTCAATAAAGTTAGAACTTAGAAGAATCAAAATCAAAATAAAAATAAAAATAAAAGAGTGGCATGGATCGATGGTGATCTTTTGCAGAGAAAATGACATGCATTATCAAAAAAAAAAAAAAAAAATCTCATCAGTGCCTCAAGATTTTTGCTAAAGTCAGGCTTTATGGACAAACTGAAATAGACACACAAGCAAAAAAAACACATCTATAATGTTTGGGTCACTTATCATATTGCCTCAAAAACTCATCCACTGATCCATCTAATATAATAGTATTTTTTTTTCCGAGTATTTTTAAAAAATAAAACAGAGATATTTTCAGCATGCTGACATAATCACATAAATAGACCACCAATATATATCCATTATAAAGAAAAATATCCTCAAAAAAATATTTATAGTGTCTTTTAGCCAATAAAAATATAGTTTGATAGATAATATTGATTGAGAATATAAATTACTTATAAATATTACAGTTAATGAGAGTATAAGTTAACTTATAAATTCACTAAATTTTATATAAAATGATTCAAAAATATTTGGCTCATTCCCATTTAACCGACTATCTAATTGTACTGGATAATATTTCACTAAAATAACTATCGACTAGCTTAATTTGTGTTCTTTAAATTAAGTTACAAGCTAGCCTTCCATTCTCTCTATCTCTCCCTCTCTCTTTTTCTTTTTTTTTTTTCTTCAAATCTGTTATATACGTCTTAGTTTCTTCCATTGAAGCTGTTCATGTTTTACCTCCACGATTAATTAGTTATGGAATTACTAAAATTAAATATTAATAAATTATATTGTAATGAAAAATAATTATATAAGATTTTGACTACGAGTTAGGGTTAGACTAATGACTAATTTCATGGTTTTCTTGTGTTGGATTTTTATAATCTTTTGTCCCACCTATATTTATTGATGTGTGTGGTAAAAGTGGTGTTGAAGAAGAGTGTATGTTATTTTTAATTTATTGGGTCTGACTTGATTGAAGTCCAATCAAATCCTGAACTTTACACTGATTGTTGTTCTACAATTTGAGTATACACAAATATCGTGTTTTGTTATTTCTCCTCCTTTTGTGTTTGTGTATAAATTCTCACTTATGGTGCAATACCACATATTCTTTATTCTCTTAATTTCTTCAAAATGTCCAAAAAAAAATTAGAGCACTAACTTTTTTCTTCAAGCTCATTAGCTTATATATGAAAGTTTTAAATGGATGTGTCAACACGTGTCCAGTGATAAAATGGTTACTCGTTCTGTGTAATGTATACATCTCATGGTAAATTTTTGGAACATTAGGTGACATAACACCTGTCATTAAACAACATAAGATATATATATATATATATATATATATAAAATTAATAACGAGGGTTTTTGGATGTATATATTATTAATAAAGCGTGTTATTAATGTTTAATTACTGCATAATTAAGGAAAACCACACAGAGAAATAGCTTAGAGAATGTTGTCAATCAGGCCTTATTCAACTGGATTTATTTGATCAACTGGTAGATAGCTAATCTCTTACACTGTACCATTCACCAATAAGGTCTAGTCACATTCCACTTGTATTCCAAGTGCAACCAACTAATTCTGTTTTGATGTGATGAGCATCGTGACTAGTTTTAAATCAGTATAATTTATTTATTTATTTATTTTTTTAATATAGGTTCGAATTCAGGTTGATAGTTAAATGAAATCGCCTAACCTTTTTTTTTTTGGTGAAAATCTTACAATATCATTTTTAGTTTGTTTCAAAAATTTCATCCACAAGTTTATTTAATAAACACAGAATTTTTATTTCACAACTAGAACCTTCTGTTATTTAAAGCATGAATTAAATGCGATTTAAAAGTCACAACCCCACGATACCAAATGGTCCCGAGCCTCACTCCAACGTTTACTCGGTTGGATTCCAGAGTTATAAAATTTGAAACTGGTTTGTGTTACCATCAAAGACGAAGTCATGACTTACAAGCTTTATGGACGACACCAACAAAAGTCTAAAGAACTGGGGTCCAGTTACAAATAATGGATTTCTGTAAATACTTGTAAATTACAAGGGCAAATTCATAATTTAATTCCTATAAATATAAAAACACATCCATTCTCATTTCACTCTTAGAATTAGAAATCCAACTTAATCATCAAATGCAATAAAATAAAAGCATAGAAGAAACAAAAAGGAAAATGGGGAATTGCTTAGTGCTTGAAGAAAAAGTGATTAAGGTGATGAAAACAGATGGCAAAATCCTTGAATATAAACCACCCATCAAAGTTCAGCAAGTTTTATCAGAATTTTCAGGCCATGCAATTTCAGATTCATTTCCTGAAATCAGGCATCTCAGGCCAGACTCTAAACTGCTTGGTGGGAACCTATATTTTCTTGTACCTGTTCCAATGGCGCCATCCCGGAAAGTTCAGAAAAAGAAGGTGAGGTTTTCGAATGAAGAGGCCGGAGACAGAGGCGCCGGTGCTGTGAGGATTAAGGTGGTTATAAGTAAGCAAAAGCTGGAGGAGTTGCTGCTGAAAGGAGGGGTTTCAGTTCAAGATTTGGTTTCTGAGGTTCAGAGTGCCAATCATCATCAGCAGGCAGCTGTTTGTCATAACTCTGAAGGGTGGAAGCCTGAGTTGGAAAGCATACCTGAAATCGACTAGCTAGCTAAAGCAAATTAAGTTGCATACGTATAAAATCTTCTTTAGTTTAACAAGTATAGAAGAGTAATGATATATAGACTAAATGATGATAAAATCATAATTAAAATAACGTTATTTTAGTCATTTTTATTATGTTTTATCATCAAAATAACGTAATTTTGATAATAATTTTACCTGTTTATTTCTACTTTAGTCTCCTTGTTATTTTCCAAATATAGATATAATGAAACTATGTTATGCACAAAAAGGGAAAAAACTCATCTTAATTAGCTTGTATTTTCAACACCAACAAAAAAAGGAAGCTCCAAACTCTGTTTTTTCATTAAAAGCTTTATTTTTTGTTATGTTCAGCAAGAAAAATACATGGTGATGAAGGAAAATTATAGCATTTAATATTTGCCTTAAAAGGGATGCATGATTTTTCAATTAGTTTCGGAACTAAAATAATTAATCAGTAAACACTAAATATCAACATAAATGTTAGTAGAGAATGAAAATTACGTGCACAAAGAATAAATTGACATAAATTTTTTTTTTGATATGGGGCTCCGTATTGATATATATATATATATATATAGCAATTGAAAAGAATCAAAACAGGAAAGAAAGACAAATTGTTTAAATCATTGTCTATCATCCTTTATATCGGCGCCTAAAGTATGCCGACTGTGTCATTTTTGTTTTCAGTTCAATCACTTGTATAAATTTTGTCGTTCTAGTTATTACGATGAATAAAACTGATAGTTATTTTCTAATATACTTCTAAGATTAATTATAACATAAATTTATCATTAAATCTCAATTAGTTTATCTTTTAATGGTTTAAGTTCAAGACCAAACATGAAAAAACTAGAAAAATAAGCAAAACCCTTATAATATTTAGTGAAACTAAGCGAAACTCATCTCATCTCATGCTTAAAAAATATTGAATTTTAGTATAAGAAATTCATAATCTTGATCAAGATTCGATATCTTTGACCATTCGATTCGGAATTCAGGACGAGACCACCTAATGTTTTACATTAAAAACCAAAATATATATAACAAAATCATATGCAAAGGTTTTCGCTTAATTTTAAAACAATCGGGGAGTTTCTTTAAATTTCATCAAAGATTAGAATAATTTTGCTATTTTTTCCTCACAAAACGCTACCAAATATGTATGTGATTCACATGTCTTGACACTTTTTTTTTTTGGAAACGTTGAAAATCTCGCCGCTAAATCATCCGATCCGGGCCTAAGCGGAGCATATAAAATCTCCAACTGCCCCAAGCTCTTACAAGAAACACACCATTGGATTCGAACATAGGACCTGAAGGCCAGATCCTGAATCCTACACCACCAAGTCACGCCTCTTGGGGACACAATAAGCTTAAAAAATTATTCGAGTTAATTAAGCTAGACAACAATAATAGACATATATACCGAATGAGTACTTCTTCACTATAAAATAACAGTTGAATTGTAATTTTTAATTAAAATTTTAATTTAATTAAATAATTTTTATATACACAATCTCTTTTGATGGGTTTAAAATTATAATTCTATACTCATTTTAGGGAATATATCTATCATTACTCTCAACTAAAACATAATCATGAGTGCTTGATGAATTTAGCTTAAAGTTGTTTTCAAGACATAACCAACCAACCCAGAAAATTCTAAATGGCGGTGCCGCCCAACCATAGAGAGACAAGTGTCATGTTCTTTGAATGCCATGTCAGCCGCCCAAGGCTCCACTGCCAACTCTAGAAGCAACTAATTAAGCAACCGGGAAAAAAAAAAAAGAACAAAGGTTTGTTGGGAGTAAAATCAAACTTTATTTTTGAACGTGTGGTGCGGGCAAAAGAAAAGAAAACGAAATCGAATATTTGTCTGTATTTAAAGTTGAGTTGCTTTCCCAATTTGAGTGCTTCAAGGCCTATATCATTACTGCAAATTAAAAAAAAAAAAAACAAATTAAAAAGATATCCATCTCTCTGGATCATATATATAACATATATAATATGTCGAATGAGACAATGATTTATAGCCTTATAATAATATCAAATAATTCATGAATCAATCCTACTTAGCGTAGAAAAAAAATTATTTTGTTTAATTTAATATGATATGTAGCGTATAATATATCGTCATGACTTGTGCCACGATAAATAGTATTGCATGTTATCGTAATGTAACATAAAAGTTTGTTTGTTAATTAAAAAAATATTATATATGAATAATTCATAGTAATTGTACAAATAAAATAAGAAAGAATGTTATCATGAGGACAGAATCTTTATGTTAATTCATTCCTTCGCACTGACAACAACTAAACTTAAAATAATAATAACTCTCAGGAAATGGCCGGCTAATTAGCCACTTTTGATTTCTAAGGAAAAAGCAAAGATTGAAGAAGCAAAAAGAGTGGCATGGATGTTGAACTTTTGCAAACGAAAATGACATGCATCATCAAAAGGGAAAAAAAAAATGAAATAAAATCTCAACAGGGCCTAGAGATTTTTTTGCCTTCAAGTTAGGTTTTAGCCTTTTAAGGAGAAAGTGAAATAGAGAAAAAGCAAAAGGCACATCACTTAAGTTAGGCCAATTTATATGATCACTAATCAGATTGTGTATAAAAAAAATCCATGCATGGATCCATTTGAACAGAAGGGTATATCTTTAAAAAAATAAAAAAAAAAGATGAACCATTTTAATTCATCATGCTAAACCATTTCTTAAATATTAGCAAGTATGTCGGGTTTGCAAAAACATAGCATCGACCTAAGTATTATTTATTAATGTTTTTAAAATTTTAAAAAATCCAATTTCTTAAATCTTGTTTTTTCTTTGGATTGTGGCTGAGTTTTTTTAAACCCGGCTCGTTTGCCATCTATAGCGAAGAAAAATCTAAAAAAAAATTTAAAGAATGAGTTATTACTATTCATTATTTTAGAAATTGAGAACTAATACATTGGTATAATAAGTATTAGGATGTAATATTTTACGTACTACTACATATTTACAAAACTTTATAATTTGCATGTAATAAAATGTAAGATTTTGTAAAGATATAGTAGAAAATCATAAGATTTTGTAATGATATAATAATAAAATGAAATATTTTATATAGATATAATAATAAAATATTACATTCAATACTTCTTGTACCCATTTATTTTTTTTCTAATTTCTAAAAGAGTGAAATGGTAATAACCTTAATTTGAAGTTTGAAGAATTAATAATGATAATATATGATGGAAGAACTTGGCAAAAGACAAGATTTGGCATCTCTCTCTATATTGGTTCTTTTTAGTCAAAATAATAATAATAATGAAATAAATAAAATAAAATAAAATAACTATATACTGACTGATTAAATATGCATAAATCACAATCATATATAGCTTAGTGCTCTTTTCGATTAGTTAATTACTAGCCATCCATTTTTTTTTTTTTTTGTTAAAATGTTGGTTTTTTTTCGTTGAATTTCGAAAAGAGATCGAGGCTCCTGAATTTTCTACCTCCACTGACTGGAAAAAATAGTAACAGCCAAGCATGCGTGTTGACAACAGCAGTTTTGTATTAACACAACACCATCACTCAGTTTCTTTATTTTCTCCTTAATCTCCATGAACCATGATTCATGCACTTATTATTATCTCCAAGTCAATTGTCTTCATTGTCTTAAATAATAATTTTATTTATTTATTTATTTATTTATTTTTTGCTTTGATGGGTTAGCTGAAAGAATAGTAAATATTTCCTCCTATGAAATTTTAGGTTGGTTTCCCATGATGAAGTCTTTCTTAAGAATTAAAATTAAGTGTGTAGTTGAGTTTGTACTTAATATTTGATTAACAGTAAAGAGATAATTGAGATCAACGTAAGCTCATATTACAATTGATTAAATACTTAACACAAACTCATTTCAACACGATCTCTCTTGAATGTGAATATTGTCATATAGAATGAGTCCGGATTATAATTTTATTAATTTAGGCATAATTTAGTAACAATACAAACATCGCTGATTATATAAACTTAACTTTTATTTATTTTAACTACCAATTTATTTGGTATTTTTAAAAAGAGCGACAATGCACATATTTAGTTCGAATATAATTTATATCCTAAGTGATGTGACATGTGAGGCATCATCATTTAATAAGAGGTGTATACTATCACATTAATGATGAAAAATAAAATCAATTAACACCTATCACATTTCAAATAATGATTAATGATACATCACTGTATAAAGATACAAATTATATATCTAATATTAATAATAATAGATATATTTTAAATTAAAAATTTATTTTATTTTAATAAAATTTTATATACACAATCTCTTTTTATTGGTATAAAATTAAAATTATGTACTAATGAAATACATCTATCATTACTAATCTAATATTATTTTTAAAAAATATGTATACATGTCAATATTTTAATTATTAGGTGATTGTATCTATCACTAGACGTCGTGGTATCTCTCTAATGTATTTTAAACTTCTCTTCAGAAAATGACAGAAATAACTTTGCCCCCAACTTAGAAATGTGCCATTAATTTCTCTTGAAGCTCGGATTGTCAGCAAGCTGCTAATTGGAGATGGCTAGCTGATAAGATGGTGACATATATACAGAGAGAGTAGAGACCTAATTATCTTGATTGGTTGCATCAGTTAGATAACCACAATGGGATTCTTTGATGGAAACTGATGGGGACTCAAATCATGAGCATTAGAAGTTAGCTAATTAAAGTATTTACCTATTAAGGGTGATTAAATGCTTGATACACATGAATTTTGTCAAAATTCAATGCCGTATGTTATGTCTACATATGGCTAAAATCTTTATGGAAATTGAGTCGACTAGTGGGTTCGGTATGTTATGAGCGAGTAATAAGATAAATTTTTATATCCGTTGGTTGAATGAGTTGGGTATGAGCATTAACATATTCGTTTAAATAAAGGGAAAATTCATAGGGATTCGCACAAGGGCATGATAATAGTGGATAAATAAATACTTTTTGTACCCGTTAATTGAACAAGTATAAAGTATTGTATGAGAATTGATATTCTTATCTCATATTCGGCTCATTGCCATCCATAATTATCTTTATTATTTGGTAAAATTATTTTTTAGACACTTCTTGCTTTAGCGAGAGTACCGTGGCCGAAAACATCACTACCTTACCTTCTAACTAGAGTAGCATTGGACATGTGGAATTCCGTATGAATCAATGAGGACCATGATACAATACTAAATATTTTTGAGTGACCGATAGAGAAAAAGAAATCCCATCAACAAGTGAAATAGAACATGAAACTGTAACTCCCAAATAGTGAGAGAGAGGAGAGAGGGACCATTTAATCTATAATTTAGGGAGAAAAATATGGACACAAAATACAGAAGAGATATAATTTAATTATTTAATTCATAGTTAGCCGACCACGAAGGGTAAAAGGGTGATTTTATTCACGCATGTTGTTGATGTTTACTGCTAAAGGAAAAGCTAAACAGCAAAATAGTCAATGTTGCAGGCACTGAAAAGCTGAGTCAACCAAGATGGTCAATCACTAAGATATGGTCCACTAATCAACTGGATCTGTTCATCAAATGCTAGAGCTAGCTCGCCATTCTCTTTTATTGTAGCAATCACCAATGGGGTTTGGTCACATTCCACTTGTTTTCCAAATGCAACCAACTCTGTGTTGATGTGACTCATGGCCCCAAACTTAGTCTACCCTTTGTTTATAATTTGAAGGTCGATGTTCAAATCTCTTTGTGATCAATCACTAAAGAGTGTCAACATTATAAAAGAAATAATAAACGTCGCGTCCAGGCTCCAGCACAAGGCATGATGATAGAAACCTGCCTGAAACAAAGTCAAGCAAATCTCTCCACGTGTTCTAAATCTCAAGAACCGCGAATTTTGATTTTGTAAGAACAATCCTTCCAAGATCAAGTCCAACCCTTAAGGAACCTTGCCCTTAAGAACTTTTCTACAGCGCCACAACGCTTGCCACACGTTGATAAGCTTTTGTTCCGTAGAACCAATGAAGATTTCACTCCCTCAAGATGACACAAGTCACTTTATTTTGTAAAAAGATATATTATTAGTTAATTCCCAATTACAATGAATAATGCCCCTTTAAGTAGGCGGCTAACCCTAATTCTACCAAAATATAATAAAACCATAGTAAAATAAACCCAATAACACATAAAATACTTTAAAATTTCGTCCATGGGCTTTGTAATATAATTAAAGTTCGGCCCGACACTTAAACAACACATAACCTTAAAAAATTATAAAATATAAAAATCATGGGGATATCTTGCGTCCTCATTTTGACCAAGAAGACATCCGAACTGGACTTTGATATAAGCTACAAAGTTGTAGAGCTACGAGTTCTCTTTCCAATGCAACTTGAATCACCAAAATCGGACATCAGAAGAGAAAGTTACGTCCAAAATACGAAGACTGCGCAAATCCCGCTAGAGCACAATTCAGAAATAAAGCCCAAAATCAATCAAGGCAGCTCATGCACGTCCGAGACCCATTCTAATATTGCTTTAGACATAATAAAGCCTTCACATAAAGTCTCATACATGGACCAAACTCCAGAACCCAAGGAATCTTCCAAATCCACCAAAATGGCCTAAATACACCAATTTGACCAAGCCATGCAATCAACCACAACTTCAAGTTAACTTGGCCCAACAAATAGAGCTCAAACTAGATCACATCACATGAGGTCATCTGGAGACAATCCCTAATCAAAACAACCAAGCCTCCTTCATCCGGTAAAAAAAATCATGAGTCATCTGCAGAATAAAGATGATTAAGATGATCTTTAAAACAACGCCAATGAAATTTGAAGTCATTATGAAGAGTCATCATATGAAATAGACCCGAAAGAACCTTCATAGCCAAAACAAAAAGAAAAAGAGATATGAAAAAATCATTGAATATAAGGCAGCAAACCCCGACCCCCAGAGGAAAACTCATTTAACTCCTCATTGATCGAAACTAAGAACATGATAGAAATCATACACTCCCGAATCCAATCAACCATCCTTGATCCTCAACACCTCAATCATAAAATCCCACCAAACTGTATCGTAGGGTGTATGAAAGTTACAAAGAAACTTTTTATAAGATTTGAACTTGTGAGCAGGTAGTTTTATTATAAAAAATAAAAATAACAGGAAAAATTTACGTGGTATTGCCGTCAACGTCTTTTGTTCGATCCCCTCGTTCAATAAAATTAACGCGCTCTACTAATTTTACCGACTATTTAACTCAAACTTGACACGGTGAGTTAATCTCTGAGTTGCAAAGTGCATATGTTACCATCAGTGATGAAATCATGTCTTCCAAACACAAGCTTCGTTCAAACCCAAAAAAAAAAAAAAAAAAAAAAAAGTCTAAAGCATTGGGGTCCAGTCACAAACAAGGGAGATTTCTGTAAATATTTCAAATTAAGAGGGCAAGAGCATAATGAAATTCATATACATACAACACATACATGCTCATATCACAGAGAGAATTAGAAACCAAACTTTATCATAAAAAGTAATAAATCACCAAAAGCAGAAGATACAAGCAGCAATATGGGGAATTGCTTAGCGCTGGAAGAAACAGTGATTAAGGTGATGAAAACCGACGGCAAAATCCTTGAATATAAGGCCCCCATCAAAGTTCAGGAAGTGTTGGCAGAATTTTCAGGGCATGCAATATCTGATTCACTTCCAGAAATCAGGCATCTCAGGCCAGACTTTAAACTGCTTGGTGGGAACTTATATTTTCTTGTACCTGTTCCATTGCCATCCCGGAAAGTTCAGAAAAAGAAGGTAAGGTTTTCGGATGAAGAGGCCGGTGATGGAGCAAAAGGAGGAGGTGTTGTGAGGATTAAGGTGGTTATCAGTAAGCAGGAGCTGGAGGAGTTGCTGCAGAAAGGAGGAGTTTCAGTTCACGATATGGTTTCTCGGATTCAGCTTAAACACAGTGTTGATGATTTCCAGGGTGGTGATAGTAGTAAAGGGTGGAAACCTGAATTAGAAAGTATACCTGAAATAGACTAGCAAATCAGTAAACGGCTCTCTCTCTGTAATTTTCTTTGGTTTCAACATAGAAAATAGACGGTGAAATTTACTATGATATTGATACCGCAAAAACTCATATTAGCTTGTATTTTCATCACAAGTGTTTAACATCTTATAAAAACCAGCAACAAAGAAAGCAGCTAAGTCCTGGGTTGTTCTTGTTTGTGTGTCTGCTAAAATCTCCATATCTCCTTATGTCTAGTTTATAAGAAAAGAGAGACCATGGGAGCGGGTTAAAACCAAGCTAAAATAAGCATTTGATAGGGAAAATTTAGTGTAAAATATGATAATAGAAGCTCTATCAACACGTGAGTGCTAACTAATTGGGTGGGTAAAATCTCGTCCATAATAAGAGGTCTGACTGTCTGGGATTTGAACCCCGCTCACATGAGTTGGAGGAGACTGGGTTGCCATCAGGGTAAATTTAAAAAAAAAAGGCACCATCAACATGAGCAAGAATATGATTCATGATCAAATGAACAATATGATATTCCTAGTAAGCCTCACATGGTAACCAGACCTTGGAAACATGTTAGTATTTATCCAGGTGAGGAGAAGGGCAGTTGATGATTTTTCTTTTTTCACTATTATTTACATTATTGTGGTGGTGCTAGTGGTTCCTCCATATTGGAAGTGCCAGCTAATATTCATAATTACTCTTGGCACTACATATCTGAAGTAAATGGGACAAGTCAACTTGATCCAGTAAAAATGCAGATACATGAATCTAGGATGGATGAAAATCTTAAGCTTCTTTTTCCTCTGGTGTGTTCCATGTATATATCCTCACCATGGTATGTTTCCTAGTTTTGTTTCGGTTCCAATACTATGCTATACTGAACTCTCAACTTATTATTAGGGCAGCAACTTGGATCATAATATAAACAATTTATCATTTAGAAAAGTTTGACATAAGCACCCGTTCAGCAACTTAATTTCATCCAATCAAATACTAGCTAACAGTGAGGAAAATAAGAGAGAGGGCAGAAATATGATGTAAAATGGAGCGGCCCAGTGCACGAAGGCTCTCGCCATTGTGGGGTTTGAGAAGGGCATATGCAAGCAGTCTTACCCCTCCGAAGTATAAAGTCTGTTTTCAATATGGAGCAGCCTTTACCGCTACGTCAAGTTCGCCCTTATGATGTGAAATGAGCAAAAGAAGAAGAAGAAGATATATATATGGTAAAAAAGGTAGATCACTTCAAATCTAACTAAAAAGTTAGCAAAAGAATAAAAGAAAAATATATTATGATTCAACAGAGCAATCATGTGTCCTACGGTAATGCTACCTCATTTGCATCATCCTAAATGCACAAATTAATCAAATGTACTACCCATGATGAACTCAATGGTTGTACCCTTTTGACATATTAATTCGACTATTCAAGCTTGTGAAAGGCCACTTAATAATTTACTTTGGCATCAACTTGATGTACAGTAGTTACAGAAAAGTATAAATGCTTGCCACTGTCTTCAAATTAGACCGTTAACTGAGAAAGTAACATGACATATTTCATGACAAAGAATTAAAGCTCAAATGTGATATAACAAGAAGAGAAACAAATCGGTTGTAACCTTGGTTAGTGGGCTGCCCCACTGAAGTGTCTCACTAATCACATGGCATCCTCTGGTTGTTGGAGTCCAAACATTTCCATCTATCTCCCTTCAGTTGCCCACAGCAGAGACTGTGGATGTTCCTAATTCAGGGGCAAGGGTGCCAATGATAGAGAAAAAGTGTAAAATAAGTTTCAAATGTCCTAATCAAACTAGCAGGTAAGGTAATCAATAGTTAGCATTCAAAGTTAACAGTGTTAGTTAGCATGTTTCATGTTAATAAGATGCGCAAAATAAGGCAAAGGATAATTAAGAGGCCAAACAAGAACCTACCTATCTACTGGGGATGATAACATATTCAAGACGACCATGAGTTACTTGCCCACTATCAGCTTTAGTGTCTGATTGGAGTTGGGATTGTCCTCCCCAAAGTAGAGGTTTTCACATACCAATTTAATGCAGCTTGCTTTAGTTGCATCAGGTAAAATGTCATGCTTACAATAAGCAATGATCTCTTATCACTTTTCATGTTATTTTAACAACCCAACATGTTTAACTCCATTGGTTGCTTTGAAACCTGGAAGCAGTGGACATTCTTGCCATTCGAAAATAGTAATAGATATAACTTGAAAGTTCTGGAGCATTACGAGTTTTTTCCTTTCGCTTTCAAGTTCAAAATAGCAATATAGGGAATTTTGTCGACACTACAGGAGAGAGAATACTCCAATATGCAGTAACAACTCAATAACATAAGATCCACATAAATCATTACACCAGTAGATAATCCATTAACTAAGAACTGTTGAAATTTCCACCACTCAAAGTTCTTGACTGATTTTTTCTCGTATAAGATATACATAATGATACTTGGTTTACTGATATATACAAGATGTTTTATCTTTCTTTACACAGAGTGTAAATTTACTATACAGTATACCTCAAGCTTACAAAATCACTTGTAAATTGCTATTCCTCCTTTCTTTCTACTTCCAGTGCAATCTCATTACGACGTGTGAATGGAAGTGTAAATGGTGGATTATACTGCAACCACATGTAAACAATTCAAGGACAATCAGAAAGGCAGTCTATAAATGGAATACCTATAATCTAAATTAGTTAGAGACTTTCTTGAAAAATTAGTCATTAAGTTCAACTACCTGTGCAACTTCAACTGAAGCGCCCTCTTTTACTCGAAACTGTTTGTCATCTTTCAGAGCATCTCGTAATTTCAATTCCCTTCGTTTAACTTCTTCATCAGTAACAAAACCTGGTTTAAAGTAAAGAAGAAAGAAAATGACTAACCATTCCACTCTAGAGACCTCAAGAATTGTAATTATCCATACTCTGCAGACTTGGTTCCTAAAACTAAATTGATATCAATGCTTTGTGCAGAAGAAGCTTTCTCTAATTAAGTCTAGTATCACGCCATTTCACTGTCTACACCACAATGGAGAAAATATTAAAGGGTGGTTATATTTTCTTACCAAAAATATTAAATTACATGCCAATTGTAAATGGTTAAAAGGCACTACTACACAAATCAAAGGGAAAATTATATAGTTATATATAAGAGATAATGCATACATCCATTTTTATCACAATAAATCATTAATGGTTGGAAAACCACATTACCAAAGCAAACATAAAAAAAGACAAACCTGAGAAGGCAACCACTGCAACAACTTTCTTTGGCACCTCTTTGATCCTTACAGAAGTATCTTTAGGCAAAGGCAAGTTGGCACCATACTTTGAGGGCATGACAAAAGACATCTGCCACTTATCTTGATCTTCAAGCTGAGTAAATATTTAATACAATTAGATTATCATAAAAAATGTAACTTCTGGAGAGAAGATAGATGCATAAATTTCCTTTAACTCCATTCTATAACTGAAAATCTCATGTATGAAAACTGAGATTTTCCATCAGTAATTTTCATGAACCCCAAAGAACATAATACTTTTCCAAATAGCAGGGACAATTATTAACATTAAAAGGTTTTCAGATTTACATATTAAACTATACAGTATATGGAAGAAATTTGCAAACCAATTTTCAAGTTACTTACACACAAGTAAAAATAAGTACAATTCATGAGTAAAAGAATTTCATGACGATGAAAGCAATAAATATTATTAGAATATACCAACCTTCTTGGTTATCACAGGTGTAGTCATTTCCATTTTCTCCCCAGCAGATTGAGTCTTACGTGTGATAACAGGTGTAGTCATTTCCATTGTCTCCTTTGTTGAATTCTAAAAACAGTAAATTAATAAACAAACTAATAGAGACACTTGTACATCAAATGGCATGGAATTAAGGGTCAGAAATAATCATATCTACCTTACCGAACAGGTACTCAGCCAACACATTAAAAGATTGAGATGCACCATTGAAATCAAATCCAGCTTTCCCAGGCATCGTTGTTTCGGCAATGAAGTAAGGCTAATTACACAATCACAGCCCCAGCTTAGGCATAGACAAACCACACCCAGAGCAAACACAACACAACAAATAAAATTCCGCACTAGGCATGAAGATTATAGACAATTACATATATACCTCAACTTCTCTTATCTCATACTGATCTCTCCTACACAAAACCTTGAATTTCACCGTCTCAAGATCCGGAACTACACAAAACCCAATAAATAATAAGCTCAATTCATAAGTAAACCATAAACAAAACGCCTCAGCTTCATATAATACACCAACCAATATAAAATTAATTTCAATCAAAACCAACCCAAGGGGGGAAAAACGAAAAAACTACCAGCCATCAAGGCTTCTTCCAAGTTCTGGCTCTCGAACCTTTTTGGGAACACGTATTTGGCAGTCTCAGTTGCCAAGTCCATCAAAACTGTAAATAAAAAAGGAAAAATAAAATCAGTTAAAATAAGAACATAGAGTCAGATTAAAAGATAGTTTGTTCAATAATAGAATTATGATAACATGTACGTCGCTGAGAGAGAGATGAAGTTTGGGAAGCGAGAGCGAATACGAGAGAGATTCGAAGTTCAAAAGCTGACATGGGTTTTCTTTCATTATTGGTGGTGATGGAATTGGTGATTGCTAAGGATGGTTTGTTGTGGGGTTTTAGGGTTAGGGTTTTGGGGAGAGAGTAGTGAGTGATCAGTGAAGGCTGGCAGAGAAGCATTTTTTCAGTTTCTGGTATTGAATTTTCTGTTTTTAGATCATTATTTACCAGACTTCAAGTGGTGGTTAGAATTTTCAGTTTGTGGTATTGAATTTTCTGTTTTGAAAATCCACCCCTAAGCTTTAGATTTTTTTTTAGTCCAACGAACCTTCTTTGTTTTTGCACTTCAGTCCTCGAATCTTAACTGTTAAATACAACACCCAAATACATATTTTAGGCATAAAAAAAATGAAATTGTTGATGGTAGTTTTCGACCCCTAAGGAGTCAGAATATCGAAAAAAGGTATAAAAATGATTTACACTCCTAAGAAACATGGACGTCAAGTCCAGTTTAGAGGTCGGGATCGGTTCACGTTTGTCGACCGACCCGAGAAGTGAAGATGTTCAAAGAATCAGAGGACTGACCCGGTATAGGCAGGATGAATGATGTTTCGGTTCTTGACCTGATAGGCGGGTCAATGGTAATGAAGTGGTCAGGATCAGAAAACCCGGGTCCGGGAACTCGCATTCTCCAAAAGGTCCGATGTGACATGAATATATGGCTAGCTTATCTGCTAGCACACATTATCACATGAGAGTTGATAGGTTACAGGCTAGAGGTAGCGTGTGACAATGACCAAAAAGAGATGTCAGATGACAAGTGTACTTTCGGTAGAGCAGTTGGGGAAGAGAGCCATCACATTAATGGTAGATTCACGTGGCTGACGTCATGAGATTGTTGTAACAATAGAATTTGCCATAGTATATAAAGGGCTTGAGAATTCACGGTAAATGGTTAGCTAATTTCATTCTTCACTTGTAATAGAGGGCAAAAAGCTTGAGTGAGGGATTGAGTTTGTAATAGGTCGGTCAGCCGAGTTCGAGAGATAGGCAGGTCGGTTATACCCGACCACGTTATAAGAGCTTCATTTTTCCCTTGTGCCCATGGACGTAGGTTGGATCCATTCCGCTGAACCACGTTAAATCCTCTGTTTATTCTGTGTTTATTCTGTGTGTTTTCTCATCTTTTGGCTAAGTTTACATTTGGTCCCTAAACCAAACAAATTCACAGTTGATGGATGATTGTTCGAGGAGTGAGTTTACCGATTTGCCTCTCAAAAGAAAATCAACCATCAACAGAAATATAAATAAAAATTAAAAAGTTCAGATTTTTATACATAAGATATGTATTTGGGTGTACACTTATGAATGTTGTAAAAAATAAAATTCAAAATCAAATCCATACTTCTCAAATATTAAATGTATATTTGAATGTTCAAATTACTTGGATTCTTACAAACACACAGAGATATGGTACATAAATGAAAACCAAACACAATTCTTATAGCAACATTGTAACTTCAAATCTTTTGTGGACATTGTCATTAAAAAACCAAGTGACTACAAACAAGTAGATGCAATTGCCCTTTCATTACCACAGGTAGCCAGATTTCTCCTCTTCCATTTATTAGAATACTGTTTGTGGTGGGAGAAATATCCTTCAAGTCCACATAGACAACAAAATCTTCAATAAGGGCATTTCTAAATAAATTACAGTTTCATAGTCCTTCCATGCTAAATTAACAAAATGTAAGACATTCGAACACTACTAGATGCTGAAACAAGATAATCTTGTCAGTTGTCACTGAACTGACAAGGCTTTCTGCTGGGCGTGCCAAGCAAGAACATCTTTGTATGCCAAGTTGCCACCAAATATATCTAGAGCGCTGCCCACTGTAACATCCACATGCCCATTTCCCGCCACCTTGATCTTCTCTAAATCAGCCATCGTTGTGACACCACCAGCATAAGTCACAGGAATCTGACATCCAGAAACCACAATACATCAACATTATTATACATGTATTAGATATCATAAATTCATCGCAGCTTGGAGCATCATGAATTGAAGCCTAGTGTTAAATGGGTTTACTTTAGTATCAATAAATGACTCAAAGCTATGTATTACGTTCACCATTCCAACTTTGAATCAAGATAGTATGCAATTTAGGACTTCCATTAAATACACTATATTCTTGCGGTCATTGTCATCTAGGGCCTGATCATATTGGTGAAGATGAGGGAGAAATAAGAAATTTCAGGGCATTGACTATATTAATCCGGCCATAGCATGTGAAGAAATGAAGAAATATCAAGATATTCTCTAAGAGAAATAAAAAGTATGAATATAATATCACAAATGCAATCATAAGCTATCCACCGGTGAGTGCTTGCCAAGCAATGCCACAAGCTCTTCATCAATTCCCAGCCTGCAGTAAACAAACAATTACACTCAGTCTCCAAATAAAATTTTCAAGGAGTTTGCTGTCTGATGTAAAATATAATTGTCAATCACGGTCATAATCTTCTTTTTTCCTATAATAAATCTTGCTTAAACTAAAACACCAAAGGGCTAATCAATCTTAAATCAGTCAGTGGGTAATGAAACAATTTATCCTTTTATGTTCATTCACTTTAAAAGTAGGTGCAAAAATAACAACATTAGACTTACTTTTTCCCTTCAACATCGACACCATGAACCAGAAACTCATCCGCATAACTGGCAAGAAAATCCAGTACTCTCTCATCAAGATATACATCACTAAACTTCTGCCATCTATCAGTTACAATTGCATATTTACCATCCTGCATATCAAAATAACCATGTACAGGGTTAAGCTCCTTCAACAGAAGTGACTTAATATGTTTCGCCTCAACACCCTGTATTCTTTTCAATAGCCTGCTTTGCAAGAGAGCATAAGGTCTAGTTTACTCAAGTGATTACAAAACTAAAAATACCAGATTGCTGGTACTCCAGGGGTGGAATATGGTAGATATTTACTTTTTTACAAAGAGAATCTGTTAGGTATTTATGCACAAATTAGTAGCATTCAACCTCTGCAAAATGGAAGCTCGTACATTATCTTACCTTCTTTCTGCAGCTAAGATCCAATACAAGTCTTTGCTTTCCAACAACACGAACAAGATCTTTTAGCCTTTCAAGGTCCATTTGGCCATTGTTAAATACATACTGTAACATCCAAGAATGCAAATATATATGAATTCTAAGATAGTAAACTGACAGAATAACCTAAAATCCATAATATCAACGATCAAGTAAGATTGTTGCACGAGGATAAAAAGGTATAAAAATTAATTCTTCCCTATTCTTTAGAGTATGAAGTAAAACATAAACTCTGGCCAACTTTTTTTGGGCACTGTCAAAGACTCAAAGTGGCATCCTCATTGTATCAAACTACAAGCGAAAGATTATAAAATAATAACAAACTGGCAGTTTTCTTATAAAATTTAAGAAAAATTCAATAGCACACATCCATTTTTTTTTGTTGGGGAGTGGAGAGGTTGGTTCGAGCAAGAAACAGATGGGAACAAGAACATTCATATTAAATGGTCAAAAGTGGAATTGATTGACAACATGATTTTGTAATAAATAAATGCTAGAAAATGGCGGGAAAAGGACACATACTGAAGTGACAATGACATGGCTGGCTCCTTCTTCAATGTAGCTCAAGGAATTGTCAGAATTGATCCCACCTCCAACTTGCAAACCTCCTAAAGTTATGGAGCCCTCGCAGAAAGTTCAGCAGAGGAAAAATCTGTAAGTTTTAAACATATCAACAAACATGTATTTAAAGAGTGAAGCAGCTTGATCTCAAGAAAGCTCAACACGTAACTTCTCACTGTAAGCCAAAGGAAAATTATTTCTTTCCTGAAATCAACATGCAGTTATATATATGCTTCATTGCTTTCTGATAGTACAAACACATCATACATGTATACATATAAATTTTGCAGCAACCATTTACCTCAATTCACATTCCAACTCAAGCATGATATTCTGTACAGTACAAGTGACAGCTCTAAATTTAAAATCCCAACTAGGTGCAAGGACATATCCAGAAATTTTGTTTAGCTGGGGGCACGTTCAAAATTTATTACAATTATTTTTAAAAATTCAGATTATAATATATAATACAATAATTATAATATTTCTTTTATTATGTTTTATTACTCAACGAGAATTCATGTAATAAAAACGATGTATGATATTTTTATTTTCAATTCATACTTTGGATAATAGACGTTGGGTGGGTGGAGAAGTAACAATAGAAGTGAAAAATCGGTGTCAGTGAAATTAGGAGACAATTTAGAGCTTTCTTTTATTAATTGTAAATTTTTTAAGATGAAGAACTTAAAAGATTTAAGTGTAAAATATATTTATATTAGTTGTTTTTTTAAGGAAGAATCATTAAGAAAAAAACGAAAAAAACTCTTCAATTGTACTATTATTCAGTGTGAGTGAACGATTTTTATGAAATCAAAATAACTAAATAAATTTTAAATATTTGTACTTTTATATAAGAGACGAATTGAAACTTTTTAAATTAATAGGATCATTAGCATAGTTTTAGAAATTAATTAGGATACTTTCATAAAATTGAAAGACAATAAAGTCAATTATAAAATCACATTTTCAAAATTTCCAAAACTCAGCCGGGCACGTGCCCCGGCTGGTCCTAAGGTGGATACGTCACTGACCAGGTGTAACAAAATCAGAACAAAAGATTTTCAACTAAAATGATCTCAAATTATTGTAATTATAAAAGCACCACACTTCATCAAAATTATTGATTCATATTTCTCCACATAAATAATTAGAAGAAAACATCACTAAATACTACAAAACTAATGCGACAATCCAATCCAGAGTAAAAGTGAAAGAAACATAGGGTTTACTAGGATAGGCATGCAATGCTTCAATGGCTGCAGCTTTGCTTAAAGGGTCTGCTCCGAGCATTATTGCATGACCACCGGTAAGTCCATCTTCTTTGTATAAATTTGCAAACTCTGCTGCCGACTTATCTGATTCAAAATTAGTTACAAGCGTTGTCCCATCATCCTTTGAGTCCCGAAGGGTTGACCCAACAATTTGTTTCACTTTCCCCTAATAACAAATCATATTTACATGCAATTGCCGAAAGGTCAATCTCACACTCACAGACACACCAGAAAATATAAAACCATAAAAGACTTTTGCTTCTGCTCTACCACATCCCTAACTATATCATGCAGAAAAAATCCTCACATCCTTTCAAATTCTAATCCATTGTTTTAAAAGGTTAAATATTTTAAAAAGAATTTGCCACAACCGAAATGCTTAATTGAAGCAAGCAACTGGCATAAAAACTATAGAAACTTGAGGCAACTGCAAATTATAGTAGAGTCAATTACGATAAGCTATAAAAACCCATCCAGAGAACTGGTTTATACGATCTTACAACTTCTCAATAGTTGTGGAATATAATCACTAGCTGTCTGGATAAGTAGGCATGTGGGTGGTACGCATTAACAAAAGTACAACAGTTACAAACATACCTCAATGACATTTTTTATATGCAAATTTCACAACTATAAGGAAAAATGATATTTCTAATCAAAGCAGTGACATAACTGAAACAATATTGGTCGTAAACTACCTTGTGTATATCAATGCAAGGGCGGAAACGAACAGCACATCGGACGGATAGGCGCAAATGTCCTATGAACAAAATTAATGATGAAGCAAGAAAATCAGGAGAATGTATATAAACTGTAGAGAGATTGAGAAGAAAGTGAACATACTGGAGAGTGATATTGAAGGCGCGTAAAATGAAGAATTGAGATTCTCGTGACGCGAAAACATGTCCGAGACTGAAGTTGGCCGGAGGCTACGAGATCTTGCCGGCGAAATTAACCCTTGTACGGACGCCATCAAATAGTTTTAACTTTAGTAAACCAGCGGCCAGCGAAAAGGAGCAGGAACCGAACTGCTATAATATGTTTAATTTTGGGTTTTCGTCATTTAGGTCCATAGCTGGGATGATCACATTTGAGTCCCTTGATTTTTTGCAAAATCAAATTTAAGGATCTCTCTCCAAAAATCACGGTACTACTGTAGGGATCTATATGAGACATGGAAAATATTATGTTTATAAGATTGATATACCAAACCATTGAGGTCTAAATTGTAAATTTCAGTAGAGAAGACTCCTGTGGTGCTATGTGGGCAAAATAGTAAATTCTCCGTCATCCTATCTACTCGTGCTTGGCCTAAAAGACCAAATAAGCGTTTGGAATTTTTCGCCCCAAGAAAAATCTTCAAAAACTACAAAGCCAATTTCACCGTTCAACATACAGATACTTCCAGTATAAAAGCTTCAAAAAAAATTGTTTTCCACAACAAAGAAACTTCAAAATGGCTTCAATTTCCACATGCTTCACTACAACTTCAAAATATCGCTTCCTCTTCACTCCCTCGCGGCCGTCAATTAACCTAAAGCCTCCCGATTATTTTCCGAGAATCCAAACACTCACTTTCCCGAGAATCTCCGGGAAAATTCCGAACTCTAGGGCTTTGGTTCCAGTAGTCAAAGCGAGTGCGGACGTCACTGTTGGAGTGGGACCTGGAAGGATTGTGGAGAGCGATAAGTTGCCGGCCGACGTGAGGAAGCGAGCGATGGATGCTGTTGATGCTTGCAGACGGAGAGTCACCATTGGTGACGTGGCGAGTAAAGCTGGACTTAAATTGAACGAAGCTCAGAAGGCTCTCCAGGCTCTTGCTGCTGATACTGATGGATTTTTGGAGGTATTAATTTGTAATGTCAGTTTTTTTATTGCCGTTTTAAGCAAAACTGCTTTCTGCAGAAGTTCTTTCTGTGAAAGCTTCTATCAAGTGCTTCTCTTAAAAGCGCTTCCAGTTGTTTTTGTTTTTGTTTTGTTTTGTTTTTCTTTAAATTCTGAAGAATTTTTATATAATTGAACGAAACATTATGAAACAAGCAAACACACAAGAAAAATAAGAGCATTTTGCTTATTTGATAATGTATATTTACCGATGCTGGAAGTACTGCTAGACACATCATAAGCCTTTAGTGTAAATTCACTGAATTGCTTCAATTGGGAAAAGATTAGAGAAATTATAATTGATCATTGAAGGCAGGAAAAGTGGGGAGAATCCATACCTTCGAACTTTTGGGCTTGGCAGTCCTGAGTCTAGTTGAGTTTGGGTTTTGCCTTTCAAATCCAATAGCATTGGCCTGCACAATTATATGCGTTGTTTGGTTAAAATCTTCCTTTTTTCTCTAAAAGAATTAAAGAAATATTTTTTAGTTTATTAGTTTTTCTGAAAAATCTCCCTTTTTCCTATAAGCTCTTTGACTTATATAAGGGATTCTAAGAGGAGGTGTCAGTCTACGGTTGACACGTGTCCATTAATGGACTGGTTTCTGATTGCATGGTGCACACCTGTCATAGGACATGTTGGAATATTAGGTGTTATTACACCTGTTATTACTCTCTGGAGTGCATCTAGGTCGGAATGGATTGATCTCGAAGTGAAAAGTGACGTCACTCTGGGATCAAGATGGAAACTCTCCAGTCAGGTAGTTTCCAGAGGTTGTTTTGACCTCTCCTGTCTACTAGTACTATTGAATAGTACTATAACAGGTGGCACCCTCTTATTGGACTTTTGTCTGGTCGCGGCAGTTCCACTACGGAGGTTTGTTGAGGAAGATTTAACCGTGAGGCGACATGCGGCCTAGGGTGCATGGCTAAATTTAGGCACCTACTACCATTAACTTAGATTAGAGAATGTTTGTAAAAGATTTGAGTAATAGCTCAGAAATGTTAAAAAAAAAATACAGAAGCATCTTGGTTGAAGATTGAAATGATAGCTATATATCAATTTCTTGTATGTTGAATTGAAATTATTTATTAATTACTGAATTACTTAGTTTCATTTTTGAGGAAGCCATTTGCTTCAATAGCTTTTGAAACAAAACTGTTTAGGTGCTTCTTAGATTTGTTTCTAAGCTCTTTGATGTTCTTGATTCATGAATACAATTGTTTTCAAGATGGTTTTAACAGGTCTCAGATGAAGGTGATGTCCTGTATGTTTTTCCGAATGATTATCGTGCAAAGCTTGCTGCCAAATCATTTAGGTTAAAAGTTGAACCTCTGATAGATAAGGCAAAGGTATTAATCGCAATACTATACTGTCTCAAATTTTGTTTCTAGATAATGACTTTTTCCATAAAATTTGTACACAGACCATAAGGTGGTGCATTATGTGCTTTGCAGGCTGCAGCTGAATATTCTGTTAGGGTTATCTTTGGAACAGCTCTTGTAGCTTCAATTGTTATTGTTTTTACCGCGATTATTGCTATCCTTTCAAGTAGGAGGTACTTTTTGAAATTGACTATAAAATCATAGCAAATGCTTATTACTATTTCGACTTTCTGCTATTTTTAATGCATTGTATGGTTATTATTGTTGGATCTTTTATAAAAGAAAGATGTTGACTATCTAATTCCTGAAAACAGTGATGATGATGATCGTGGGAGACGACGCAGGTCATTTGATTCAGGATTCAATCTTTACTTGTCTCCATCTGATCTGTTTTGGTAAATATTTTATAATATTTCCGACCTGAGCATTATTTCCAATTTCTTTCAGTTAACAGAACCTAAGAAGGGTTAATGGCTTTAGCTATGGCATTAGTACAGAACTTATTGACAGCTAAAAATTAATTATATAAAAGCTACTAATTAACAAGTATAAAATTGAATTGGAGTTTCTCTTCTATTTTCTTGTAACCGCAAACTTGATTCTAAAAAACTTGACACAACTGTTTCTCTTCTTGCAAGGTATTGGGATCCATATTATTATAGAAGGCGACAATTACGAACAGATGATGATGATGATGAGAAAATGAACTTTATCGAATCTGTTAGTGAAGATTTTAAATTGTTTGATATTTTTCTGGCTTCTTCATACTTTAGCGAGGAAATTTTGACTTTTGACTTTTGATTTATTGATGTTTTAGGTTTTCTCATTTGTGTTCGGAGATGGAGATCCAAATCAAGGAATTGAAGAAAAAAGGTGGAAGTTGGTAATACTTCAGCATTGAATTCTGTGGTCTGTTGCTTGCAATGTTTATTATAACTCGTTGGTTGAAAATTTATAGAAACTCCCCATCTTTTGGAACCATTTGCTTTTATAGAGACATTGAAGGATCTTGCAAAGAACCAAAAGGACTGCTATTGCTAACTGCATCTTTGTTTATTCTGCTCCTCAAATATTTTTCATTATATTTTATTAGTTACCATTAAGACGTCAATCCATGGCTTCAGGTTGGGCAAAATACAACATTAGCCCACTTTCTTTGATTTTGTCAATGAAGTGAATGAGGCTGCTTCTGTATATGAATGTAACACCCATTGTGTTTACAGTGTTCTTACCAATGAGTTTTAAGAGCTTTAGCAGTCAAAAGAATTGATTTTAATCAGATTACCGATGGCTTATGTTTTGTGTACTTGCATACTTGCTCTTCTGATTAGGAAACAAAGGAGGTAGTTCTTTTAAGTTGTTGACCAGGTATTTTTTTTATCAGTCAACTAGTCTTGTCCTAGATAGAAACTGCACATATATGGACTAAGGGCACTAGAGAATTTCTCCATATTGTGTAGACATTTCTAGGTCTTAAGTAGCAATTGGTAGTAGTGGGTGCCAAATAGTTGAGTTGTTAAAATCTCGTGTTGAAAACAAGAGGTCTGGGGTTTGACAATAAATTAAAAGAAAAAGTAGCAATTGGTAGTAAAAGGTAAAATAAAAAATGAAGTTGCCTTGAGTTTTTTTCCCTTTAACTTCCGTCGAATCTAATAATTCATTTCAAATGATGCTTTTCCAAGATATTGTGAGAAAGAAATATCTAATACCTTACTCAAATTTCATGATTTTATGTGTAGATTGGGCAGTACATAGCATCTAATGGTGGTGTTGTCACAGCTGAAGAACTTGCTCCGTATCTTGACTTAGACCGGACTATGGTATGGTCACATTTTTTTCTAGTTTAGCCTGTAATTAGAAAGTAGTTGGTTCACATTTTCTTTTCCGGTGGACCAGTTGGTTAGCTCTTGAATTTGAAATAGTTACATGTTCTTATTAAAATTGATTTCAGTGGGAAATATAACTTGTCATTTTCAAATTTGGTATGTAATAATTTTCTTGTTTCAAAGTGCCTTCACATTGTAAATCACAGATATTTTAATGCATACTTTTTTAGTTGTGTTAGGATATGTAATATTTTTCTCGTATAATTTACTTAGGAAAACGGAACCGTAGATATATGGTCCATTTGGAAATCTTCCAGTTGGTTGCTAGTAAAAGCTATGGTTATTTGAGGGGATTTTTTTTCTTTGACCACTAATAGTGCTCTCTCTGGTTTTTTTTCTCAAGTTTAATCTTGAATTCCTTGAATTGTAACCAGAAGTTATTTTCTTTCCGTTGTCTGTAATTTCATACAATTTTTGTAAAAGAGTTTTCTATTAGTAGTTAATTAACTTACTAGTTGAGAGATCTGTTTTGCTCATTTTGTTTTTACATTGCATTTCCAGTACACCATTTCTGGTTTCTCCAATTTGACCTTGTTGCTTGTTGATTTTAGAGTGAAGAATCTTACGTCTTGCCTGTTCTTCTACGGTTTGATGGTCAGCCTGAGATTGACAAAGAGGTATGTACACGGTGCATTTCTATGGAGAACTATCTTTCCTCTAGATTAGATTTTTATGGTTGTAAGAAAATTCCTGATGGTCGTCAAAAATTTTCACCTTGAAATGACACATCTTTTCAAATTTAAAAAATTAAGACATTTGAAATCAGGATTTTTATAATTTTTTTTTTTTTTTTTTACGTAGCTGTATATATCACATCTTGTATTGTATATATCACATCTTGTATTATTGAATCTTGCAACTTTGGAAATTTCTTATGTGCATGAAAAATGTTTTATTTATGTTTATCTGGTGCAATCTGCTTGTTATGTAGGGAAATATTTTGTATCGTTTCCCATCCCTACAGCGCACTGCTGCTTCTCAAAGAGGTGGAAAGAAGGAATATGTGGGGAGAAAGTGGGCTGATGCAGTTGGAGGGGTTGAGAAGATTTTCAGGGAGAAGAAATGGCAATTCAGGTTCTTAATTTTATTTGTTTCAGCCATTTGTCTGTTGAAGTTGTTCTTAGTTGAGTTCTTTAACCTGTTTTTCGCTTTGCAGTAAAACTAACATGTCGCAGAGAGGCATGGCCATTGGTCTGGGTGGGCTGAATTTGTTTGGAGTTATTATTCTTGGAGCCATGTTACAGTATGGTTTCCCGACACTTCCCGACACTAACTAATACCACTCTATGATTGCTTCTTTCTCTCTTGCTTATTGCTAATGGGCCCACTTTTATTTTATATGAAGGGAAATTGCTGTTACACCAAATGGATTCCTCAAATTTGTTGCTTACATATTTCCTCTACTTCAGGTGTGATACAAGTGTTCATGTTAGCATAAAGAGGTTTTTGCTTTTCTCCCCGACAATTTGATTTCAGTTACAGTTGTACCAATAACTTTCAGATCTATGCTGGATCTTTCTTTGCAATTCCTACGGTCCGGTGGTTCCTCAACCTCAAGAGGAATGCTGATATAGAAAAGAGAAACCGAACAAGGGAAAAGTATGCTCGAGTACTCGAATCACCAGATATTTCCTTGAGGCTCAAGGTAACCATATTAATGCTTATTCTATCTTAGGTTCTCTTTAAGGTTGTTTCTGGATATTTGCTAAAGTTTTTTTCTTTACTGCTTCAACGGAGGTCTATTACTATATTTCATTGCTTAAAGCTAAAACTGATTAATATTTAAGAGAATTTGTTCAGCCTTGATAGGCCCCTCTATTATGAATTGACTTGTTTCCCTTTTTATGTAATCCGCTCAGCTCCTGAGTGCTCGAGATATGGCCCAGAAAACTTTCATCGGACAAGATCGCATTGTCTATAGTACTGACAAGGACTTGATTGAGCAAGACTATGAGGCACAAGAATGGGACAGGAGATTCCGAGAGATTGAGAAGTCAGACTGAAAAGAGGCTATATTTGGTAAGTTTTGCAGCTATTTCCTTGAGAGATTTAATGGAGAGCTATGTTAATGGCAGGAAAATATTCCATTGTTAAAATCTGAGGCTCTATATTTTATTGTTAAAATCTGAGACCCTTATATCCCTACTCCCTAGTTTTGCCCCTGTCATTAAATTAATGTAGAAAATTAGCGGCATGGAAGTATATTTGATAAAACATGACTCCAGGAACCTAATATAGTCACTGTTGATTTTCTTAATTATTTCTACCAATTTCTTGCAACAAGGACTTTTAAGGGGTCCCATAATGTACAAACAAATAAGATCCATGAACTGCAAAATGTATATGGCTAATCTCATCTTATCAAATAATTGGGTGCACAATGGTGCTTCATCACTTGAGATTAATTTATTTTTGTTGCTGGGTTCTCAATTTCAGGTACTTCATTCAAGCCTATTCTTTTCTGAGAATATCGAACATCATTGCTTTCGCCACCCAACTCCTAGACTACTTGACTGCCGCAATAAGAGAAGAGCGTGTGTTATGGGATGCAGTAAGGGATATGCAAATGCAATGCAATGCAATGGTGACTTATAATATAGTTCTGGTCAGACGCTATTTCAAAATTCTTTAACCATTTGAAATAGTTCCAAGTACATCATATATAACCCATACCTGAATATCGCCTGATCATTGAATGTATTGTGACTATATGGATTGAATCTCTCGGAATCTCCTGGGAAACTTCCTGAATATTACTGAGCATTGAATGTACATGGATTTGTTTTTCGGCGGGATCGATCCCAATCTTATAGTCCCTTCCCTTTTCTGTATAGATATTTGAATTCATTAGGGGGCACATTTTCAAGATCACCATTGATTTAAAAACCCACAAATTGTCAAGATCATCATTGCTCCCTTAAATTTGGAGGCTGCTTTCTCAAGAGAACTTCGTTCAACACTATTTTTCGTGTAACAAACATAAACCACCCTTCCATCGAGCTGCTGGTCAATCATCTACCATCCAATCCCCTAGATGATCGGCCATCATTCTAAACTATTGTAATTCCTGCGTACGATTGATCCATAAACCAATATTTTCATTTAGGTTGTAACTTCAGGTGTGAGCGCAAGAGGAAATAATACAAACAGAATGTGTACAAGTAATTTTATGATGAAATCTTCCATGGAACTTTCTTGTGAAAAAAATGATGTAGACTTTTAATGGAGCAAAAGACACTTCAATAATAATGTAGCACTGTTTAGCTACATTGCTTTTAGAGCAGAACTCGAATTTGCATTGCAGTGTCAACACAAAACCATGGACAATAGTCCTAAAACATGGTGATGCAACACAATGGAGCGAAAAAACTTGATGTAGACTCAGCACTATGCACTTTTTCAATAGAAAAGAATCACACTAGGATTTTAAAAATATTGCAGGTTCCTATAGCTAGCTAGCTATTAAATGTTCCTGATCCGACCACTGATGGAAGTTCACTATGATGTCGAAGTAGCAAAATAAACTGTCGATGACCTTTTTTCAAGCATTTCGGCGAACCAGGATACCTGCATGAACAACATCACAACAAATATTTAGTCTGATTTCTGATATGGATCCTTACTTGGGGGGAAAACAGGACAAACAGGTAAAATAATTATGATTTTCTAGCATACTAAGACCCGCACAAAGGGTGAAATTTGCAACAAAACTACTTTATTAGATAAATGTGCATATGATGTCAATTGTTTCACCTTATAACTGGTAGTGAAAATTATCACCCATATTTCTATACAACGTAAAGAGAAGCACCCCATAGACTGTAACAGTTACTTCAAGCTTCTACTCCGTGTTTAAAGAGACTTCCTTTCCATAGTAGCCAAGTGTTTTTTCAATAAGAGAAATAGCACTCTTCTTAATTTTTGGAAACGTTGGAAACAAAGCTGCCAAATCACCCGATCCGAGCTTAGGCGGAGCAGGTAAAACCCCTACCGTCTTAGACTCTTACAAGAAATGCACCACCTGAACTTGAACTCACGATCTGACAACCAAATCCTAAACTCTTTGCCACCAAGCCACACCCCTTGGGGGCAAGAAATAGCACTCTTACGAAGATGTGACTTAACGTTTTTCATCCAACTAATGAAGAAGATTATTTTAATACTACCATGTAGATTATTGAATAATGTAGCAAGTACTACAACAACGTAGCGGTAGAGTTTATGGAGCAAAGCTGATTTTATTTTATTTTTAAAAAAAGGGCAGAAAATACATAGGATGTGAAAGGAAGTAAACTGTTGTGCTCTAAGGTCTTATCGGTAATTCTGTTAGTATAGGTATAATTCTCTATTTCCTAATCTAACTACAACATACAAATGACTTGCTATTCAAGTATTCAATTGTTACTTTTGGGCCAAAGGAAGAGAGAGGGAGAGACATTGGGAAAATTCTATCATGACCAATGTATAGTGAGCTATAAGTACACGAGAATAGAAAAAGCACAGACGGACCTAAACCACATAGCTTCTTTTTACCATTCAATCAGAAAGCTACTGTTCTTAAATTAACCAGACTTGAGCAACATAACCAGAAAGTGGAATGCCTTTAAATTCTTTTAGAAACACAATTGAAGTCATTCCATTTAATTTTCCTCTGGCAGTTCTTGGGCGATCTCTAAATGTAACATTTTGTGCACAAATACAAATGATAAAACTAGATCTGCTCTAGGGCACTTAATATTGCAATTGTAATGATTACATGTTCCAACATGGAGTAATACCATTTTCATGATGTGAATAATACTAACTATCAAAAAATTATCAGCTAGATGGATAGTACGGCTTCTAAATAAACAGAAACTCATAAAGTGATGTGCTCACCCAAAACTGCAAGTGTAACAATTGCTGCCAACAACACTTTTACAAAAGGTTGATTGACTTGAACATGAAATCTTTGGCATAATGCCCTACATGCCCCAAGCCTGAAATAGATGTTCATAGCATTTGCTAAAAAACTGAAGCAAAAACCTTGCAAACCTATTCTCATACGTTGACCCTGTCAAAGAGAAGACATCATCAAGCATCTATAGCACCTTTCCAAAAAAAAAAGCATCTATAGCAATAATAAGACCATTTAATAAAGCCTGAATTTTGATAAGTTAAATATTTTCCTTCGGGCAGGGTTGACAAGTAAGAATAAAAAAGTATCATCTAGATATTACGAACAAGGAAAATTATTCGATTTGATGTCAGAACAACCTTTTTGTCTTTGATGGGAAAAGTAAATAAACATATGCCAATAGGAATGCTGAATACACATGATGAAATAAACATACTATTTAGGGATTAGTCTTTAATGTAATCTCAGCATCAACATGGTTCAAAAAAGATTACCAGCACCGCATGAGAAACATCATTGTAGGATGGGGAATTCCTTTCTTCTTCTCCATCTTTCAAACGTTTTGTATAGTTCCTGGTGATTCTACTCCCATATGCAGACCACAGATTATTCAAATATCTGAAGATGTTCATTTTACCGTAATTTCCTCTCAATTTATTATCATGGAAAAAGCTTTTAGGTTTGGTTTCATTAGCTTCTAGATCCCAACTCTGATCTTCATTATGTCTACTGCATGAGGTTTCTTGGAGAGAATTTAATGTGTCTAAACCCAGCCCTGCAGAATAATGAGAACCCACCTTCCTCAAGTTATTCTGTTTTTCTGAACCAATGTATTGATTAACAAGCGTAAACCCATTCATCTTCATGCTCTCATTTTCTAGGCTATCGTGCTCAATGATCCCACCATCTTGTGAACTAGATGCTGTGGTTGGATCAAGGAATCTTCTCAAAATACTAGTATCTTCGACATCATGACGACTGACATGTTCAAGGGGATTTCCACCAGAAAGAAATAATGCCAATCCATCTCTGTCTTGCTTGTTTAAGTTGACCCACTCAGAGTTTCTAATAGATTTCCCCACAAAGGACTCCTCCAAGCTTTTCTCCACTTGATTTACTTGTTCCCTAATGGCTCCAATAAACTGAGTATGTCTGACAATCACATCCTCTGTCATTTGAGATTTGTTCATTATAGCCGACAAGCTAACTGCCTTTTCAAAATCTTCCAACTGATAATAGAAAACAGCCTATATAAGATAACAAAAACCACAAACTGAAAGTTTGACAATACCTAATACCTGCCATTTTGTCGTTTCCAGTATTGTCGCAAGATCACGCCTATGATAATTTATTGATGTAAGCAACCTTGTGTCTGGATGATCATCATGAACAAGGCTTTGCTCGTGCAAAAGATGGCGGTATATGGACTCCATCCTAAATATAAAATCAAAAGTTGATGTTATTCATGTGGTTCAAGTATATCAATTTAATATACTATTCAATATGAACAACATATCAGCAAATTATCAACCAAATTCATCTAATTTATATTGACAGCTTCAATTCACAGAATCATGAAATTACCCCACTCTTCAAAAGAAGAAAGTTGGACAAACTATACTTCCGTATTCCCCAAAATAAGAAGCTGAACAAACTACAATTTTGCAGTAACTTAGAAATAGACAATTCCAAATGCAACTTCTTTTACTTGTTAAGCTCAAAGAGTCCATGCATTTTCGAATAAAAAAGGAAACCATATAATAGCTTGTATATAGTTTGTCAACCAAAGCTCAAAATTTTAAAAATAAAATAAAATATCTATTTAAAGAGAAAAGTTACTCATACTTCATTGGCTAAAGGTTAATATCACCAAAATATAAAATTCCGCATCAAAATTTTCTAAATTACTTATGAACATTTTCATGAAAGGAAACAAAGAGATATAATAAACCCATCACTAAATTTAAAAAAAAAAAAAAAAAAAAAACAAGAAAATAATATTTCCAGAAAAGTAATAAAACAGATTCCACAAAAAAATCAAAAAGGAACAATTAACCCAGTACAGAACGACCATCATCCAATATTTTTTCACTATAAACAAACAAATTCCTCCAAAAAAAAATCCAGAATTTAAAAGCACTTTGATAGCCATTTCCAGCAAAAAAGAACGCACAACTTTTTGCTTCCAAAAAAAGGCCTGTTCGAAAACAAATAACTGACCTGTCGGCGGAGTCTTGAACAACTTCGGCTGCTGAAAAGAGCGGGTCGGATTCCCATTTTTGCAAACTCGATGTCATCTGTTTGTTACTAAAAATCGAAATATTCGTGATTCAATTTCAATGTTCGCTCACAAATATTTTACTTATTTGAAAAAGAAAAGATTTTAGTTAATTTTTTTTCCTTTTTTTTTGAACTATGATATGGGTGGTGTTATAAAAAAATCTCTTTTCCTTTTTATTATTCTTTTTTCCTATGATAGGGTTTTAAAGCAGAAGGAAAGTTGAAGTTGCTGCAAAAGGAAGAACGATGAAGTTCGTTGAGGCCATTTTGGACTTTTCAAGTGGGACAGATTCTGTTTGTTGTTAACCAATTGGCGTTCCGCACGTGCCTATTTCTGAATTAAAAGTGATTCTCTATTTTTTATTTTTTAATTATTATTTTATTCCCTTTTATTGGCATTTTTGTTGGGTATCACATCAATGAATTTATTATTATTAGATTGGGTAAAATTGAAAGATTACTAATACTAAATCAAGATTCATTACTTATTAATGAGAAAGGCTTGTGTGGGATGGATCCATGAATGGAGAAAAATTTATATCAGATATATCTAATGAACTCATTCAATAAATATATTATATATGTTAATTATTAATTTTCTCTATTCGTTTTGATTGGTTAATTTCAAATTGAATGTATATATCTTAAAATATAATTGGACGGGCGTGTCACATCATAGAAGAAAGATTTATATGGGACAGACATATATATATATATCCCATCTTTTGACATATAATTCTTCGCACCATTCAAAATATAGTGAGTGTGTTAATTATTAACTTTCTCTCTTGATTGTGATTAATTAATTTTAAATTTAATATATATATATATATATATATATATATATATATATCAAAATATTATTAAATGGACATACCACGTCATCCATATAATAGAGACTTATATTAGACGGACGTATACATATTCCAGTTCATCGCACCATTCAAAATATGATGGGACTATGAATACGACTATTACAATTAAATTATGTAACACAATCTTTTTGCATACAAAGTCACCATTACTATCATTATTGTTCATCATTTTTTTTAACTCTACTATTGATTGAATTACTTGTAAGATTTTGTGCACAAAATTTGTATGTGAAACACTACTTAAGAGCTGATTAATTTTATAATAAATTTATAAATCAAAGAATCAACAATAATGACAAAACAAGATTGATCTTTTAAATTCAGATTGGGTGATTTGACGGCGAAATTTCCAATAAGAAGAAGATTGAACTCTTATTTGAGAGCCCATGTTGCACATAAGCTTTTTAATATTAATTCATTGATGGGTATTGTAAGGTACCAGCTGCATTCTAATGTCAATATTTCCTATACTTTCAAGCTAAGGGAAGAAAACTGGAAAAGAGGCCTTCGTTTGAGAAGAAATGCAATGTTTCTCAAATGAAGTACATTGTCATCTGAATCTCTTTCTGCCTGAAACCACATTTCTCATAAAAAGCTTTGTTGTCAAGACTGGAATCAAGAATTACCTTATAACACCCAATAGCACGAGCGTGGTCAGTAAGGAATTTGATAATCTTTTTACCCAATTGCATTCCTCGAGCACTGGCATCAACCACAACATCTTCAATGTGCCCAACTTTTCCACAATTCCTCAAAAACTTCTTTTCAATGAAAATACTCCCAGTTGCTATAATTTTCCCAGAATGATCATCTTCAATCACACAGACAATGTGGTCATCCCCGTAGGAGCTCAGCTCTTGAAATCGATCTTCGAATTGCTTGTCAGATACAGAATCACATACAGACAGTTGTTGCAGTAGCTCTATGAAACCCTTGCTTTTGTCAGTAATCTCTAATTTTCGGACTTGAAACCTGTTTTCTCCACAGGATACATCAGAACTCTGCATCCTTTTCAGTGAGACCTCAATTGTCTGCTTAATTTACTAGCAATTGTAAACATCCATTCAAATCAATAAGGAGAAAGCATTAGATCTGTTCAAAGAAAAAGGCTTACATATATTATCACAATATTGTCTAGCACTTGAGTAAATGCCAGCAAGCAAAAGATTGATCCGATAGCAACCTTGAAAGTTCATCTTATAATCATATTAAAATATATAAGAGGAACAATTTTTTCACAGGACCCAAGCTTCTACAGTCCACTTCTAGATGTATATTCACAACCAACTGCAAAGCACATGGGCCTTTTCACGTTAACCAAATGTAGCCTAGTACCATCCTGGTTAAAAGCTTGGATAACAAAAAGAAAAATGCATTACTGTGCATTTGCAACACCCAATAAGGAAGCATCACTTTCGATACTAAAACCAGGAGAAGCTCCAGGCTTATACTGGGACAAACTTGCTGGGTGAGCAAGGACTCCAATAACATTAAGAACTCCTCATGCTTCTGAAGAAAAGTTCACCTTTTCAACCAAAAAGCTGAGAAATCTAATATAATGCTATAGCCTATAAGCTTTCTTAACCTCCTTGAACAACAATCATGCTAGAAAAGTTTAATCTCGAACTTCAAATCTGTAGGACCCTAATCATAATCTACTATTACCAAAATGCATAGCTAATAAACCTACCATGTAACTGTAGAGTCCAGCTTGCATGAAGGAAACTACAGTGCATGTCTCATGCAGGAAGCTACCATGAAGCTTCCACTTGCCCACCATGTTCAGCCAACTGCCATACACCATGAAGAAAATGCCATGGAACATTGAGGTGGTGATTGCCAAGAATCAAGGGGGGTTGAAATTTGAAGAGTGAAGACAATATACTTTTGGTGGGTTTACTGTAGCTTTGTTGACATTTTGGGCAGGAAATGTACTATAAATTCAGAGCTCGGTTTTGAGCTTAAAGTACCCCAAATGTGAGTAAGCTCCATGTGTAGAGAGCTTGAGAGTGTGTGAGGTTTTTGTTTAAGTTTTTTTGTAAAAACTTGTAAATCTATTCTTGTAGTAATAGAAATTCGATTCGATTTTTCCTCAAATACACTCTAAAGTTATCGGTGAATCACAACAGTAACTTAATAAATCAGGAAAGACGCTACAACCAAATTTAAACTTCTGTCAGTTTGTATGCAAATAAACTTCCTCAATATAACAATCACTACGGTTTAATTTACGAAATGCATGAGCAAATCCATTGTCATCTCTATCATCTGTAATTATCCAGCTAATATATGTTTATTAAAACTTAAAAATTATATGGGTTTAGGCAAAAAAGAAAAACAAATAGCAAAACTAAATTTAAAAGGCCGGTGGCGGCATGATAAAAGCAAGATCTAGAGACCAATTTATTACCTTGTTGAATTGCGGAAAAAAAAAACCATACAAATTGACATTTGCACAATAAAAACATTCAGATCAAAACAGAAGCATTTGGGCAGAAAATGACTATTCAACGGAAATGCAAATGAAATAAAATATGAGGCTACTACAGCATACCATAAGCTCGCCGACCAAATGTACGATGAAATGACTGACAGAGTATTGGAAACTGTTGGTGAATCAGGTGAAGCGATCCGATTAAGCCGGGTATAGTATTGAATGATCTTCGCCTCGTCGGGACTCGGGAGACGGGAGGTGGCCCACAAGCACTTGGTTAATTTTTAATAGAGCCACCATTTTGGATAAAATTATGCAACTCACCCACCTATTTTTCTTTTTGAGTTATAAATAATGTGAGGTGATGTATTAATTATTTTTTTTTAAGAAAAAGATATATATTAGTTTGCTTCATTGCTTGGGTAATTCCATCCCAAATAATAGACACCCAAATTTTTATTTCAAAATTTTATCATAGATAATATCACATGTGATATATTAATGGCTAAGTGGTTGATAAATTTTTTCAAATTTTAAGTAAATTTCGAGCACCTTTTTTTTATTTTTTATTTTTTTTTTGCAACAACCCCACTACCCGACACATTTTGTCCCTTTAAGGTACTGGAGGATTTCAATCCTATGTTCCTCTCCAGGACTTCAATCCTGGGAGACACTTGTGGTTGCCAGCCATGTTGCCAGCCAAACTGCACTTCCACCAAAAGCAAGATGGAAGTTGGCAGTGAGTTGGCAAACCGCGTGGCACTGTTCACGCGGTTTGCCAACTATAAAAAGAGTGTTTTCTGAGCCATTAGTGTTAGACCTGGCCGCCGGTTCGGTTCCGAACCGGAACCTTGGCCGGGTCTAATTAGTGTTATCCCAGTGAGAGTAGAAAGATTAGAGAGAAGTGAGAGGTTTTTGTGAGTTTTCTTGTTTGTAAAACTTGTAGTATTATTCTTGTAGTAATAATACGAATTCGGTTTCCTCAAACACTTCCTAAAGTGATCGTTTTTTCACAACAAGTGGTATCAGAGCTTTGGTTCTTCATTGGGATCGAAAAACCGAAGAACGGAACTTGGTTCGGAAAATTCGAGTTCCGGCAAAGTTGTCAAAAATTCCTTTTGAGGGTACCATCAGCTAGATCACGTCGAGACGAGCACGGTGGTATTTTCCGGCGACCGAACCGACGTCCAGAACGGCCGCACGCGCTCCACGCGCCGACCAGAGAGCTTCCCACTCTCGCCCACTCGCAGCACGCGCCTCACGCGCGCCAGAGGTTGAAGACGATCCGAGTCAGCATCCACGTCAGCGACACGTGTCAGCCACGTCAGCATTCGGGTCCCACACTGCCACGTCAGCTTGCCACGTCAGCACGCCACGTCAGCTTGCCGCGTCAGCTGCCACGTCATCAAAACGGGTCCCACCTGCCACGTCAGCAGCCTGGTAAATTTCATTTAGCCCCCTGAAGTTTTGAAATTTACAATTTTGCCCCAGAACTTTTAGGAATTTACAAATCAGCCCCTGTGTCGGATTTAGACCAACGAAGTGTCTATTCCACCATTTTCAACCGTTCCGGACGCAACGGTGACCTCGGATTTGTGAAATTCAGTCCCGATTTTAGGGTATTCCCATTTTAAAATTTAAAAACTTAAAATGGAGTTGGAGGATTCTCATTCTGGTGCAATGGTTAAGTTGGCTGCCACTAATTACTCCCTATGGAGAACTAGGATGATAGATTTTTTACATTGTAAAGATCTGTTTGATGTCATCGAGTTTAAAGGAGAGAAACCAAATTCTGTTAAGGAGTATGACTGGAACAAACTCAACAGCAAAACTTTGGGTCAGATTAGGCAGTGGATTGGTCATAGTGTCTTCACCACGTAGCACAGGACACAGATGCTTATGAAATGTGGAGGAAATTGGAAGACATGTTCCAGGCTAAAACAGCTCGGAATAAGGCCTTAATAATGAGGCGATTGGTGAATTTGAAGCTACGGAGTGGAACTTCCGTTGCAGAACACACCAACGAGTTCCAGAGCCTGGTGAATCAGTTGTCTGCAGTAGACATGCAACTGGCGGACGAAGTTCAAGCCCTATTGTTACTCAGTTCCCTTCCTGATAGCTGGGAGACATTGGTGGTTACTCTCAGCAATTCCGCTCCAGGAGGTAAAGTTACCATGCCTATGGTAAAGGATGCCTTGTCAAATGAAGAAGCAGAAGAAAAGACGGTGGGCTCAGATCAAACAGAAGCTCTTGTCTCGAGAGCAACGGGGAAGACAACAGGAGAAATATCAAGGTGGGAGAAGAGGCAGAAGCAAAAGCAGGGGCAGGTCCAAGGACGGGAAAAAGACATCAAGTGCTTCCACTGTGGCATTGAAGGCCACTTGAAGAAGAATTGCCGGAAACTGCAACGGGAGCAGGGACAATGCAATAACCAGCCGAAGAAGAATGATGCGGAGACACTAGTAGTTACTACAGTGGATGTAGCTATATGCTCCGGCCAGGAAGAAGCATGTCTTCACACCGCAACTCAGGATGTCGAGTGGGTGGTAGATACTGCAGCATCCTACCATGTCACTCCTCACAGGGATTTCTTCACAACATACAAAGCATGAGACTTTGGAGCAGTGAAGATGAGGAATACCAGTTCTTCTCAGATAGTGGGAATTGGCGAAATACAGTTGCGGACAAATGCAGGGTATACAGTAACCCTCAAGGAGGTCAGACATGTTCCAGAACTTCGGCTCAACTTACTCTCGGGGGTAGCCCTTGACAAACAGGGCTATGCTAGCCACTTCAGCAACGGCACTTGGAGGATGATAAAAGGTGCCATGGTCATCGCCCGAGGACACATCTGTGGAACCTTGTACAAGACTCATGTGAAGATTTGTGCAGAAAGCCTCAATGTAGCTGAACGGGAGGCTTCTCAGAATCTGTGGCACCAGAGACTCGGTCACATGAGTGAAAGAGGGTTGTCTACCTTGACAAAGAAGGATCTAATCACCGTCTCCAAGAATGCTACTCTGGATCCTTGCAATCACTGTCTATTTGGTAAGCAACACAGAGTCTCTTTTAATTTCTCTTCTACGAAGAAATCGGAGTTACTTAGTCTGGTGTACTCTGATGTATGTGGTCCCTTGGAGGTAAACTCACTAGGCGGTAACAAATATTTTCTGACTTTTATTGATGATGCTTCTCGGAAAGTATGGGTGTATTTTCTGAAATCAAAGGATCAGGTCCTGGATTATTTCAAACTGTTCCATGCCATGGTCGAGCGTGAAACAGGGAAGAAACTGAAGTGCCTCCGTACAGACAATGGAGGCGAATACACTTCCAGAGAGTTCGATGCCTACTGCAGAAGTCACGGCATTCGACATGAGAGGACTGTTCCACGCACCCACCCACAACACAATGGTGTCGCTGAAAGGATGAACCGCACCATTATGGAAAAGTCAGAAGCATGATCAGTATGGCTAAGCTGCCAAAGCCATTCTGGGGAGAAGCTGTTCGTGCCGCCTGCTACCTGATCAACAGATCACCATTTGTACCGTTGAACTTCGAGATTCCGGAGAAAGTGTGGTCTGGTAAGAATCCTTCATATTCTCACCTCAGAATATTCGGATGTTTAGCATTTGCACATGTATCCAAGGAGCTCAGGCAGAAGCTCGATGCAAGGACTACTCCATGCATCTTCATAGGCTATGGAGACGAAGAATTTGGATACAGGTTATGGGACCCGAAGGAAAGGAAGGTCATCAGAAGCAGGGATGTAGTGTTTCTTGAAGACCAGACAATAGAAGACATTGAAAAGCCCAAGATGCCTTCTAGAATCAGTGCCGATAATGTTGATGAAAATCCAGACACAACCCCAGCACCAACACCAGTGGCCACAGATGATGATGGGGTGCAAGACATATCAGAAGCAAAACCAGAGGAGGAATGAGGTATTGAGCAGGGGGAGCTGCAGCCTGCTCCATCAGAGGCTTCGAGTTCATCCACAGATCCGGATGATATCAGACAGCCAGAACCTCCAGTACGAAGATCCGAGAGAGGCCGGATTCCATCAGCCAGATACTCAGGATCAGAATACATTCTGCTAACTGACGAGGGGGAGCCAGAAACCTTCAACGAAACAGTATCTCATAAGGACAAAGACAAATGGCTGCACGCAATGCAGGATGATGAATGGAATCTCTGCAGAAAAACATACTTATGAGATAGTGAAGCTCCCACATGGAATGAAGGCACTGAGGAACAAATGGGTATTCAAGCTCAAGAAAGATGGCAGCGGAAAAGTGGTGAAACACAAAGCTCGGCTAGTGGTCAAAGGATTCCTACAGAAAAAAGGGGATCGACTTTGATGAGATTTTTTCACCAGTGGTAAAGATGGCTTCAATCCGAGTTATCCTAGGATTGGTAGCCAGACTTGAACTTGGAGCTTGAACAGATGGATGTCAAAACAGCATTTCTTCATGGTGATCTGAATGAAGAAATCTACATGGAGCAGCCAGAAGGATTCAAGGTTTCAGGTAAAGAAAACCTTTTTTGCAAGCTGAAAAAGAGCTTGTACGGGCTCAAGCAAGCACCGAGGCAGTGGTACAAGAAGTTCGACTCATTCATGGTGGGTCAAGGCTATAAAAGAACTGAAGCAGATCAGTGTGTATACATCCAGAGGTTTCCAGATGGAAGTTTCGTTGCTCTTCTACTGTATGTAGATGACATGTTGATTGTTGGACAAGAAGCAGCGAAGATCAGCCAGCTGAAGAAGGAACTCTCCAAGGCTTCGACATGAAAGACTGGGACCAGCTCAACAGATTTTGGGAATGGAGATTGTTCGTGATAGACAGAACAAGAAGTTGTGGCTTTCACAGGAGAGGTATATTGAACGGTAATCAGGAGATTCGATATACAGAAAGCCAAACCAGTCAGCGTTCCGCTAGCGCACCATTTCAAATTGAGCAAAGTTCATGCCCCTCATCCAAGAAAGAGATAGAGGAGATGTCAGTAATACCGTATTCTTCAGCCGTTGGAAGCCTAATGTATGCAATGGTTTGTACCAGGCCAGACATTGCACATGCAGTTGGTGTAATGAGCCGTTTTCTCTCTAATCCTGGAAAACATACTGGGAAGCAGTCAAATGGATTCTCAGGTACCTGAAGGGTACAACGAAGTTTCGTCTGTGTTATGGGGGAGCTGATCCGATCTTGGAAGGCTATACAGACTCAGATATGGCGGGAGATCTTGATGGTAGGAAATCTACATCAGGATTCATCTACACTTTTGCAGGGGGAGCTGTGTCATGGCAGTCAAGATTGCAGAGGTGTATCGCATTATCCACAACAGAGGCTGAGTACATTGCCATAGCTGAGGCAGGAAAAGAAATGTTGTGGCTAAAGCGGTTTCTCCAAGAGTTAGGGATCAAGCAAACAGACTACAAGATACACAGCGATAGTCAGAGTGCTCTGGACTTGAGCAAGAACTCGATGTATCATGCCCGGACGAAACACATTGACATTCGCTATCACTGGATACGCGAAGTGATGGATCAACAACTGCTGAGGCTAGTGAAGATCCATACAGATGAGAATCCAACCGACATGTTAACAAAGGTGGTTTCCCGAGACAAGCTAGAGTTGTGCAGAGACGCAACCGGGATAGCTTACAGATGATGTTTTTTCAGATACATAGAACTACGATTTGCTTGATCCCGTCTCAGGGTACGTAGGCAGTCATTCAGATGCAGCCAGGGGAGGATCCTTGGAGGATCCGATTTGGGTGATTGATGGTCGGCTCAGATTTCTTGAAATCTTCACCGAGGGGGAGATTTGTTGGTTGCCCACCATGTGCCAGCCCAAACTGCACTTCCACCAAAAAAGCGGATGGAAGTTGGCAGTGAGTTGGCAAACCGCGTGGCACTGTTCACGCGGTTTGCCAACTATAAAAAGAGTGTTTTCTGAGCCATTAGTGTTATCCCAGTGAGAGTAGAAAGATGAGAGAGAAGTGAGAGGTTTTTGTGAGTTTTTTTGTTGTGTTAAAAACTTGTAGTATTATTCTTGTAGTAATAATACGAATCGGTTTTTCCTCAAACACTTCCTAAAGTGATCGTGTTTTCACAACAACACTCTCATATGGGATGGGACCAACATATTCAAAGTTAAATTTGAAAGTTAAGCTAAGTGAATTGCAAGCCAGTGAAACATCAAATAATAAATCAACGCCTCGCTTGGGCGTGAAAACTGGTGGATGTTGTGGTTTCCTATATATATGTTTTTGACTTGGATGACAGAATCAACCCAGATTACAGGTCTTTCCCACCAACGTAGTTAGAGTTTCCAAGTCGAAGTTATTGTTGATCGATTTCTAGTTGATGCTTCTTCCGCATATTTTGTAGAGTTTTTGAGAAGGAAGGAGCTAAGTTGGTGATTGATGATATCTCACATGATTTTGTACAAGGGACAACTGGTGATACTGCATTATTTTCTAGATAAAATCCTCATAAAAGATGCATATAATGTTAATTTATGGTGGTAAAAGTATTTGTTAAAATTATACCTGTATTCAGAACTTGTATAAAATTATGAGTGTGTGAGAGTGCTTTTTGTGATGTAATTGGGATTATGTGATATAAAATTAATGTTCAGTAAACTGAACAATAACATGTTCTCTGGGCAAAGAATCGAAGCAGTGCACAATTCACATCAATTCAATAACTCCAATACAGATTTGATTGAAACATTCAAATCTGATGCTCTCAAGCATACAAAACTTATTGCAACAATTAAACAGTTATCCATTACATGAATGCTCCTTCCTTTTTTTTTTCTTGCATAAAACTCTTCAAAATGAGCAGAAGATGAGTTCAATAATCATTCTTCTGATTGCCTTTGCCCCAGAACTGGAATATCTTCATACCGTTTCTGCAGTACCATAATAAAGTTGAAATTAAAGTCAGCAAAGGCACTACATACTACAATTTTAAGATCACAATAATCAGAAATCTCTGAGACTTCTAATTTGCAGACATGTTATCCCATATAACATATTATCCAGATGTGAATCAATATTTCCAGATTGGAGTATTGAAGGTTTTGACAGACTAAACCCTCTACTTGTGTAATTTGCATTACCCGGCTTTGATTTACTCCTACAGATTTAATAATTTGTACTTCTCTGAAGGTTTTCCACTAATGTTTTACATATTAATAATATAGCATTTCAATTACAGACCATGATGCCAGAAAAAATGCAGCTCACTATTTCAAGATATATTCATGGTCAGATTGTTAAAAATTTTCTCTATTCAATACAATCTAAAACACTGTTCAAGAACCTGCTTGCATGATTTTGAAGATAAGAAGTCAGCAAAAGGATGTGTTTAGAGGGTCGTCAATGCAAGGATAGGCCATGCAGGCGTAGAGTCCAGGGCGGGAGGAGTCACCACAAGCGCTGCTGTGGGGGACTTAAGAGGGGCCACGTCGGATGGCGCAGCGGGCAACTTATTATGAAGGGGTCTTCAGTTTTCAATTACAAATTGGAAGTACATCTCACATTTATTATAAGGCCATATTTAAAATGTTTAACAAGCAGATACCATTGACCACATGTTAAGCCGTATGGCATGAGGAAATAAACACATAGTTATGTTTGTATGGTAAAGTGAGATGTGGCCAAAAACTCAATCACATGCCATTTTGAATAAACTCGTGGGTAGAGATCCAAATATTATATTAAACTCCCCTTTAGATATCCACCACTTAAGATATAGCATTTTACCTTGGCAAATGAAAAATCCAATTGAATGGAGGAACAACGAATACCAAGGTTGAATGAATAATTGAATTTTGATAAGATAGGCAACTCTTCTTAATAGAAAATGTTGAAACAGAAAATAACCATCAAAATAGATACATTCAGGAATCTCAAGAATCTTCTGAGGCTGAAAAAGAATAATTTGCTTTTTAAAAAAGGGGGAAACATTTGAAATCAGGAAGAAAATGGGGGAACAATTTACTAGGGAAAGAAACAATATTATCCCCAACTTAGTCTATGCAATTTTTAACAGATGTATATGAAAGGTCACTCTTAGTAAATCAGCCGACAATTAACTAAAGAGTGAAGAGCATCCAAAAGGCAAAACTAGAATGACTCACTAAGAAGTGCATGCCCCATGGCCGTTAATCACAGAACATCAATTAAAGCATCAACACAAGAGTTTCTCAACTACACTGATAAAACTTGATTATGAAAAAAGAGCTGCAGATTAGTGATCCTTCCTATCAGTGCCATGTCAGCCCACATTAACAACCAATAACAGTATAAATTTTGTAGCACCAATAGACAAGCAAAGTATGACTTTAAAATAATAAAAATCATATGTAAAAAAGAAAAATTGAAACTTTAAGAAAAATAAGCTGTAGATTCCATCTATGATCTATCAAAATACAAAGATAATTTATGTGCATAAGCGAATAAATATGATGAAAGAAGTGTTACCCCAACATTGTTGCGCTCCCATATCTTTTTAACCCCGTAGTCCACAGCCTGCACCCAGTGAATCAAAATTATTATAAAACCCCCCCACACACAACACTACTTCCCTGATAATAATTATTAAAAAAAATGAAAGAGCTCAATGACAATTTCATACAAAATATTTCACATTAACAAAATCTAAAAAACTCTACAAATCAATTTTACGAGGCTTCATATGAATATGCACTGCTAACAAGACCAAAAAAAAATCCAAACTTTGCTTTTCTCAAGTTTCTCACTAATTACAAAGTAAATCCCTAAAATAAATGGGAAATGCTAACTAGTGCCTAAGGACACTCATTAAGGATCTTTCATGGGAAAAAAGAAAAATTAATTAATGTTTTGACAATTTTTTGTATTTACCATAAAAATGATATGAAAACTTTCCTAAAATGGATCGCGCACTTGTTAGCATGATCCAAAATAAATTATCAACACAGTTAAATCGAATGATTAAATGAATATTATTAAATGAATACCCGTTCACCAGCGAAAGCGCCGGCGATGATGAAGGTGACGTAGATGGAGTTGCGGCGCATAATGACTCTGTAAAGACCTTCGAGAAGGCCTCCTTGGCTTCTTCTGGTTGTGTAATCCATGGCTGTTCGTCGAGGAATTCGAGTCGCTCTGATCGAATCTGTGATTGATTTAGGGTTTGACCAGAGAAATATCCCAATCGAAGAGTAAACGTTAATTGAGATGATTAGCTTTGGGATTTATTGTTAACGGGCCGCGCTATTGGGCACACGGTTTCGTGGGCTTAGCTCGGTTTTGACGTTTATAACGCGTTAATTAATTGTCAGTATATCCGAGGACTGATGTTCAGGCGAACGGCGCCGTCTAGCTTCCATCACTCCATAAATAATTGCACGTGACTTTACATTTTTTATTTTTTAATACACCCGTGAATTTGTGGTGATATCACTTTTAATTTAGGGAATTATATACGATAATTTGCTCTAATAATTCTCTTATATTTCTTACATCTAACATAAATATTAATGTATTTATTATTTTAAATTTTTTTAATGATAAAAACGGTTCAACGCACGAGTCTTTCTACGCTGTGGGTTCTGAAAATGTTTATTATATACAACTTTACCCTTACATTCTTTATAAAGAGGTTATTTTATTTTATGACAATTTTTTTAAAAATATATATATATGTTTTTATTAATGAGTTGACAGTATTTGGTTTGCGTGTAGTTCATTTCATCCTAAATATAGAGAATGTGGTAACTGAAAATTGATGTAAAATAAAGATAAAATATATTTAAATGAGATATTAATATTCATATTTGATCCATCTAATTAAAAAATATAAAAAATATTTCATTATCTATCTCTTATATATCGTGGACCCTTCGGAGGATTTTTGCCAAATCTAATTTTGACACAACACCATGTCGTTTCCTCCATATATAAAAACTTTATAAAACTTTCGTTCAAAAGGATATTTTAGACATTACAGCCGAGAAGCAGCAGCCTTGACACTACTAAACAAACCACAAGATCCCGTAATCACCGCACCAACCGAAAGGTCCAAGCGCGTGGCATGCCCAAGCCGAGCTTCTGGTTCTAACTTCTAAGCCATCATCAACAGATGGTCACTGTAACCTAAATTCAAAACAAGCTATAACAGTTAGGTAAGCTTACGTTACTTTTGATCCTCTCCAACGAAACAGTTAAGTCGATCATTAACTTTCCTTACAGTTCGTGGAATGGAGTTTCTTGATGACGGGAAGTACGAACTGAGGGAGATTCAGACCCTCGAAGGCCATACAGACAGAGTCTGGAGCCTCGCTTGGAAGCCGACCACCGGCGTTGATGGTGTTCCGCCGGTATTCGCGTCGTGTGGCGGCGATAAAACCGTACGAATCTGGGAGCAGAACGCCTCCTCTCGCTCTTGGAACTGCAAGGTTTTCTATTATTATCTCTTTAGGTTATCATTTTTTTTTAAAACCGCTGTGTTACAAATTAAATTTAGAAATGATTACTTTCATTTAGACTAAGTAAATGCTTCATCTAATTTAGATGATCTAAGTTAAGCTGAATGCTAGTATTTATGTTACACAGCGAGTATAGTATTTATGTTACACCGCGATTAAAACCAATTTTTTTCTAACTTAGATGATCTAAGTTAAGCTGAATGCTAGTATTTATGTTACTATAATAATAAAATAAAATAAAATAAATAGCGAAGTTTATTTTATTTTGTTCTCTTTATCTTCTTGGATTTTCTGAAAACTCCGGTTTTCATGTCGTTTTGGTCTCTTATATCTTGTTTAATATCAATTATTAAAATCTTATTGGATTTGTCAAGACTTGAATATAGCTAGATAGTTTATTTTTAGTTAAGCTCTGCTTAGGCTTAGTTTAGTGATTGTCTAATATATGTGGATGCTGGTGTAAAAAAAATGAGTTCTTTCATTCTATGTAATTATTGGACGAGAACTAGAGTTTCCGAATCTGTTAGTAACCTTTGTGTTATTTTATTGAATTTTGTGTCGATCACAGGAGGACTGCGAAATTTTAGAATTGGTTTTTGTCTATTAAGTTGTGTGTTGAAATAATGGGATTCTGCAGGCAGTTTTGGAGGAAATGCACACTAGAACTGTTCGAGCCTGTGCCTGGTCACCATCAGGGAAGTTGTTGGCCACTGTGAGTTTCGATGCCACCACTTGTATTTGGGAAGATGTTGGGGGTGATTACGAATGTGTATCCACTTTAGAGGTATTGTTGTTGACTATCCTTGCCATGTGTTTTTTTTCCTCTCAAGTTTGGTATTCTTTTTCTTGAATTATTTAGGGTATTTTCTTAATAGAGATGCTATGGATTTTAATCCACACCTGCCATGGAATTGAATTACTAGAGGATAAATGGGTGGGTGAGTGGTAAATATTTGTTGCCAAGTACAAGCTGTGTTTAGCAAACACACTTAAGCTGCCTTGCTTTTAAATTACGCAGGAGCGCGATAGTTACAAATTTATTCTTAATTTTGATGGCACTACACATGCCTCCATGCATGGGTTCATTGGCTTGGCAATGGGCATTTTGATTTGTGTGTGCGATAGAACATTATGAATGCATGTATAAAGCAGAATACTTTTATAATCAATCACAGTTTGCAGCTACAGTAATTCATTCTGTTTTTTTTTTTTATATTTTAATTTATTTACTTCATATATGACATTTAATATACTTTTGATATTATTCTTTTTAATTTTTCTCTCTGGTGTTCAGGGTCATGAAAATGAAGTAAAAAGTGTGTCCTGGAATGCATCCGGTACTTTGCTTGCAACGTGTGGTCGAGACAAATCTGTTTGGATTTGGGAAGTAATGCCAGGAAATGAATTTGAGTGCGTTTCAGTGTTGCAAGGACACGCGCAAGATGTAAAAATGGTTCAGTGGCATCCAACCATGGATGTTTTATTTTCATGCAGCTATGATAACACGATTAAGGTACTGCATAGCTGAATTGCTTCCTCCGATGTAAGTTACAGAAATGGTCACCTGTCTTCTGCTTTTGTAAATTTGATAATTGAATTGAACAGTAATACATGCTTGCAGGTCTGGTGGGCAGAGGACAGTGATAGCGATAACTGGCATTGCTTTCAAACCATAGGTGAATCTAACAAGTATTATACTCCAACCTTTCTCTCGATGTATCTGCTTTCCAGCTTCTTTGCTTTCTTGTTGCTCTCCATGCTTCTTCTGTCACCCTTTTATTTACACAGAAATAAGTTTATGTTACTTTAAGAGTTCGTGTACTCTAGTTTTCAAAATTTTAGCTCTATGAATGATTCTTGTTTAAGTATGATGAGTTGAATAACTCTTAACTCAAGAAGTCTGGTTTTCTAATCAGTGGTCACTCTTCTACCATTTGGGCCTTATCGTTGAATGCCAAGGGAGACAAAATGGTCAGCTGCAGGTATGTAAGAGTATCATTCTGGTTGTGATTCTCACCAATTAGTATAATTTCTATTTGTGTGGGCTTTGAGAAGGAGATTTTTTTTTTTTTTTTTTGCAGACTTATAGACAAGGAGAAATAACTTTTATCTTGACTGTCTTTGCAGTGATGATCTTACAATAAAGATATGGGGGGCAGACATCATAGGGATGCAATCTGGTGATGGCTACGCACCTTGGTGAGAAATCTACTGTCTTGTGATTTTGGATCCTCTTGTACTGATTACAAAACATGCAGTCTGATGATGTTAGAAATTTGTATATTTTCATATATTATATGACAGATTTGATTGCATATAGTTTTAAGACCAAGCAGTAGGCGTTAGTTTTTCCATCATCTTATGATTTCCCTTTTATGAGTGTTTTAAGCTTAACTGTGATGAATTTGCATATGCATATGCAGACAGCTATCCTTCAAATATATGCACCACTTCTAGAAAGAGAATTAATCCTTTGATCTTACCAGATTTTTCTGGTAACTTGAATAAATATGAGGGATTTCTGTTAAATCAGGGTATTAAATTTTTCTACAATGCTTGAATTGGCATATTAATGTACATTTAGGCTTCCAGAATCGCTGGCTTTCGCAAGGTTAAAATGTGGAGTTTCATACTTTGCTAGTTTTCCGGTCTGCGGATATTTAGTTACTATTCTTGACTGCACAATGTATATTGTTATTGTTGTCTCTCCCTTTCTCTCTCACTGTTTTTTGTTTTGGTTTTTTGCAACTGATCATATTGCAATAATCAATACACTGTCCAATTTTTTATAAAAATATGCTTACTGCATAATGCTTTTATTGTTGGAATCGTTCCACCATAAGACATAACTACTCAGCTATAATTGCATTGCAAGTGTAGAATGTGGGCAATGATCCTTAGAAGGTGTATATGATTTTATTTCAATTTTAAGAAGCTGATAACGATCCATTGAACATGTTTTTACTTGCATTGATTCTTTCTCTTATGGCTACTTAGCAAAAATTGATCTGGAAATGGAGGATGTCTTCCATGATACCTAATGCTATGAATGATTTTATTTCATTATTTCTACAGCATGCATCCTTGAGGACTTGAAAATAATATGGTGATTCTATTATTTGTTTTAGATAGAATGGAAAACTATAGGCTAAGTCTTGTTTTACTTCTTTATATGTGCGACTGATAATGGATTCCTTTCTATGGACTTTCCAGGAGACATCTTTGTACTATCTCAGGTTATCATGATCGAACAATTTTTTCAGTTCACTGGTCAAGGTAGCGATGTGTTAAATTTTTGTGATCTCTACTTTCCTAATTTGTTGGTCTACATGGGCTTTAATAATCGTTGTGTTGCTAATATTCAAGCCTTTTCCCACTTTTCTTCTTTCAGTTTTTCTCCATCATCTTTTCTTCTCACAGCCCAAAACTCAACATGAATTATAAAAATTGAAAACTTTTATGATAAATACTAAATAGTCAACTTGGTATGTTTCATTTACAATTGGATTTGCCACTTGAATATCCTTCTAATAAAATTTCATGTAGTCTGTGTACTTACTGCAATTTCTGTTATCAGTGTTATTTTTTTTCTTCTGTCTAGATAGCTCCGTTATTCTTTCCTTTTAGCTATTGATCCCAAGATTATTGCATTTGTATGTGCCCTGCATATATGCCAGGGAAGGGATTATTGCCAGCGGAGCAGCTGATGATGCTGTACGATTCTTTGTGGAGAGCAAAGATGGTTCGGTATTTAATCGTTTCGCACACTCTTATTCGTTGGTTTTACTAATTCTCATGCTAGGGAAACTTCTCTATTATTATCATTGTCTATGATAGTAATGTATAGATATTTCCATACCTGTTGCCTTTTATAAAATCAATGTTCTCTTTTTATGCTCTGGTGGAAGAAAGTTTCTTAAGTATAACTTTAATCAAATTTGCTAGTGCCCATATATTTTTTTTCCTTAAATCCTTCAAAGAATGATAAAACTTGGTTGATGAGTAATTCTGATTAATGTATTATCTCAATGCTTCACATGTTCCTCCCTATGTTAGCTTGTCATTGCTTTTGAAGACCTAGTCCCTATGCATAAAGAGAATTTGGTTTTCTCATGTATTAATGCACTAGTCTCTTCATATGTCAAGAAGTATTCCACTTGTTGGCTTTAAACCGAAAAATTGTTTTTTGCTATGAGCTGTCCCTATTGCATTAAAAAAGATTGCTTCACTAATTTGGTGCATCATCAGCATTTATCCTACAGTTCCTGATTTCTCGGTCCTATCAAAAAGGAGAAACTGAAAAGTGGGACATTATATTCTTTAATTAGGACACACGTGCACACACTTATATGTTGTTTCCATTGAGATCAGCAGGATTCTTTAATCAGGAATTTTGACCGTTTATGTAATTATGAATGCTTCATATTTCTAATTGCTTCTTGAAACTCTCTGCTTCACTTAGCCTGGAAAACTGATCACATTTTTTTGGTATAAAAGTATTCATAATTGTTTGACATTGACATAAATAAATATGATGTTTATGTATGTTTTCTTTGATAAAAATAGAAGTAATCTCTTTGCCATCTCTGGTTTAATTTTACCTGCCAATAACATGCTTGATTAATTCAGAATAGATTCTAACTTCTAACTAGTTTGACAAGCGTGGACAATATGAATCCTTGCTTTTATCATTTTATCTTGTTTGGGGTCTTATCAGTTTCAGCCCTGAGATTTTACTTGCTCTGTTGATCATTTATTAACTTTTGTGAAGTCCACCCTGGTTTATGTAAACTGAACATGAGTGATTGGCACGGGGATCATTTTCACTATTGAAACCTGAACTACTTAGAGACTCAATCATTCAGTGCCGTGCATGTGAAATTTCTTCGGGAAAGTAAAGGACATTTGCTTTAAGTCAATTTAGATTCTTGGAATTGTGGATGCATCATGCATGATTCATCTTTTATCCCTTACTGCTTATTTTGCATAGTAATGTGCTAGCATTTATGTGTGGATTAATAGCAGATTGATGGACCTTCATATAAAATGGTGTTGAAGAAGGAAAAGGCCCATGACATGGATGTCAATTCAGTGCAATGGAGCCCTGGGGTATGATTTCTTCAGGATATTAATGATGTTATACACACACTGTCACAGACAAATAAACGTACATACAAATGTGTTTGTGTAGGAAAAATACTACATCCACAAATGAATTACTTTCTCTCTTACACAATGGAATCTGATGGGTGGATAGGAAGTTGTGGGCTTCTGCCTATCAGATAATGATTTTATGAGAATTTATCTTTGTTATGATGGCCTACTAATTGCTGTACCTCCGTGTACCGCCTTGCTTTCTGCTTTGTTATATTAGTGCCTGTGAACCCGTAGCTTTGCATTCCAAAGAAGAAGAAAAAAAACTTGTGGCCGTAAACTTTTCTTTCTCCTGTTTGGACTACTAATCTGCTATGGTCTGAGATTTTTCGGGGGGTTCCCACTGAATAGATAATTCAAGTTTATCATATATAAGCTTTATTATACGATTTGTAACTACTGTTGATACTTTCAGGAACACCGGCTGCTTGCCTCGACTGGTGATGATGGCACCATAAAGATATGGGAGCTGACTAATACGCAACAGAAGATGGGATTGGAAGCTTGAAAAACCTGATACAACAGTTGATTATTGTTTTAAATACCGTAGAGATTTTTAACCTTATGATTATATAGTTGTAGAAATAATGTTTCTCCAGTATTGGTTGCAATTCCTTATAAATCAAATCTCAAATATATTTATTTAATCAGGGAAATTGGGTTTTGTTTTGGTCAGTTTTGTTTACACGAGCAGATTATTTTTATCCTATTGAGAACAGAAACTGACAAAGCATTGCATCTTTCTGGTTCGTTTTAATTGTGGTATCATATCATGTTGCAATTTTCTATTGAAAGTTAGATGGTAGGATCAATATCATACACGTTTTTCACGTACATTGTGTACAAATTTTGATCTATTCAAGTGCCGTAAATATGCATGCATTTTCACGGGAACAAAGTAACTTTCATTTGAAGATCCACATGTGTACAAACCTGTTATTGGTGATTTTTCGCCTCGATGAGGGGTAGAATGGGGTTTATACTTGACCAAAAGAGGATGATGAGGGTCTGAGAGATCAGAGAGGCTGAAGTCAGACAGAGAGGGACGACCTCACTATATGGAGGAGTTCTTCCAATGACAGAACCTAATGATAATGAAGCAAGTAGGGACACCGACTCGACTTGAGGAGGAAGTGTCAGTTTTGGTAGCATTGGAGTATTTACAGAAGTCGACCAGAAGGGGTCATGCTTACCGACCTGACTCGGTTGAGGAAGTTGGAAGAGGTATGACCAAACATCATTCACCTCGTTACGCCGACCCAATGAGCAAAACTGAGATAAGATACTTTGTACTTGAGAGCGTATGACGTATGCCCTACTTGGAAGTTTGGGCTTCTAGAAGGCTGATGTAACATGAGTTGTTCAACCGCTCTCTTGGGGAAGAGACCCTGCCAAACGGTACAATACTCGAGTGGTTGAACCGCAAGTTGTCACATCAACAAAGCGTGTAGCAGTGGCCAAAAAGTTGTAATGATGGGTTTCTGCTGACAATGGTGGTTGAGCTAGGTGACAGAGCGACTGTTTGATGAGTAGTTGGAGAAAAGAAACATGAGGCAATGATGATAGAGTGACATGAGTTGACGTCACAGGTTGGTGGAATGGTGGATTTGAGAGCCTATATAAAGGAGTTGAAGATTCATATTGAGGGGTTGGTTTTTCTTGAATTAGCAATTTTCACATCTTTTTACTTGTAAAAGCAAGTGCTTCTAAACTAGTGATAGAGAGAGAAAGCAGGTTGACATCCGACTATTTGAGAGAGTCGTAACGGGCACGTTGTAAGACCCGAAGTACTTATTTTTCTCTTTATAAGCTCTAAATCCTACTTGTAGCTCGGGTCGGTCTTAACCTCGAGCAAGTAAAAAAAATATCTCTCATTTTCTCATGTGGACGCAGGTTTAAGCTACTCTCCGCCGAACCACGTAACTTCATGTCTCTTTGATTTTCCAGTTTGCTTGCTAAGTTTGATTTAGTTCCCTACTAACCAAACAAATTTATTAATGTGAGAGATTGATTTCCCAAATAATCCTTAAAATGAAAAAGAATCGTCAACAAAGTACATTACATTTTATAAGCATCAGAGCAACTTTCATTTTATGATCCCCATTGAGTACAAATTTTGACCTACTCAAGTACAATAAATGTGCGTTAAATTTGACGACTCTTAAGTAACTTTCATTTGATAGTCCGCATCATCTCGTAACAAGAGGATGCTATTGATCTAGGGACAATATTCCTTCACCATTTGAGTCTCTCATTATCAAAATTTATTTTAGAGTTATTGGTGATTAATTATAAAATATATTTTGAAAATTAAATCAAAACCATATAACATCACTAATAGGCACAATGACATAAAATAAAAGTATTTAAAACAATTGAGGACCACACATGATGTGTCCCCCGGCTAGTTTACTTGGTAGGGTCTATAAAATGAATAGCGTGGGTACAACTAACTACAAGAGAATTGAGTTCAAAATCCGTCATTTAAGAGTAGAAATTATAAATTTATAATATCAATGACTTGGCCTAAGGGTGGCAATGGGCCGGGCCGGGCCCGAGCCCGGCCAACAAAAAAAAAGCCCGGGCCCGGGAAAAGCCCGGCCCGAATTTAAAAAAAAAAAATTAAAAATTAAAAATATATAAATATAAATATATTTACACTATATACAAAGACAATTTAAAATAAATCACAAGTTTCATTGATAATTAACAATTTAAATGCTAAAAATAAAAAATGATATAAACATATTAAATATATATATTTTTTAATGTTTTTTTTAAATTTTGGCCCGGGCCGGGCCGGGCCGGGCAAAAATAGGAAAGCCCGGCCCTGGCCCGGGCCCGAGTCGGGCTTTCATTTTAAGGCCCGGCCCGGGCTTTTTCCACCGAGGGCCGCGGGCTAAACTGCCACCCTTAACTTGGCCACATAAATTAGAGGCTTGTGTACCATAGGTTTTGGGGACAAAAAATCCAAATGAAGTGGCTCAAAATTCAAAAGAATTTTCAATCTCTATAGTGGGTACAGCACTATAAACCTGGTTACGGTTTCGGTTTGGAACCGAAACCGAATCGGATGGAACTATAAGATTACGGTTTCATCTGATTTTAGTTTCAAAATCAAAACTATTTCGGTTCGATTACGTTCCACAGAATTTGGAACTGTATCCTTAAGGTTTGGTACAATTCTGATTCGGAATCAATTTTGATTCGGTTCGATTCTACGATTTCAGCTTCCTATAATCGTAAAAACGGACAGTTCGATTCGACTTTAAAATCGAACCGAACCGTCACCAGGTCTACGGCACAAGCAGCAGCCTCTGCAAGTAATACATGAAAAAAGCAACCATTGATACTCATGTTCCATGAAAGTCTAATTTCAGATTAATTCCTTTAATAATTAATTAATCAAAACAAATTCACCAATGTTCCCTCAGGGAAAAACAAAAATCATTCAATATTATTCTTTTTCCAGTATCAACAAACATTAGTGATTAATAACAACAAAATGAAATCCTATGAAGGAGGAAAAAAATTGAATGACACCTGTTTTTATATTCTTAATCCCGCAGAATTGGCTCGTCTTCCTTCTCGAGCCAAAGCCGCACGTGCTGACATGATCCCAGTAGGAACCAACGAAGCATCAAAAGCTGAACAATCAATCCAATCCTTCAACATCTCTTCTTGGCCCCATATATCCGGTATCCAGACCCGACCCGACACTTCTATCCTGTGCCTCTTCAGCCTCTCACGTCCATTATCCTCCTCCAAGCCCTCTGCTGCAGGTTTTTCACATAACTCTTTTGTAACTTCAAATTCATCTTCATCATCAGCTGAAGATACAGTTTCTAATGTTGCAGCAGTTTCCTGCAGGTGAGTGACAGACTCACAAGTTTCTGAACAAAACAAGCTCCAGATATGCGTATTTGTATTCGTTTCATCGCTTTGACAGTGATCAAGTTCTAAAGATTGGTTTTTCGGCTGAGTCTCCATCTGGGTATCGCTGGAATGATTGGTTTTGTTGAGTTCCGAAGCAAGTGGAGGAATAAATGCACTAGGCTGCATCATTTTGGTGGTTTCTTTATTCATGAAAATGGTGGTTTCAGTATTTTGATTTGCTTTGATGTGTTTGCATTTGTTGAGAGAAGCTTCAATGAAGCAAAGAAAAAGAATGGGGAGTTAGTTTACACGTCACTCCAAAAGAGAGGTGGTTTCTTTTCTTTTCTTTTTGTATGGTTAGTGACAAGTGTACGTGTCTTTAGTTTTTGTGACTATTGCATTGGATTTCATATTTGTGTGGTTTATTTCATTCAATGAATGTTTTTTTTCCAAAAAATAAAAAATAAAATTCTTGGTCCCAACCTCTAACTCTGTTTTGAATTCGAGTGAGAATCTTGATATGGCCCGTTTGTAATTAAAAATAATAATAATGAATTAATTTGTTTAAAGAGAGGGTTGTAAAAAAATAATTTTGCAATTAGGAGGATGGCGTGGTTGATGTTGGTGTTGATTTTGTTTTGGATTTGGGGCCAATGAGATTGAGGAATTTGATTTTGGAGGAGTGAGTGCTATTTTAAAGGGAAAAATTAAAATAAATTGATTTTAGATAAATATTACAAATACATTTGTTCCATTGAGAGAAAACTTCACATTTTTTTTTCTAATAGGAGCTGGATTATTTACACTTAGAAAATATATTTTGAACACTCATAAATGCATTAGCAAAATTTAAAATATCAAATTTTCCTTGAAACACTCTTTTAAATGACAAATTTATCCTTAATTAAACGGTAAAATGTGAAGCCTTGTCATCCGTTGGATAAGGGACACGTGGCGTAATCCTTGCCGTTGTCCCAATTACATGTATTTGCTCATCCTATATAAAGGGCACTTAGGTTGAGAATTAGAGAGAGTTTTCGTTTTTTGTATTCCCTTAATAATTGGCTAAGTGTTAAGCCTATTCCCTAGTCCAAGTTAGTGTAGTCTTCAATTGAGAATTTGAGAGATTGTCACTTTTAGAGATTATGGTTCTTTGTGAGATTTGGGGAAATACATTTTGTAAACGGATTCAAGATTCCGTGTGTAATCTTGAAATTGCTTAGTGCAGCGAGCTCCATATTCCGGAGTTCAACGTGGATGTAGTCGGGAATCTTTCCGGCGAACCACGGTAAAAATCGTGCATTCTTGATTGATTGATTGACGAATATTGCGACAAAAACTTAACAATTGGTATCAGAGCTATTGGAAAGAAGATCCAGTGGGCCGAAGTTGGAGAAGATCAAAGAAAAAGCCCAATATTCATCTTGCTCAATTCGGTACAGCCATAGACGATCAAAGCCCCACCTGAAGGTCAAGAGAGAAGCAGGGCAACAAGAATTCGTTGTAAAATTGAAGATCACAGAACAAGAAACCCTAGATCAGGCACTGAAAGATCAAGGCCCAAGATTTGGTTCACATATTCGGTGGAGTAGAAGACCTTCAAGAGATCGGGCGATCAATATCAAAGCCCAAAAACGAGTCCTAAATTCGGCAAAGCAAATCCCTAAAAACTTGAAGATCACGGCCAAAACCAGGGGACGAAGCAAAATCCCTAATTCTGGTAAATTGAAGTCACGGCATCAAGAATCTGAAAACTTGAAGAAATCAACAAAAACGCAAGAACAGAGGAGCCATCGAAGAATCAATCAAGATCCAGATCTGAAAACCAAAATCGACTGCCAAAGGAAGAGGAACGGCAATCGGTACTGATCAAAAGAAACAAAAACCCTAAGAGCTATTGAAGAGATCCCTGAAAGTGACGAATAGGCCCAGGTATTGCCGATCAACGAATCAAGAAGGAAAACCCCAACTTGGCGACCCCAAGATCAAACCAAAAGATCCAGTCTTTTCGACCAGACGCTGCCGACCATATCTCAAAGGCTGCCGAGATTGAAGTTCGTATTCAGCCTGAGAGTTTGAGTTGACAATTACAAAATAGCAGTGACCGACCAAGATCTGAGTAACAGGGGAAGCCGTCGATCCTAGGATTTGCAGAGGGGTGCCAAATTAGGTCCTGTTGTTGCCGATTGAAGTCCCTTTGGTCTCCTACAACAACAGTTCAGTAAGGGTCTGGTTGATCCTTGAACTTGTGATTCTTGTTTTTGTTTTGATCAATTGGTTTGAGTTTTCTTGGATTGAATTCTCGATTGACCTGGGCGAGAGATTGTGAGAATTTCGCAGTAGGAACAGTGAGTGTCCTCTGGTAGCATTCGGTTGAAGTTAAAGTTCGGGAAATTAAATCTCTGTTGAAGTTTTTTTGTTGGGTAATTAGGTTTCTGACTTGTTTGGGTGAGTGATCAATTAGGCAGTGAATTGCTGAGGGACCATTGGGAAATTTGGTTGTGTAATTGGCGACTGTGTTAGGGCAGATTGGGTGAGCAATTGCCGAGGGTAATTACCAAGTGTGTTTGGAATAGATTGGTTGGGTAACTACCAAGTGCGATTGAGGATTGATTGGTGAGTGGCTACTGTAAAGAAAATATGAATGTCGACCATGAGACTCGACATTGGCATCTTCGACGGGAAAGGGGATTTCACTACTTGGAAGAAGAAAATGAAAGTCCTGCTTTCTCACCACAAGGTGGCTTTGGCACTGGAACCGGATCCAGAAAAGTGGCCAAAGATGGAAAAAAAAGCGAAGGACGAAATCATGGAAGAGGCTTACAACCTGATTTTCCTTCACCTTGGAGATTCGATCATCAGAAAGGTTGACGGAATGGACACCGCTATTCAACTATGGGGTAAACTCGAATCTCTTTATTCTGTTATTTCGGCACCAAATTTAATGTTCTTAAAAGGAAATTTGTTTAATTACAAGATGGATACTAGTAAGTCGATTGATGACAATTTGGATGAATTCACGAAAATGACTCAAATCCTTAAAGGAACTGACCAAGCCCTAGGAGACTCTAGCGAAGCTATGATCATTTTAAATGCATTACCTGAAGAATATAGTGTCGTTAAGAACTCTCTACAGTACACAGGAGTTGTACCTAGGCTAGACTTGGTGATATCTGGTATAAGGGCTAGAGAGCTAGAACTTAGAACCAGTAGGAGAGGAGGAGCGAACTTATTCGTGAAAGGTAAAAATGAAAGGAAATATAATGGTCCGAAAAATCATCAGACTAGTAAACAAGAACCTAAATGGAAGAAAAAGAACAAACATGATAATAATAAAGATAGTGACAAGAAGTGCTACCATTGTGGGAAGATGGGACACCTTAAAATGAATTGTTATAAGTTCATTAGGGAACAGAAAAATGAAGGCAGCGCCACTGTGGCTGCCGAAAAAGAGTCGATGTGCCTATCTAAGGCATTGACTGTGTGTAGAGATCACATTAGTAGAGAATGAATTATGGACTCTGGTGTTCCTTTCACATGAGTCCGTATAGGGACTGGTTTGTCAACTTTAGAAATTCTGACCAAGGCACTGTGTATATGGGTAATGATAATACTTGTAGGATACAGGGAATTGGGGACATGACACTTAAACTCCATGATGGTAAAGTTAGGATACTTACTGACGTTAGATATGTACCTGACCTGAAACGTAACCTGATATCATTAGGAACACTAGATGAGTTAGGTTTTACATATAAAGCCCACAATGGGAACATGCATATATCTAAGGGTAAGAAACTGATCCTAACTGGTATAAAGAGAAATGGATTGTATGTTCTAAATGGCCAACATGTATTCTCGGATAAACCCATTTCTGCTTTAACTTCTAATGTTGATATGACTAATATATGGCACTTGAGACTTGACCATATAGGCCAGAAAGGAATGCAGGTACTCAGCAAGCAGGGACAATTTGGAAAGGACCAGTTGAAGCCACTTGAGTTTTGTGAGATCTGTGTGTTGGGCAAACAGCACAGACAGAGCTTCCCAACTGGAATTCACTTGTCAAAGGCGAGTCTGGAGTATCTACATTGTGATTTGTGGGGACCAGCAAAGGTCCAGACACATGGGGGTAAGAAATATTTCCTCTCTATTGTTGATGACTACAGTAGGAAGGTATGGACATTCTTACTAAAATCAAAGGATGAAACTTTGACTAAATTTAAAGAATGGAAAGTATTGGTAGAAAATCAAACTAGTAACAAAGTAAAAGTCTTGAGAACTGATAATGGCTTAGAATTTTGTAACACTGAGTTTGATCAATACTGTACTAGTGAGGGTATCCTGAGACATAGGACAGTTAGAAACACCCCTCAACAGAATGGAGTTGCGGAAAGAATGAATAGAACCTTATTAGAAAAGATCAGATGTCTTTTATTTTCTTCCGATCTTCCGAGGGCCTTTTGGGGTGAAGCCCTCAATACTGCTACTCATTTAGTTAACCTGAGCCCCAATAGTTCCTTGCAGTTTAAGACACCAGAAGAAATGTGGTCTGGTAGGGCGCATAAGCTTGCACACCTTAGAGTTTTTGGTTGTGAAGCCTATGCTCACCAGTCTGTAGGTAAACTTGAACCGAGGTCTATCAAGTGTGTTTTCCTAGGATATCAAGAAGGGACAAAAGGGTATAGGTTATGAGAAATGGAGTCACCTGGAGTCAAAGTCATAGTTAGTCGGGATGTTATATTCAATGAAATTTGTTTTCCTTGTAAATCTACTAACAACAATGCAGGTGCCTTAGAAAAGGATCTAGCAGATTTTGATTTTACAGGTGGAGCTCAGATGCAGGTGGAGCCAGGGACATCAAGGACCGCTGAGCAAGTTGGTGACATGTCAGGCACGGAGACATCTGAGGACACCCAGCCCAGGAGAAATGACCAGGAGGAAAACATAAATGAAGTAGCAGACATACAAGAACAAATTGAAGTGGATCACACTAAGCAGCATGATGAAACACCACAAGACACATTGGCCAACTACCAGCTAGCAAGAGACAGAAGTAGGAGGCAGGTAAGGCCTCCTACCAGGTATGATTACTCAACTAATGATTTGTATTTCTGTGCGTTAATATCAAGTCATGAAATTAATGGGGTTGAGCCTGCTAGCTTAGGAGAGGCATTAAAGTCTACCCATAAACTTGAATGGGAAGCGGCTATAGAAGAGGAGATGGCATCCCTTAGTACTAGACCTGAGGTGATTAAAATGGAAAATGTGTCTTATGCTAATGCTATTGGTTCTGTGATGTATGTCATGATTAGTACTAGACTTGACTTGTCTTATACTGTATCTTTATTAAGTAGGTTTATGTCTAATCCAGGTGGAGCACACTGGAGTGCTTTACTATGGTTGTTAAGATACTTGAATACTGCTATTGAGTATGGCTTATGTGTTAACAAATCTAACGCTTTAGATTTGGTAGGGTATGTTGATTCTGATTTTGCAGGTGACAGAGACTCAAGAAAGTCAACTACCGAAGCGGGGTATATAGCCATAACTGATGTGTTCAAGGAAGCAATTTGGCTTCAGGGTATCTTAACCGAAATACAACAGCTGCAGGGTAAGACAGTTGTGTATTCAGACAGTCAGGGTGCAATACATCTGAGCAAGAATCCAGTACATCATGAGAGAACCAAGCATGTGGATGTGAAGTATCATTTCGTGAGGGAAGTCATCACAAATGGTAAGGTTGAGATTAAGAAGGTTCCAACAGAAGATAACCCATCGAACATGGGGACAAAGATTGTGACTGCAACCAAACTCTCCCACTGCAGGAAGCTGTTGCAGGTGGGGGTTGGCTGACCTTGCAGCCGACATGAGCGATGATGTGAGTAGGTGAGTTTGCTGTGCTATCTTGGCCTTAATGTGTCCTTGTGTATGATTGGGAGTGATGAATGTTTTTTGGGCTTCAAGGTGGAGATTGTAAAATGTGAAGCCTTGTCATTTGTTGGATAAGGGACACGTGGCGCAATCCTTGCCGTTGTCCCAATTACATGTATTTGCTCATCCTATATAAAGGGCACTTAGGTTGAGAATTAGAGAGAGTTTTCGTTTTTTGTATTCCCTTAATAATTGGCTAAGTGTTAAGCCTATTCCCTAGTCCAAGTTAGTGTAGTCTTCAATTGGGAATTTGAGAAATTGTCACTTTTAGAGATTATGGTTCTTTGTGAGATTTGGGGAAATACATTTTGTAAACGGATTCAAGATTCCGTGTGTAATCTTGAAATTGCTTAGTGCAGCGAGCTCCATATTCCGGAGTTCAACGTGGATGTAGTCGGGAATCTTTCCGGCGAACCACGGTAAAAATCGTGCATTCTTGATTGATTGATTGACGAATATTGCGACAAAAACTTAACATAAACTCAATTTTTAAAAATACTTTGTTTCTTTTTTGATCCACCCTCTGTCAATATCTTTTCCTGCTTAGGGTTGCTCTATTTGCATTTGTAAAGATTACGAAATCACTTCAAAATTTTCTTTACTCTCCATCACAGTTTTTTTTTTTTTTTTTTATAAGAATGCTCTATTGTAATTTCAACATGTTGACGGTGAGTCCTTCCTCTTCTGGCAACATAACGAGCACTCAAATCTTTGACGGATATGTTAACTGATTTACAAAAAAAATATTATCATAATAATCAAGTCAACATAACGAGCTGAATCAATTGAGGCTTTCAATCTTATTCTATTTTCTACAAATTGTTGACATTGACCGCAAAATTAGGGATTTCGAAATGAGAAATCGAGTCGTGAGAGAGTATGAGGGATTGACATTCACTATAAAATTTGAGAGGGAGGGGAACTATTTACATAGTACCGCCCCTGTGTGCACTTCCTCTTCCTACTACTTCTCTTAGAAAACAAAAATGATGTTTTTTTTTTTCATTTTTATCCTTTTTATTTGTCTAAATACACATAGTTATATAAAATATTATACACATATTATTATTATTCATAAAATATGGTTACATCCTCTATTATAAGGTAATTAACCCATTTCATTTTAATTAATTGAAATAGTCCATCCTCCTTCCCTTAATTGGAAAAGCACAAACCAATATCCATTATATAATAAAGAATATTGGAATTAGGATGAAAATGGTAAACAAGTGATAATACTAAATTAATAAAAATTATATTGTCCTAAAAAAAAATTTATTTTAAGGTTATTTTAGTAAATTAAAATTTCATTAAAATAAGAGCGTTCAAAATCAAATTTAGAGTGCAAATAAAATTTTAGAATGCACTATTCACTTATCGTTCACTTACCACTATGAAACAAAATCCTGAGTTTCAATATGGATTCGGGATTATTTTTCGCTCTAAATAAAAAGTTGAGTCGGAATTTCAAATGATTTTTCATCCCAAATATAAAATTGGATTGAAATTCATGACGATTTTTCTTTTTCTTTAAAATTAGGATTCAGAATCTGAAACCGTTTAATAAGATATTTATGATAACTTTTCATTTTGAATTTTTGATTGTCAAATCTCTATATATCCACGAATTACCTTCTAATTATCGTGTTGGCTTTACAGAACTAATATCAAATCCAAATTCCTATTTAACATGCTAATATGATTACTATCTGGATCAATCAAAGACATGGATGGGTTCAGATTTTAATTTTACTAGTCGCTGACCCGCACAGTTTCTCTCATAAATATGATTAATACTAAATATAAGAAAGAAAATTATTTAGGATCTTATATTCAACAATATTTGTTCACATAATGTAAATCTTTTAATATTTTCTCAATTTAACACACGTGTCTTCTAATCATTCCACTTTATACTATTTTGTATGATAGATAACAAAAATAGATTTGATTAGGCTAAAGAAATTTTTATAATTAAAATTAATATAATTTATGACTCTTGAATTTTCACTAATAAATAATTGAGTAATTAGTATAAAATAAAAATACAAAAAATGAAAATATAAGATGATATTAGTAAAATTTACATTATTAATAACTCTTGAACTCATACTAATAAATAAGTGTGATTATTTATGTGAAAAGACAAAACATATTTATATATATTTATGAGAGAATATAAAAAAAAAAAAAAAAAAACCATTATAATATCAACAAATAATTAAAACAACAATCAAATTTAGATATGCCGAAAGTTAAGATGCTTATGATTCATTAAAGACTATTTAGTGTCAACATTAAATTTTTTCCTCAAATTACAACAACTAATTTTATGTGTTAATATGCCGAAAGTCAAAATTATTATGATTCATTAAAGATTATTTGGTGGCAACATTGAATTTCTTCCTCAAATTAAGAATTAAGAAGAGGTTGATATTTGTTTTGAGGATGCATGAGACAACAGTTAAATTTTAATATTATATTGATTTGATTGAATTTCATATCAAATGGGCCACATTGGGTTCAGTTTTTGGGCCCAGCCATTGTCCTATAAAATGAAAAACACACCGTCAACAATCATATCTAGTCCAAAAATAAAAATTGCACAAAAAATGTTGATTTATAGTTTATTTATTTTGTTCGTTTGTGAGGTAGGGCACGTGATTCTCGTGGGTCCCTTTTTTTAAAAAAAAAAATCTGTCCCATTTGCATCATGTCATGTCACAACTCTCAAACAAACAAGTGTTCAACTGTTTATAAATCTAACCAATCTTGCTTCTAAATTGGTGTAAAATTGTAATAATAATGGAGAAATTTTTGTATGAAATCGATACATTACATAATTAATATATTATTTAATTTTTATTTGACATGTGGTGATATTTTATTTTAATTAAAAAAAAAAAGTGTAGCAGAGATCTGTTGTCCAAGTTGATCTTATACTCTTATTTGGGACAATTTCATTAAAGTCCTCACTTTTGCTCTAAAATGTAAGAAGGACCACTAATTTGGAAAATTGATCAATATACAATCTTCCACTTTCGAAATTATACGAATAGTAGTCTAACAACCTTTCAAATCGGAGGGGTTGTATTGGTACAAATGTGTCAATTGTATCCCACCAAGTGAGTATCTCAACAAATTATAATATAACTTTTTTAAAGTTTATTGTTGAATTGATGATGTATAAAAGTATCCTTAATTGCCATTGAATAATCAATTATACACTTAAAATCCATTTTATTACTGTTATTTGAGTAAAATATTTGGCAAACACTGGCAAAAATATTATTTAAAAATCTTTTTTTTTTTAGAAACGTTCGAAATCCCGCCATCAAATTACTCAATACGGACTTAAGCGCAACATGTAAAATCTATGACTGTCTCAGGTTCTTATCTGAATTCGAACTCAATACCTGTAAATTAGATTTTGAGACCCACACCACCAAACCAAGCTTCTTGGGGAAGATCAAAAAGTATTTCACACAAAGAAATTCTACTTCATAGCAGAATTTTCTTAAAAGTCACAATCAAAACACTATAATACCAAACATACCATTATCTGAAATTGAATCCTTAAAATGATTTAAAAGATCACAAGAACACTAAAAACAAAACAAAATATTCATCTTGAAACATTAATGGCTTAATTCTTCAATCACAAGGGTACATCTCCCCTTCTCAATCTGGCTGCACACTGTACAAGTTCACTTGGGTTTATTCAAAATATGCTACTAACACAAGCTCTAGCTTGAAAACTTCTCAAACTTATTGAAATTTTTGGAAGAGAATATATCACAGATAATTTATAGTAGTCGGTGATATAGAGCAAATCTACAAACTAGTAGGAAACCCTAATATTTGGAACAATCAGGCTCGCTATCTGACAGCTAAAAACTACTAACAAGAGTGGTATGTAAAGGGAAGGGATGCTGAAACGAAGCAGAACCTCATGGGTTTAGATATGCTACAGCGCAATGCGATTCAAGCTCTTGGAAAGCGTGACCGCCCTTTCTTCTTCAGGAACTCGGGGATCTCCACTGAACCACCTTCAGAGAGAGAGGAAGGTCGCCTGTTGATTCCAAAGGTGACATCTCCTTGTGCTAGCTGACTTGCCTGCACTTTGATAATAACCCACTCAAGATTGGCGGAGAGAAGGTGAGAAAGTGAGAGCAAGAAAGAGATGATTGAAATATACCTGAAGAGGCCTTTCACTTTCTTCTTGGCGTTTGAAACCAGTCGCAATCAGAGTTATACTTACCTATGAAAAAGAAAGGAAAATAAAATAAAAAATAATACTATATAACCACCTGATTACCCTTCACTTCAACATATTAGGGTAGTTTACGAGATCTTTCAAAATGTTAATCCCACAAATTAAATTATGCACCTACAATTTTCTCTAACAGCGAACATTCAGATAGGGGAAAAAAAGCATAGAACGGCCTTAAGAACTCAGATTTGCAATTTCAATGTCAACCTCATTAGGAAAGGAAAAAAGGTCATTACTACTTGTCATGCAAAGAATATTGTAAGAAACAAAAAGAAAGTATATCAACCAATTTAGAGAGAATGATAAGCACTTGATTATTGGCTAATGGATTGATTACAAATATGCTTGAAACTAAAGCTCTACTGGGAAACTGCTGCAGTATTAGCATGATACTGACTTAAAATGAGCCTTGGGGAACAACTTACTTGACCACTAAGTGATGGATCTACCACTGCTCCAAATATTAAATTTGCAGTTGGATCCACAAGATCATATATAACTTCTGCAGCGGCATTCACCTGCAAAATTCTCAAATCAAAACTGAAGCTTAACCACTGCTCCAAATATTAAATTTGCAGTTGGATCCACAATATCATATATGGGCTTGCCCACCCTCTTACCTTTTTTCTTTCTAAAAAAAATTATTGACCATGACATGGATGTTAAAGAAATTCTGCTAGCAAATTAGTGGGTAGGGGTTGAATGGCTACCCTCAGCAAATAAGCACTCCCTAATATGGCGGTGACGGGTGAGATAGGGCACGTTATTGTATTAGCTACAAAAGGTCAGCATTATGCAACTCAGAATTTAAATGTATGATGCAGTGGTCACGAAATTTGAAAGGAAGTTTGCAGCATAGAAGAAGATATAAATAATGGTAGTTCGTGATGACAATAAACACACAGCAAAGAGAAAGAAAGAGACCTCAAACAAGGTTAAATCACTTCCACCAGTAATGTTCCACACAATTCCAGTAGCTCTCTCTATACCAATATCCAATAAAGGTGATTGGATGGCATTTAATGCAGCATCTCTCGCCCTTGTCTTCCCTACACAAAAGCAAGAACCACAAAGTAACTATTAAGCATTATGTCTTGTGGACTTTATTAGAAAGTGAATCAATTTTGGATCAAAGTATCCTGATAGTTAAGAGGCAGCCTTAGGCAATAAAATGAAGCAGGACATCATAGAACAAAGTGACAAACAGTATTCAGTCTCACCAAAAGGAAAAATGACGAAGAAATGTTGCACCCCATTTTACAAATAAATTTAAAGTGATTTATTCCAGTTTGTACAATAATGTTTTCATGCATCATAATCTGAAGAAAAAATATCATTAATCAATAAAATCTCTAATACTGAATGTAGAATGCAAAAATCACTTGCCATTCAGATTGGTTTCATGCTTGACTTGGTTTAAATGATACATACTCCATTCAGCAATATGAATTCACAGTTCACCAAAATTATCATAAAATGACAAGCAGATTATTCATTTAGCATCTATATATCCACTGAATCACACCTCCCATGTATGGTCCCAAATTATTATCTGCAAACTGAGTTGAAAGGAAATTAACTCCAATACTATACTTGAATTAGTCGTGTCACCATCTTAGCACTCGATTTCACGCCATTAGAGGACTGCATAGTTCACATGATCTAATGTTTGGCACAAGAAAAAGCTGCTAAATGCATCATTGACTTTGGTTAAAGATTTCAACCATTTCTACTTTTTATTTTGGTAGATACATGAAATGGTAAATCTGGTCTTAAAAATGAATATTTCTATATTAAGTATCCAAGAACTAAGATAACCACAATTCTACATTCTTGTGACAAAGTAGCTTAGAATTACCAGTTGCTGTTCCTATCCCCATCAGTGAAGAGCCTGCATTTGCCATTATAGCTCGTACATCGGCAAAATCCACATTTACGAGCCCTGGAATCTGCAATTAAGAAATACACCACTTATTAGAATTCAACAGAAATAGTTCCTTGTGTACTAAAATGTTTAATGGGAAATTAGAGCTACAACACCAAACTACTAGTTCATCACAATATATCTAATAATTTTCCTATTCCATAAGTTTTTTTGGACCTTTCTGCATTGGGATGTCCAAAATTTCTGCTCAACTCAGAAAGTCTTGCTACATTTCCTGAGTTTCCAAAACTATCCTTATTTTTTATTGGTTTGTTTAATTTCTCTGTCTATTTGACCTGCATAAAAATTGGCATGTCAATCCATTTTAAATATCTTCTCAAATTGGTGAAAATCAAATAGATAGAGGATGGCCCAGCGCACGAGGCTTCGGCAGTCGGCTCTGAGGAGGATTCAATATATGCAGCCTTACCCTTGCTTTTTTTGCAAAGAGATTGTTTCCGTGACTCGAACCCGTGGCCTCCGGGTCACAATAGAGTAATCTTACCGTTACCTAGATAAGAAAAAAAAATCTTGGGATGGAATAAGTTGTAGGTCTTGGCTCATTTCTTTGAGGGACGTGAAAAATAACAAGCAAGGATCTAACCATTTGGTTGGAAAGTATTAACAGAACACAGAATAGAAACTTCATTCCATGATTTTCAGCAGCCTCAGAGTAAGCACTATTTCATGTACTAAGCAAGGATGAAGAGAAGAAATAAAATATCAAGGATAAACTTTTAAAAGAGAATAAAACTTATCATGAAAGGAGAAAATAGATTATGATATTCCCATAAAAAATTGTTATAGTGTTTCATACCGTAATTATATCAGAGATACCGCGAACACCTTGTCGAAGAATATCATCAGCCAGATTAAATGCCTCTGTTACAGGTGTAGACTGGGAAACTGCAGTCAATAACTTGTCATTTGGAATCACAATAAGTGTATCAACATTGTCTCTCAGAGATGCAATTCCTTCCTGAGCTTGGACTGCCCTTCTTCGTCCCTCAAAAGAAAAAGGGGTTGTAACAATACCGACAGTCAATATACCCATTGACTTAGCAACTCCTGCAATCACAGGAGCCCCGCCAGTACCAGTTCCTCCACCCATTCCAGCCTGAAAATAGAAACTTAAGAATTTCAGGAAAAAAAAAAAGAATATAAAAGTAATGGACAAAGGACCAAGACGTAGGTATCCCCTAGCCAGTTGTTTTAGATCAAAATATACTCATGAAATGAATATATACCAGTTACCCTGGAAAATTACTCTACGAAGATGTTATACTAACCGTAACAAAGACCATGTCAGCACCATAAAGTGCCTCTTCTATAGATTCTTTGCTTTCTTTGGCTGCATTCATGCCAATCTCTGGGTTCCCACCAGCACCAAGCCCCCTAGTTAGCTCCTGACCAATTTGTAAACGATTGTTGGGAAAAACAGGTGACATTCTCATGGCTTGAATATCAGTATTGACAATCCAGAACTCCACACCCTTCATTGCACTCTCTATCATCCGATTAACTGCATTTGACCCACCACCACCGACCCCAATAACTTTGATTTTAGCATCATTGTAATTACTTGGACTAGATGCTTCTTCTATGTTCTCAGTGACACTTCCACTAGAACTATCCTTTTTGGGGTTGCTTATTGTATTGCTCCCCTCTCCTCGCAACAATGAAACTTCAGGGTGTAGATTCAGAAATGGGTCTTTGTTGTGATATGAACTGACACTCTGAGGGTTTGCTGAACATCTAAACTGAGTCAAAGTAGACTTTTGAAGAGCAGCCGAATACCCGTTCTTGTTATCAGACATTTTCATACAATTAACTCTTCCCAGGTGATTCTCAATCGACACTCTCCCTCCGAAAACAGTCAATACCCCGACCCCCATAGTTCGAGTATCAGTAGGCATAAGACACGAAGACATACAAGTCGCCATCTTATACTAGCAACAACCGAATCTCAAATGTACATTTAATGATATGCCAACAAAAATAGATTCCCAAATGGCTTAAACTTCTGGGTTTTTGGCAAAATTCTCTTCCAATACCTGTTCATCAAAGACCAGAAAATTGGGATAAAGAAAAAGCTCATTACCAACAAAACTTTAGAATGCTCATATGACAAGATACTGAAGCAATAGAGTTCCCAATAGATTTTCACAGTCAATTAAGTAAAACCAGCAAAATAGAACAAAATGACGCAAGCAAAAAAGTTTAAACCAACTGAAAAAGCAAACGCAATACAATGAACTGAAAAAAAAAATTTATGAAACAACAAGTGATAAAAGCAAGAGAGAGGAAGAAAATGGCGAGACCTCAGAGGCTGCAGTGTTCCAAAAAACAGAAATAGCGAAGTGGCTTGAAGCATTCGAGTGCTGAGGACAAAAGGGTCGAAATAGTGGGTTTTGTTGATAGAATTAAATCTTCAAAAAGCAACAAAAATCTTGTGAATAATAATTAAGGATGCGATGATATTTGCATTTTTTTTTTTTTTTTTTTATGTCTTTTGAGGAAATTAAAGGAAATAAGATAGAGTAATAACACTTGGGTACTAGTTAGGATGACAAAACGAATTGACGAATTAAATTTGTATCAAATCTTAAACGAATTGAATCATAATGTGATGAATTCGTATTCAATTCATTTATTAAACGAATCTTAATATCATGATTCGTATTTGATTCGTTTATTAAACGAATCGAATACGAATATTCGTTTAGTAATTATATTATTCAATATAATAATTTATTTACATTAATACTTTATAAATATATAAATATGAAATACGTAAATAATATATTTACTGAAAATAACTCACTAAATATCTATAATATTATTTTTTTATAGTAATTAGTCATAATTTCTTAAATCTTAATTGAAAAATTATAATAACTATTGAAAAAATAATAAAATGAATTTTAAATGAATAAACAAATTAATGATGTTAAATTCGTATTTGATTCATTTAATAAACGAATCGAATCGAATTGACTCATTTATTAAACGAATCTATTTTTTCAAATATGTATTCGTTTTAAAACGAATCGAATCAAATGAATAAACGAATATTAACCTCAATTGCCACCATATAGCAGAGTATTTCAGACATTTCAAGGATTACGAACGTATTTGGTACAAATTGATAAACAATGTCATTATGTGGTAAAAACAAATAAATAAGGGATCCAGATGTAATTACTTGGTCTAGAAAGGAGAAGCGATCAACACATTTAAGAAGCTTCTTGGAGTTTGGGCCTGGATTGCGTTGTTTATGAAAATGAGAAAAGCCCAATTTGAAGAGCGAGCGCTAAAATAGCCCCAAAAAACACCTTTGCAAGTTGCAACTCATATTTGGCAATAGCGATGAAATTATTATAAGAAAAATTATAATTATAATTATTCGATTTTTAAAAATAATTAACTCTATGGGTTTTTAATTAAAATTTATTATTTTTTTTAATTGCCGGTTTAGTTCGATATAATTTGATTTTTCATTTTTTTAATAATAATAATAATAAATTAATAACATTCAATGAATATAATGTTTACTTAAGTTTTTTTTTTTTTTAATGCTATAACTCTTCTAATTATCACAACTACACCAATAAAATTTTTTCATAAGATATAATTTAGGGGTGGTCATTTGGGTCAGAATTCGTTTATTCGTTCGATTCGATTCGCTTTAAAGCAAATATGGGTTTGGAAAAATGGATTTGTTTAATAAATGTGTCGATTCGATTCGATTCATTTATTAAACGAATCGAATCTGAATTTGAGCTTATCAATTCGTTTATTCGTTTATTAAACGAATCGAATCTGAATCGAATTCGTTTAATATCCGTTTAATTATATTACAAATTAACTCTTATAACTTTTGAACAAAAGTGTTTATGAAGAAGGATATTTTAGTAATTATATATTTTAACCTAAAAAATAACTATGTAAAGAAAAACTCTAAACCTAAACTTAAACCTAAAATTATCTCTCTCAACCATGTCGTTGCTTCCTCTCCTCTCCCTAGCCTCAATCCTCTCTCAATTATATGGTGCTAACCTAAAAATTGCATCTTGTGGCTAAGTATTTTTTGATTTTTAAGGACCCATCACTGTCTCATATACTCGAGAGTTTGACAAACCCAACACAGAAAGACCATATCGAGGAAATAAGAGAATGGCCAAAATAAAGGAAGATCCATCTTTGAAGTCTATTTTGGATGAGATAGAGTATGGTGGACCAATTGTCATGATGAATGAGTAATTGAAATGTTGTGATATCTTATGTGCTTTTATAAGCTTGTGGGTTTTGTATTTCTAGTTAAGCTCTTGGACAACATTTGTGCATTCATCTGTTTTCATGCATCTGGCTCTTGCAGTTGTTGAAGATACAACCGCTTCTGCTGATAATCTTGGGGCTGATGAAGCAGACGAAGCTGGAAATGAGGATGAGTCGATTGTTTAACTTGGCAGAGTGTTCTTTGTTTCTGGTTTACATGACCTTTTGATATTTCTAATATTTAAATTACCCTTGATTTTCTAGTTAATCGTGTGATTAGCTTGTTCAAGAAATTGTAGCTATTTCAGTTAGTATAATTTTTTTTTTCCAGATTTGTGTTGTGCTATTGAAGTTGGATTTTTAATTTATAACAATGAATATGTTGTTGATTTTGTATTTAATTTTGATTAAACGAATAAACGAATCGAATATGAATATTCGTTTATTAAAATAATACAAATTTCGATTCGTTTAATTTTTTATAAACGAATGGAATGCGAATATTCGTTTTTTAAACGAATATTAAATTCGATTCGATTCGTTTAATTTTATGTAAACGAATAAACGAATCGAATACGAATATTCGTTTAATAAACGAATCCAATTCGAATTTAATACATTATTATTCGATTCGTTTAGTATTCGTCACGAATTCGATTCGTTTATTCGTTTTGCCACCCTAAATATAATCATCGTTTAAATTATTTAAAATGTAGGAAAATAAAAAGAATAATAAACAAAGTAAAAAATTATAAATATTTCACGAAATGAATCATCACTAAATAATAAATAAATTAAAGAAATGTAATAAATATAATTATAAAATAACAACATAATATGATATAATTTTAAAAACTTCAATAAATTAAATTATTCAATTAATTCGGTTCAGTTCAGTTTTCAAATAAAAAAAATTATTCTAATTTTGTTCGATTCGATTTTTTAATTAAAATATTGAAAATAACAAATTATCATTTCGATTTGGTTTTTTCCGATTCAGTTCAATTTTTCAGTTTCAATTATTTTTTTGTCCACCTCTATATGAAGCTGACCATTTATATAACGAAAATATTAATATTTATATGCGATCTATTTAATTAATAAGTATGAAAATTTTATCGGTAGTTGATCTTAATAAATTAAGTCTTCACGTGCTCTCATGCATGTTCCCTTTCGTATGAGAATTCTCTGTCTATTTGAAATGAGATGAGTGATGACATTACTAATATTCGTCTTATCTAATAAAATTATATTAAAAAAAATTATATTTTTATCTACCCAAACGTATCGAATTCCACATAACTTTTTACCATTCCTATTTGAAAAAAAAATTTATCCATAAGTTGATGTGCCACATCATTTTTAATAACCTTATTGATCTTAAGTATATTGCACGATTGAATTCGTAAAAGAGTTTGTGGTTCTTATTAAAATTTTGTTTTGTTTGTTTTTTAAATAATAATTGACTTATTTCCAACCCTTGTTGATTTCTCTTTCTTTCATAATGAAAGTGCACAAATTATCATCTCTTAATTAATTGTCCTTTTTGGGTTCAATTTATTTCATAAACAAATCGTTAATTGCGTAAGATCTTTCATTTATATGACTCGAATCTAAACACTTAAAGTCATTCATATGATGGTGTTGACGGCAGATTTTGGTCTCAGGGTAATATGGGAATTTTACCTCCGAGATAATCCTCATTCAATAGTGAATTTGTTTGGTTATGGGGACCAAAAGCAAACTTAGCAGAAGATAGATAATGCGCCAATCAACAAGGAGATTTAACGTGGTTCGGTGGATTTGGATCCGACCTACGTCCACGGACACAAACAGGATGATACTTTTATTACTGAAATACGCTTCTCAGATCTTTTTTGTGTTTACAAGTCAGAGCTTGATGATTCTCATATTGACTCTCAACCTTCAATGCTCTCAACTCTCAACTTGTCCCCCTTTTACCTATGCTCTACCCTCCTATTTATAATAGTGTAGAAATCATATTCCTATTTGTACAAGAATTTCCTAATTGAAACAATTTCATTTCCCATAAGGATTCATAGTCAAAATTGTTCCCTTTTCCAATAAGGATTCCTAATCAAAACTACATTTACTTCATTTATCCTATTAGGATATTAACTCACCAGTTTTCCTCATGAAAATAGGATAACTTGTCATCTTATCCACAATGATAGGGTGTTATCTTCTGGAGCACGCCTCGCTATATGGTCGGTCTTCATGAGGTCGGTCACAATAGTTTTTTGTACTGAGAGTGCTGCTGTCGACCTGATAATTGCCCGGTCATCCAATCTTTAAGTGGTCGGGTTAACGATCTTAAGTGCTCGGCCCCTGACTCATGTGGTCGGGTCGGTATTAATGATCCGGACCAATAAGGGAATTACCCTTTTATCCATGTCGTGCTGCTTAAATGACATAGTGCCCGGAAAACACCATCAACATTTGTCCCCTAGTTCTCGGTTCCAACGAGTATACAAGTTGGTGCCGGGAACTATAAAAAGATGGTGTGCTGATCGCCTTGCTGGTGGTCGCTCCAGAAATCGCAGAGAAAAACGCATTGGCTGCAAATCTGGTTATTCCTGCCACCTTCATGTGCTCAGTCAACGAGGATCTCGATATCTACCCGTGGAGAAAATGTTTTGCCCTTACGCTGAGGACGATCGACTCGGTGGGACGTAACCCGATCCCGAGCTGAGAAGAACATTTGGCTCTGGGGGAATGTTACCTCCCCAGACCAATAGAGGGCCGACCATGTGGGAGATGCTTCGATCCTATGCCGATGATAAGTCTCTCGGTGGGACGTATCCTGACCCCGAGCTGAAGAAAGACTTGGCTCTGGGGGAATGCTACATCCCCAGTCCAAAGAAGCCGACTCGGTGGGACGTAACCCGACCCCGAGCTGAAAGAAAGACTTGGCTCTGGGGGAATGCTACATCCCCAGTCCAAAGAAGCCGACTCGGTGGGACGTAATCCGACCCCGAGCTGAAAGAAAGACTTGGCTCTGGGGGAATATTACATCCCCAGTCCAAAGAAGCCGACTCGGTGGGACGTAACCCGACCCCGAGCTGAATAAACCATAAGGCCTCGATGGAATAAAATCCATATCCGAGCCGATTAACCAAGCGGTCTCGGCGGAACGAAATCTAGCCCCGAGCCGAATAAACAAGTGGCCTCGGCGGAACGAAATCCAGCCCCGAGCCGAATAACCAAGCGGCCTCGGCGGAACGAAATCCAGCCCCGAGCCGAATAACCAAGCGACCTCGGCGGAACGAAATCCAGCCCCGAGCCGAATAACCAAGCGGCCTCGGGGAACGAAATCCAGCCCCGAGCCGAATAACCAAGCGGCCTCGGCAGAACGAAATCCAGCCCCGAGCCGAATAACCAAGCGGCCTCGGCGGAACGAAATCCAGCCCCGAGCCGAATAACCAACCGGCCTCGGCGGAACGAAATCCAGCCCCGAGCCGAATAAACATCGGCCTCGGCGGTACAAGAGCAGACCCGAGTCAGGAAGAAACATCGATCTCGGCGGTACAAGAGCAGACCCGAGTCGGAAAGAAACATCGGTCTCGGCGGTACAAGAGCAGACCCGAGTCGGAAAGAAACATCGGTCTCGGCGGTACAAGAGCAGACCCGAGCCGGAATTAAACATCGGTCTCGGCGGTACAAGAGCAGACCCGAGTCGGAAAGAAACATCGGTCTCGGCGGTACAAGAGCAGACCCGAGCCGGAAATAAACATCGATCTCGGCGGTACAAGAGCAGACCCGAGCCAGGAAGAAACATCGATCACGGCGGTACAAGAGCAGACCCGAGTCGGAAAGAAACATCGGTCTCGGCGGTACAAGAGCAGACCCGAGTCGGAAATAAACATTGGTCTCGGCGGTACAAGAGCATACCCGAGCCAGGAAGAAACATCGATCTCGGCGGTACAAGAGCAGACCCGAGTCGGAAAGAAACATCGGTCTCGGCGGTACAAGAGCAGACCCGAGCCAGGAAGAAACATCGGTCTCAGCGGTACAAGAGCAGACCCGAGCCGTAAAACAAATATCAAAACCATTGTGTGAGCCATAACAAAAAAGCATAATCAAATGTCAACCTAAGACAGAAAATGTCTTACTCACCTTTTTGGGATCCGTTGCCTTTCTTGCAACTCTACAAGGGTCACTACAAGCAAGACTCTTATTAATACATCCTATCTGCATCTCAGCATTCCACGCATCCGACCGGATGACTTCCGCTATCAACTTGGTCGACCTCAAAAACCGAATGGTCTATGTACACACTGAGATAGCCTTCTTTCACTAAGTCTTCCACCTACTCCCGCAGGTCTCTGCATCCATTCGTGGCATGTCCCCTTACGTTATGGTAGATACAGTATGCCCTACTATTTCCCTCATCAATCGGGAACCTTTTCAAATTAGGCTCGGCCAACAGACATTTATCCTGGATTTCCAGAATTATCTGGGCCATAGGTTTGTTCAGGGGGGTGTATATTGTTCTCCCCGCGACACGGTTGACTTTGACAGATGACTTTATCTTTTGAACATGACTACTCGGAGGTGTCGGTCTGAGTTTCTTCTGCTCCGGGATTGGTCTCCTCAAATTTCTAATCGAATCCCATTGATTGTCTGACCTGAGTATCTTAGCCTTTCGGGTGTCTACTCCCCGGGCAATTTTTTTCTCCTCCTCTATTAAGATAAACTTCATGGCCAACTCCAGGGAAATGGCATAATCCGATACGTCTTGAATCCTCAGGTGAGTCCACAACTTCCCGACCTTCAAACCTCTATTGAGACTTTCTAGCGCTTCCGATGACTCGTACGCTCCGACCTCGAGCACCAAATTGTGGTATCTTTCAATAAAATTCCTCAGGGGCTCATCATCCCCCTGCTTCATCAGTCTCAATTCTCCCACCATTTTCTTGGGGACGCATGCCCCTTTGAAGTGTCAAACAAATGACCTTCTGAGTTGAGCGAAGCTACTGATGCTTCCCGGGGCAAGACTTCTGAACCACAGAATGGCAGACCCGCCCAAGGTTAGGGGGAATACTTTGCAAATGGCATCCCCTACTACCCATTGGACCTCCATTAATAGGACGAAACTTTCAATATGGGACTTGGGATCGGTATGGCCCTTGTATGGTGTCATGGTCGGTATGCTGAATCTTTTTGGGAATTTTGCCGACCTTATTTCTTCTGTGAAGAGAGATTCAACCTCGTCATCCCGAGCATCTGATGTATCAGTTTTGGGGTTTACTCCCCACTTGGCCATTTCTTTTCTTAACCAAGACTTTATACTGCCATCTGTGTCACTATGCTGCCTCCCGCGGCCTCCTTCGCGTCTGTCACCACGGGTGTGGCGTTCCTTATGACCTGAGACTTCCCGTCCAGTTTCATCATGTTTCATATTTCCCCTTCTGGTGTCGCGGGGGCTATCATAGGAAGAATATGGTGATTGTCTCCCCTCTTCTTCTTCTCACGTATCCTCCGTTTGTAAATCTTTTTCTACCACTACGGACCTCATCCCGTAGGGACCCTTCCTCATCGGTTCATCGTCATCACTCACATCGGCGACCCTTTTTCCATCTGCTTTTTCACCTCTTCTTCGACTGGTTCCGACTTCGGGTCTTTCGTTGTTCGTTTCCTCCATTCTCTTCAGTTTGTTCATCATGGATTTCAGAAGGATTTGATTTTCCTCCCTATCTTTCCTCATATTTTCCTCCATTTTCTCCATCCAATCTGCAGCCGAGCTCCCTGATGATTGGTTGTTTCCGCCTTCCGCCATCGTCTCACTACGCGAGTTGCTTTTTGTTCGATTTCCCACAGACGGCGCCAACTGTTGACGGCGGATTTTGGTCTCAGGGTAATATGGGAATTTTACCTCCGAGATAATCCTCCTTCAATAGTGAATTTGTTTGGTTATGGGGGACCAAAAGCAAACTTAGCAGAAGATAGATAATGCGCCAATCAACAAGGAGATTTAACGTGGTTCGGTGGATTTGGATCCGACCTACATCCACGGACACAAACAGGATGATACTTTTATTACTGAAATACGCTTCTCAGATCTTTTTTGTGTTTACAAGTCAGAGCTTGATGATTCTCATCTTGACTCTCAACCTTCAATGCTCTCAACTCTCAACTTGTCCCCCTTTTACCTATGCTCTACCCTCCTATTTATAATAGTGTAGAAATCATATTCCTATTTGTACAAGAATTTCCTAGTTGAAACAATTTCATTTCCCATAAGGATTCATAGTCAAAACTGTTCCATTTTCCCATAAGGATTCCTAATCAAAACTACATTTACTTCATTTATCCTATTAGGATATTAACTCACCAGTTTTCCTCATGAAAATAGGATAACTTGTCATCTTATCCACAATGATAGGGTGTTATCTTCTGGAGCACGCCTCGCTATATTGTCGGTCTTCATGAGGTCGGTCACAATAGTTTTTTGTACTGAGAGTGCTGCTGTCGACCTGATAATTGCCCGGTCATCCAATCTTTAAGTGGTCGGGTTAACGATCTTAAGTGCTCGGCCCCTGACTCATGTGGTCGGGTTGGTATTAATGATCCGGACCAATAAGGGAATTACCCTTTTATCCATGTCGTGCTGCTTAAATGACACAGTGCCCGGAAAACACCATCAACAGATGGTATTAAGCATGCGCTATCAATTCCTAAATATTTATTTTTTTTTAATTTATTTGTTAAATTCATTGTTGTGCCGCAGTTTTGTGTAATGCAATATGAATACATATTAATTTATATATTCTTAGTATATATATATATATATTGTATTTTCCCTTTCTAAGTGTTCTAAAAAAAATTGATCAATTCTTAACTAATTTAAGCAGCCGTTTAGGACTTCATCCCAAATATAAGAAATCATAAAAATTTGTGTCTATACATTTAAGGGTATTACAAAATTATTATTATTTTTTATGAGAAAAATAATCAAATTTATCTAATTGATTAGTTAATTATAGTATATAATTATAATTATTATTATATTTTAATAAATATTTATATTGATATTTCTTATTTTCTAAATAAATAATATGATTATTTTTTTCTAAAAAAAAAAATTTATAATTTAACAAGTCCTCGTTAAAAAATTTCGCCTAAGACTAAAAAAATACTTGAGCCGCCCGTGTTGTATAATGAAGTGATTTGTTAACAACATTTGCTTGTAACATTACAATTAAGAAGAAATTATAACCAAAAAGATGGAACACCAAATTAAAAATCCTATAAAAAAATATTGCATCGATAGGATTATAACGTGCAACAATTAAATGATTAAAAGATCGAGCAACATTATTAATCTACTGAACTTGGAATTCCCAATCCGCAGGATAATGTTAAGCTATGTGAAAGTGATCAATGGTTTCGAATTAATGATCAGTTCAAAATATTCAGAAAAGACATTGCAAATGATCGAACATAATTATTATTATTTCAACTGAAAATATGGAACTTAATTTGAAATCACACTGCTAACATGATATATGATTTGTTATAAAGTGAGCACAACCGCAGCCACAGTTGACAGTTCCAGTGGCTCACTGGCTCTCCTCCAAGGATAAAAGTAAACCCAGCTTGGCTAGCTTAGGTTCCAAGAGGTGAACTCACGAGATTCTTTTAAGGTGGATTTTGTAATTTTTAAGGGTTTAATTTATAATTTTATAATGATATTTTTATTAATTTATTTAATACTAAACAGTTAGAAAGAAAAAAAAAATTTGAAGGACGGTCATAAAATGCTTTCAGGTTCATAACTTACCATAATGTGTCAGCAAAGTCCATTGAATCACTTACCACCATAACTTTGGTTTGGCATGTCGCATGTTTATCATAACATGTCTTCCCAAATCAGTGAAATGTTCAACTTCCACCTCGTGACCGGATAGTCTGATAGTAATTTTGTATATAATATAAATATACGTATCAAGTAATATAGAAATATATAGATCTCACTGAGAATTGTTATTTTTATTAAGTATACTAAAGTTTTATAAATTCTAATCTTATTTTCACTAGTGATTGAAAAATAAATAACTATTAACTAAAGTACTAAATAAAGTAAAGCAAAAAATAAATTAAATGGTAAACCCAAATACACAAGTTAATCAAGATAAGAATAACCTAATATTACTACTTTCTCATAATATTCCCTTAATTAATCTCTCTCTTTATGATGGATAACTATAATGAATTGTTAATTTAGACACAAAATTATCTATAAGTCTCTTATGATTATTACATAGACATACCCGTCTTAATCAATTAACTGTATTTTTATGTTAATCAAATTAAGAAAAATTCACTAAGATTAAGTTTAGGTTACACATGTTATGCATGTATGATCATATCTTACATAGAAATCCATTCATCAATCACATCAAATGAATAAGATGATATTAAATTTTACTTAGGTCTAAACACTAACTTCATTTTCCAAGTTCATTAATGTTATTAAATCAATTATATTGCTCATGAATCAATGGAAAGTATTAAACATGAGAAAAAAAATAAATAATTATGTATAGAAGATTAAAAATCAATCACAAAATATATTCGTAGGTGTTCAGATTTAGCCCTGTAACTAGAGACACATGTTGACATGCAGTTGAATCTTCCTCAACACTTCTCCTCAGTAGAACTGCTGCAAGCAGACAAAGGTCCAATGGGAGGGTGACATATGTTATGGTACTACAGTGCTAGCAGACAGGAGAGGTCAAGCTGACTCCCGGAGTCTGAAGACTTCAGAGAAACTAGGATTTGACCGGAGGGTTAGACCCCGACCCTAGAGCGAGGCCATTTCATTCCGAAATGGAAAAACTCTGAGTTCAGTCCAATCCAATCTAAACCTATTATAGAAAAGACTCACTCTGGAATCCATCAGGTACATCAGAAACATTCCGACCTTGATATCAGTACTGCGAAGTACATGATGTCACATACATCACCATCTGAGATTAGTGGAATTTAAAGGCAATCCATTTATCTTAACATGCAAGTATGCTTTAACATGCATAATAACATGTGTAATTTGTATCCAGTGGCGTATCCATAAATTTTAGTCAGCGGGGGCTAAATTTTTCTTACCAAAATAATATACAATGAATTCATATATATTTTTTGAAATTACAAGATGATCATATACTTTTGAAAATTATGAAATAACCCCTAATTTCTAAACTTATAAATTAACTCAAAATTTTCAAAATTATATTTTTATCCATAATTTCTAAAAATATTATTTTACCCTAAAAATTTAAGTAAAATTTATTTTCAAAATTATGTATATTAAGTTTGTGTAGTATATTATATACTAAAACCAAACCAAAATATAAACATAGTTATTTTTATTTTTATTTAAATGTAATGAAATCTCCATTCTTTTACAAATGGAAAAACACATAAATGAGTGGATTTAAAATGAAAAATAGTCAATTATCTATACACATATAATTAAATATAATTATTTTAGATATGTTTAAGAAATAAGATTGATGCAAAAGTGTATTGGAATTTCTTTAACTAACTTGGGCTAAGCCTACATATTATATTAAAAAAAATAAAACTCAAAAAATTAATAATTGATGTATTTATGAGTATTGTTTAATTATTATATATATATATATATAATTTTTTAAAAAAAAAACCAGTGGCTCCGCCACTGATTGTATCTAATGTCATATTAGAAAATGTATCATGTCAAATGAATACCATGCATTTGGAGGACAGTCCAGTTATGGATAAATGTCATTCGAAAATTGAAACCTACACACATATAACCCTATATAAGTAACTGAACTTGTAGATAATTGGGGTTGAAATAATTCATTAATGCCTAAATATAATTAAAACATATCATACTGTACTCTTTGATTAATAATTTTACTGCAAACGATTAGAGATGGAGGGGAAGATTCAAACCTATAAACCTACAAACACACTCGTACAGACCCAATCATAGAAACTTTCATAACAAAACTTATAATTCAATTGGATTTCAAAGCTCAATCTAGCGAATTGAAGACAATAAACACTATTTATTTATCTCACTTTTACCGCTCACAATATTCAATTAACAAAAATTCATATTTGATTCATTATAATCCTAAAATAAAGAATTAGTTTATAATGAGAAGATAAACTCTTTTGTGACTTGTAATAAAGGCTGCTTACTTCCCATGCAGGTATGTACTCCCTTCAGACTTTCACATTAATTTGACGTGATACGTGTTTAATAAATATTTCAAATATTAATTTTATGTCACAAGTTCGTAAAGGAACTTTTTTTTTTCCACTGGCTCTCCTCTCATTTTAAGTTTTAACTAACAAAAATAAAAATTTATGTTTTAAAAGATCTTTTTGAATTTCCATTATATATCTTTTGCAGATTTGTTTGTAGCAAAAGCAAAAAACAATTAATTATATCGTACTTTTTTCTTGAAGTAGACAAGCGGATGTTAATAGAGAGAGTGTGATCTTTTCATTTTCAAAAATTAATTATATAATAATAACACAAATGATTAAATAATTCTTCCTCTCGTAATAAGACTGTTTGCTTCTATATAGGTATGTGTTCCCTTCAAGCTTTCACATTAATTTGACGTGATACATGTTTAATAAATATTTCAAATATTAATTTTATGTCACAAGTTTATAAAGGAATTTTTTTCCCACTCCCTCTCCTCTTATTCTAACTAACAAAAATAAAAGTTTATGTTTTAAAAAATCTTTTTGGGATTTCCATGATATATCCCAATTTTGACTTTAAACCAATCAAAAATCGTGATATTCAATACCAAATGAACTAACCATTTTTTTTTTAAAAAAAATGAAGACCTATGTAATTATTTTATTATACGAAGATTTAATTTTTATTTTAATATTAGTATTCTATTAATATTTTTTTATTGAGTATCGAGTATTCGATATTTGAAATAATAAAATTAGGGAGAATGACAATATTCAACTATCTTATATATTATCATAATTATACTTTAGTCCATGGATGACAAAATATAAATTCAGATATATTTTAATGGATCTGAATCTATATATGAATCATGAGAATTACCAGATCCAAATTTGGATATACCGAATTCGAATATATCCGGACTGGATCTGGAACTTGGATTCTTTAAAATTTTCATATTTAAATTTAGGTTTTTTGAAAATTGAATGTAATATATCCGGATTGGATCCGGAACAATGATATTTGGACTTCAAATTATGAATTAAAGTTATTAGTAAAGAGGCTTGGAAAGCTTTCTTTTTTTAAGGTTTGGTTTTCAGAAATTCTACATTCATTTGTGCAGGTGTTATTCTAGCATTTTAAACATATAATTATACTGTCTTTTATCTCAAACATATTTAGTTAGTTGAGATTTTTTTTTTAAAGGTTGGTGTTTTTTTGTTTTTTTTTTTGGAAACGATGGAAACCCGCCACCAAACCACCCATTCTGGGCCGCGGTGCAGGTAAAATTAACCACCGGCTGTCACAGGCTCTTACAAGAAGTACACCCCCTGAATTCGAACCAAAAACCTCAAGGTGAGATTCATGACCCTATACCACCAAGCCACACCCCTTGGGGACGGGTTGGTGGTGTTAGTAAAGCTGAAGTGGACAAATATCATTGTAGAGTTGCTAATACCGTAAATGGTGCAGTGGCTGCACTTGAAAATGGAATTGTTGCTAATAAGCTTTTCTGCTTTTAGATTTTTATTTGCTAGACTTTGTTTGATTGATGAATCACATTTTAGATATTCTAATGAATTTAGTGATGATTTTGAAGGTGGGGGGTCGCACTTTTTCATGAATCAAAGAAGCTGGACAAATTGCGCACAACTGGCTTTAATATGCGGAATCAACATCATCATATTCAACAGTAATACTACAAAATTTCAGGAAAAAAAAAAAAAAACCTTGCAAATGGTTGAACTGAACATATTTCAACTGAATATATAGTATTACAATGAGAAGCCATATCGATAATTAAAGGGAAATACATGAACATCTAGTACATAATAAATTATGAAATCACACACCCGACTTGACAGAAAATATAGTTTGTATAAGAGTGAGCAAAAGAAGCATACCCGCAGCGACAGTCCCAGTGCCTCTCCAAATATTGTTAAAGTAAACTCTTTTCAGGGTTGCCATTACATGGTTCCAAGGTTTGTCATAGTGCTCTCTCAGATTCTTGAAAATGTCGTCACTATAATAGGAAGGACTTAAACTAACTTCTTGGCCAAGTTTATTAAACATGTTTGCTACTCTAGCACCGTCGCCCAGATTATTGGATATAATTCCGGCTTCAACGAGCAAATTTACATCTTCTTCAGTGTCGATAAGCATATCCATTATATCAATATAATTGCACACAAGTGTTTCCCGTGGATAGTGACACTGCTCCAAGGCCATCATGTTCCGCACCAAGATTTCTGTGTAGCCATCGATTTGAATTTTTGGAATTTGCAATTCAACAACTTGCAAGCCCGGGATCAAGATCCATCGCTTTTTCTTTACAAACTTCAAGTCAAGGAAACATTCTCCTTCTCCTTCACTACCATTAAAATTAACTCCTGATGCTTGCAGTTTGACTGCACATGGTAAATCTGTAAAGTAACTTGGTGGTGATTCTGGTTTTCGGAAATTCTTTGTCATGAAATACCTGCTCATATCAGTTAAGTGTTGAACTACCTCAATATGTATTTCATCCTGCTCACCAAACTGAAGGGACAGACCAGAAATTTTGAAGAATGAACGATCAGTACCAGTACTGTCAGGGAAGGCTAATGTATATAATCCATCGAGGACGAAGAATGGAAGCTGATTTTCGAGTAATTGTAAGTCTGAGAAAATATCAACTCTTATCCGTTCTTTATCTATCAAATAATCATATATGTTATCAAGATATCTCAAAAATAGCTCAATGATAAATACAGCGTCATACAAAATCAATGTCACAAACTCCAGTTTTTGAAGCTTAAATTCCTCTGCATAACAATTACGGATACGCTGTTCCTTTTCTTCTATAAATTTTAAAAAATTCCCCCAGATATCGCGTGTGAATCGTTTACCGAATTCTCTTTTATATCTTATTTTCTGCTTTTCCATATCAGCGTATTCGTCTTTACCATGATGAAGAGGGCCTATCACTACAAGAAAAAAGGCCTTTACTGACACTAAGGTTAGTGACACTAGGCTAAAAGTGTCAGAAACGACGTGTAAATGGGCATATTTCCGTGTTTTTCACTTAAATATCAATAATTACTGACACTATGGTATCAGCGATTTTAGTGTCAGTAATTACTATTACAATAGTATCAGTAAGAATAAAAAAAAAAAAAAAAAAACGCATAGTCGTCTGGAGTCGAACCAACACCTCGCGGAAGTGACGTTTTTCGCATATATTACTGACACTAGAGTATCAGTAAATTTAGTGTCAGTAATTAATGATACCTTAGTATCAGTAAAAAAATAAAAAAAAAATTATTTCCTTAAGTCTGCTGGGACTCGAAATTGTAACCATTGATATAAATTTTTTTTTATTGTAAGGCTTTACCACTGGGCCAAATCGTGACTTTTGTCCTTAAACCGCGGTTTATAAAAATATATATGTATTTGTCGGGTCAAAACCTGAACCGTAATTACCAAATCAATCTTAGTAATTTAGGGTTTCTCTCACCACGCACGCATAACACCATATACACACACAGTCACAGTAAGAAGCAGAACAGAGAGACACGAAAAATAGAGAAAAAGAAGGCAGAAGCTGAGAAATTAGAGAGTGACCGAGAAGAGAGATTAGGTCGAGAAAGAGAGAAGAAGGACGAAAGAAATGAGAAGGGACGAGAGATAGAGTAGAAGCAGTGAAGGGAATAACAGGAGCTGCGCTAAGAGAGAGAGGCCGATTGACAGTGATGAAAGGAAGACAGAACAAAGAAGATGATGAGGGAGTTTGGGCTTGCGATTTTGATTTTGATCATGAGTGCTAATGGTAAGTACACTATGACTGAATTCTTGAATTTTTATTGAATTGGATAAATTTGGGTTTTAGGGTAATTTCCAAATTGACTCAAGAATGATGATGATGGGTATATTAAGTAAACCAGAAACTGATTTTAGCCTTGAACATTGAAAGAAATTAACCGGATTAAAAGAATGGTACGATTTGGGGAAAATTTGGTAGAACCCTAGAAACTGGATTTTCGTATAAGTGTTTATGAATGGGTTACATGAGTTATTGAAATCTGGAAATAAGTTAAAATGAAATTCTGGAAATGTGTGAATGTGTATGCGTATTGCAGTAGTAATAGAAGTAATGAGGGTAGTAGAAACAGAAATGGCATCAGTAGTAATGAAGATGATAGTAGCAGTAGAGATTGGTTGAAATTGCAGTAGAGGTATATGTGTAGGCACAGAACCTGGATATGGAATTATTGAATTAATGTCCTTAGATGCAAGTTTTAGTAATGGCTATATATTTAGTTTGAGTATAAACTTGTGGTTACTAGACATGGGAATGAAATCAGTGTGTTAGCCTGATTTAAGAATGTTTGTAAGTATAAGTAGTTGCTGAAACAAGCCTTAGTAGTGTGATGATACATCAGTAGTGAGTATGAATTGGTTGTGTGCATCCTGAACTAGAAACCAAATTCTGATTTTAGCCTTTGACGTCAGACCCTGGTTAGGGGCTTTGAGTATGGTAACAGACCTTAATTCAGCCTTAGAACAGCCTTTGAGCAGAGCCTCAGACATGAGCACCTGAAATTAACTTATAGTTGGCTTCAGATCAGCCCTTACTTATAGAGTAGTTTCAGAAATCAGGCCCTGCAATGACACTGAGTCAGAACCTAGAAAGTCAGACCTTGTCTAGTGAGGCTCGGTCAGCCCCTGAAATAGTTAAACTGGAGTCAGACTCTTCCCTAAGACTCTGTCAACCCCTGAAATTGTCAAACCGGATCAGACCCTGCCTTATACATCCGACCAGCCACTGATGGTTATGAAACTAAGTCAGAACCTGATCAGAAGGTAATTCCAGCTCCTGAAACAGTCTGTCCGAGTCTGACTTAGCATAGTAGAACCTAATTAGCCCCTGCAACATGAAAATAAATTGAAGGTTATTAATTTATGAGTGTATGCATGTATCAGTGTAGTAGTAAAAGCATATGATGCATAAAGAAGAGTAAGCATTAGTATGATGAGAATGAATGAAAGAATAATGCATTGTGCATATATGTTGTATGATCTTTCCAGAACTGAAGATGAGAATGATTTAGCGAGTACAGATGCAAGTTTCTGTAGTGATTAATGCATGGTGGCTTGGACATGAAATGCACTTAGGCATGGATTGATGTAATTTTAGTAGCGTGTATGTATTAAGTTTGAGCATGATGAATAAGCATATAGAACATAAGAAAAATGAAGAAGAAAGCATAAGAGGTGTGTGTTATTGATTTGTTTGTTTTGGTGATTATGTAGCGGTATGAAAGATACAACTTGTTATTATGGATGCCATTTGGTTTTTTATATGCATGCTCTTAGGTTGTAGGTATGGTTATTGTCAATAAGTGCTTTATGTGACAAAAATTAGATTAGAGTTATATTTTGTATTTTTATTTGGATGTATTTAATGTTTTTATTTATGAAGATATCGATTTTTTTTGGAAGTCCATCTAATTCTTAACATTTGGTTTATAATTTCAGATTTTGTGCCAGATATCATATTGTTGGGGGATTGTTGCAGGCTTCTCAACAAGTATCATGAATTTTGGTGGGGGCATGACATTTTGATGGGACTTTAAGAGTAGTTTTTGAAATATATATATGTTAATTTAAAGATTGTCTATGGAGTTTTTGTATTCATCATGTGATACTGTTGAATTGATTAATACGATTAATCTATTATATTGCGAATTTTATATAAATGTAATTTTTTAGTTTTTTATTTCATTGAGTTGGTATATATATATATATATATATATATATATATATATATATATATATATTTTATGATTAATTTAATTACAAAAAATAAGAAATATAATTGTGAAATAATACGATTTTTAAATTTTAAAAGATATTGACGGATATTGATACTATAGTAACAATAATTACTGACACTAAAAATCAAATATATGCGATATACTGATATTGCAGTAACAAAATTTACTGACACTATAGTATCACTAAATACTGATGATATAGTGTCAATAATTTACTGACACTAAAATAGTGTGAGAGATTACTGATACCATAGTGTCAATAATTTTCTGATACTACAGTATTAACGTTTACTGACACTAAGAATCACTGACACTAGAAACTAGTGTCAGTGATTTCTGGCTGCGGCAACACTGACACATTTATATAGTGTCAGTAAAACCCTTTACTGACACTAATTTAGTATCAGTAAAAGCCTTTTTTCTTGTAGTGTATAGATATTACCTTTGGTGTGTAGGCTTCTTCATTAGCTTTGCGGAGAACTTTAGGAACCCTGTAAATACAACATTCAGGATGAGGCTCCAAGTTTTCGTTGACGTCAATTATGCATTCTTTGAATTCTTCAATTGAAGCGATTGTCATTGAGCTTGAGTTGTTCGTTTCCATCTCTGTCTTTCAAGTCGTATACTCTACCTAACATTAATAATAAAAGATATGATCATATAGTAAGATAATAAACATAACAAAAGTAAGCGGAACAGAATTGAGTTTATGTTCACCTGCTGATTGAATATTTTCCCCAGGTTTCTTTGGTTCTTTCGTTTTGTCCTACAAAAAATAATTTGGTCATTTTTCTTTTGAGATATGATTAAAAAATTGGATAAGATTCTAAACCCAATGAAGGAAGTAAGTTTTCATTCTCCAATTGTGAAATTCTTTTCTCTCCAATATGACCTAATCTTAAGTGCCAAAGGAATCTTGAATTGATATTATCTCTTGGTCTTTTTGTTGTTATTGTATTTACTTATTTGTTATGATTTTCATTCATTTGCAAGACATACAATCCATTTACTTGTAGTGCAATACCAACAAATTTATTTAGATAATAAATATTGCATTTCTCATTGATAAAATGAAATTTATAATTACATTTTATCAATATTGGAATGAAAATAATGTTCTTTATTGCACTAGGAAAATGTAAAATTTTATCTAATAAAATTAAATGTCTTGATGGCATAGGAAGTTGACATGCCCCTACGATGGTTGCGGAGACAAGCTATCTATTCCCAACTTTTAGGACCACTTCTCCTTCCTTAAGTAACCTCTTATTCTTTAGAATCTGCGGAGACATACAAAGCAATGATAAGGGTCACATTGAACATGTGATAGCATGCAGGTGATAGTAAATGATGTTCCTTTACCCAAGAAATTGGCATTAAACAAGCAAATGGATCTGCTAAATGTGGTAAAAGTAATGATCGCACTGCCGATGGAGGTGGCAATAGAAAAGAGGTGACGGCGATCAACATTTTGGACATGGCACTGGTAGTGTTGTGATTCACCGATCACTTTAGAGAGTATTTGAGGAAAAACCGAATCAATATCTATTACTACAAGAATAGAATTACAAAAGTGTACACCTTGAAACTTAAACAAAACCTCAACTCTCTCTATACAATTCTAACTCTCTGAGATGAATTACAAGCTCACTGGAATGTTGTATTTATAGTACAAAAACGGTTACTATTCACCCTTGATCATTGCCACAAATTGCTCCTTGATTCATGGCATCTTCAAAAGTTGATTGTTTGTTTCTTCAATTTTCAAAAGACCACCTAAAGTTGCATGACAACTTCTTCATGGATGGAGGTGGCAGCTGGATCATGGGAAGTTGATGGGAAGCTACTGGATTCATTACAATTCTCTCCCTCCAGCTGCATCAAAAAAATCATCATCTGACAATTATCCCGGCTATGTCTCTGCACAACTCTATTTTGTCTCGAGTAACCACTTTCGTTAACATGTCGGCTGGTGACCGGTGCGTAATCACACGCGTATAACGCAAGCGCACGTATCGTTCAAGTAATATAAAAAATATCGATCTCACGAGGACTTAAACCCTTTTGTTATCAATTTATGAAGTTAAATGTTTACAAGTATTTAATGGATTGATTGTTTGATTGGGTGATGACTTTAAAATTAAAACAAGTAAATAAAATTGCTTGAAAGTAGATTGAAGAAAATTTAAATTTATAAAACTATCTAGGGTTGTGAATCATTCCAATATCTTTTTAAAAGATGAAATGGTTATTTTACATTTGTGTAATATATTGGTTTATTAACTTGAAACACGAAATTATGTAAAAGCCTTTTCTGATGGTCAAATACAAATAACCAGTATAACCCAATTAATCATATTCATATGTTAACCAAGTTATCTGAATTTATTAAGATTAAGTTCCAATTATGGCTACCTCCACCCGACATGTATATTCATATCCTGTAAGGAAATCTATTAAATGATTATCTATCCTCAAGGAAGATCGTGGGCTATTAAGTCTAAGGCCTTAAACCTAAAATCAAATTTTCAAGTTCATTTTAAGTTTACCAGTTTAATTTTATTAATGGCCAGTTAATAAAAAAACATTAGGATTAAGGCTCAATAAATAAACTTTTATATTACCCAAACTGTAATTTAACCCCTTATAAACCGGTGATATTGGATTTCATCACAACCCCAGATAACTACTGGCTTAGTTACGACACATATTTACGGGTAGTAAAAACTTAAATAAAATAAAAGACATAAAGTAAAATGCTGAAAAGTAAATTACTGCAAAGTAAATGAAGTAAAGTAAATGCTGAAATTAAATACTGAAAATTAAATACTGAAAAATAAATACTGAAAGTAAATTGCTAAAAGTAAATTGCTAAAAGTAAATCTCATCCATAATGTGCATGGCAGCACGCAAATCTTCCTTTCTTTCTTTACTTTGTTGCGTGAGAATTCAATTCACTATAATATTTGTGCTACATCCAGATAAAAAGAATAGAAGTTCTGAAGTACATTTTAACTTGACATCGCCCTAAAGATGTCAGTTAACACTTGTTTAGCCATATATGTAACAATATATCACAGCCATAAGGTGGTCATTAAGAACAAAAAGGCTATTCTAAATAAATAAACCAGAAAAATGTGAGACAAAAATGTGTATATATGTGGTTATCATTTGCATATCCATAACATACAAAAACAACTGCAAGAGAATTTGATTACCTGAGCTTATCATCTACAAAATCCATTTTAGTCCTGATAACATGCATGAGAGCCTTTGGATCAATCAGAATCTTTACACCCTTATCCTCAACCTACTCATCAAACTTCGCTTTCTCATTTGTTACATAAATCATGGGAACAAGAAAAAAAATCAGTTCAAACTACTACCTTTATGTAAAAACAATTCTCAAGACATAACAATTCAAACATATATACAAATTCTAGCAATAATAAACAAGGGCGGTTGTTCACTCAAAACAATGCTAGTGATTCTTAAAACCCGAAATATTTTCCATCAGAAACAAGAGTCAGATGAATTTGCTTTTGTTCACATCAACACCTTTAGCAATTATTAAGCAAACAACTTTATTGTCGGGATGTAAAATGTAAATATCCGAAGTAATCAGGGAGGGAACATTAAAGCAACTTGTTCCCACCCTGGAACTAATTCAGAAGGGTGAAAGCAAAGCATTTATCCTCTTACTTTACAGGTAGTTTTGTTCCACAATCCAATCCAGTTAATCGAGGGCAATCTACTATTATCAAAGACACATAAGTAATGTTGGATAAAATAACGTCCAAAGCCACTAGGAGGACAATTCAATAAAAGAATCAAATTCTCAAATAAGCCTGGGAAGACCAATAATATGATGTATTGATCTCTGCCTCCTAACTATGATATATAATTATGCATATGACTTCTCAAAAAGACATGGCCTAACTAAATCACAGATATGACCAAAATATGCAGTCAATACATTTTTATGACACCATATTTTATGTCCGAAATAATCAAGGAAGGAACAATAAAGCAACTGTTCCCACCCTGGAACTAGCTCGGGAGATTGAACTTTCAAGCCATCTATGCTCTTAATTTCTGCCTCCGTCTGAACTGAATATACTGTGTGATTTCATAATTAAATATATTAATTAAATCTAATACCAAACCAACCGACCATACTCATCCAAGCCCAAGCCTTGCTTTTCCAATTTGATATAAGTGTCTATAAAACACTTATAAACCTTCATTTCCCATTTGCGTTTTAGATGTGGGACTACTCCCATTATTTTTGTACAAACTCTTACATATACTGTCTTTTATCTCAAACATATTTAGTTGAGATTTTTTTTTAAAAGGTTGGTGGTGCTAGTAAAGCTGAAGTGGACAAATATCATTGTAGAGTTGCTAATGCCGTAAATGCTGCTGTGGCTGCACTTGAAAATGGAATTGTAGCTAGTAAGCTTTCTAATTTTTTATTTTTGTTTGCTAGACTTTGTTGGATTGATGAATCACATATTATATATTCTGATGAATTTGGTGATGATTTTGAAGGTGGGGGGTCGCACTTTTTCATGCATCAAAGAAGCTGGACAAATTGCGCACAACTGGCTTTAATATGCGGAATCAACATCATCATATTCAACAGTAATACTACAAAATTTCAGGAAAAAAAAAAACCCTTGCAAATGGTTGAACTGAACATATTTCAACTGAATCTATAATATTACAATGAGAAGCCATATCGATAATTAAAGGGAAATACATGAACATCTAGTACATAATAAATTATGAAATCACACACCCGACTTGACAGAAAACATGGTTTGAATAAGAGTGAGCAAAAGAAGCATACCCGCAGCGACAGTCCCAGTGCCTCTCCAAATATTGTTAAAGTAAACTCTTTTCAGGGTTGCCATTACATGGTTCCAAGGTTTGTCATAGTGCTCTCTCAGATTCTTGAAAATGTCGTCACTATAATAGGAAGGACTAAAACTAACTTCTTGGCCAAGTTTATTAAACATGTTTGCTACTCTAGCACCGTCGCCCAGATTATTGGATATAATTCCGGCTTCAACGAGTAAATTTACATCTTCTTCAGTGTCGATAAGCATATCCATTATATCAATGTAATTGCACACTAGTGTTTCCTGTGGATAGTGACACTGCTCCAAGGCCATCACGTTCCGCACCTCGCATTCTGTGAGGGCATGGACTAGAATTTTTGGAATTTGCAATTCAACAACTTGCAAGCCCGGGATCAAGATCCATCGCTTTTTCTTTTCAAAGTTCAAGTCAAGCAAACATTCTCCTTCAATACCATTAAAATTAACTCCTGATGCTTGCAGTTTGACTGCACATGGTAAATCGTTAAAGTAATCTTTTGGTGATTCTGGTTTTCGGAAATTCCTTGTCATGAAATACCTCATCATATCAGTGAAGTGTTGAACTTTCACCTCAATAAGTTTTTCATACTGCTCACAAAACTGAAAGAACAGACAAGAAATTTTGAAGAATGAACGATCAGTACCAGTACTGTCAGGGAAGGCTAATGTATATAATCCATCGAGGACGAAAAATGGAAGCTGATTTTCGAGTAATTGTAAGTCTGAGCAAATACCAACTCTTATCCGTTCTTTATCTATCAAATAATCATCTATTTTATCATGATCTCTCAAAAATAGCTCAATGATAAATACAGCGTCATACAAAATCATTGTCACAAACTCCAGTTTTTGAAGCTTAAATTCCTCTGCATAACAATTACGGATACGCTGTTCCTTTTCTTCTATAAATTTTATAAAATTCCCCCAGATATCGCGTGTGAATCGTTTACCGAATTCTCTTTTATATCTTATTTTCTGCTTTTCCATATCAGCGTATTCGTCTTTACCATGATGAAGAGGGCCTATAGATATTACCTTTGGTGTGTAGGCTTCTTCATTAGCTTTGCGGAGAACTTTAGGAACCCTGTAAATACAACATTCAGGATGAGGCTCCAAGTTTTCGTTGACGTCAATTATGCATTCTTTGAATTCTTCAATTGAAGCGATTGTCATTGAGCTTGAGTTGTTCGTTTCCATCTCCTACTCCCCCTAACAATAATAATAAAATATTTGATTATATAATAAGATAATTATAAACATAACGAAAGTAAACGGAATATAATTGAGTTTATGTTCACCTGAATATTTCGGCAAGAAATATATATATGCTTTTGTGGTTGACAAACGGCACCAGATTTTTTTTTACACTCTCTATGATGTCCCCTCTCCCTCCCTCCCTTTTATTTTATTTTTGATTGATTGAACACCATCAGGTCCGTCCAAGGCCAATAAAGTGGTGGGGTATATGTAAATTATTGAGGAAGAATTGGAGTCAACCTATTTATTATGAATTTTACTTCCCCACCTGTCAAGCTCCCCCTCCGGTCCCTTGTCTCCTTCCTAAATGACGCAAATGCCCCCTCAAATTCCCACCATAATATAAGCCATTTTTAATAAAATATATATATATATATATATATATATATATATATTTAATTAATTTTTTTTTTATTTTTTGTGGTTAATTTTTTTTTTATTTTTTTTTTGCTTTATATATATATATATAATATTTTTTATTTGTTTAATGAATATAAAAATTTTGTATTTATTCATTTAATTTTTTGATTATTTTTTAATTAGAATTTGTGTTTTTATATTTTTAAGTGTAATTTTTTAAATTGTTATTTGTATTTTTTTTAAATATATATTTTTCTAATATACATGTGATATTTTTTTATAATACATAAGTAGTATTAAATAAATTAAAAAAGAATCAAAAAAATTAAATAAATAATAAATACGAAATTTGTAATATTTATTAAACAAATAAAAAAGAATAGATTTATAAAGAGCAAAAAAAATAATAAAATTAAAAAATAAATAAATTATAAAATAAAATAATTAATTAATTAATAAATAAGTATATATGTTATTTTTAAATTAATTAATATATATGTGTGTGTGTGTGTATTGGGAGAATGAATTTTTGTTAAGGAGGGAGATATTTTAGACATTTAGGATAAGGGGGGTTAGCAGTTGGGGAGTTATAAATATGTTAATCAAGATTATGATGTGATAGAGATGAATCAGACGGTTTGGGTTATGGTGGGCGGTTATTTTTGTGTGTGAATAATTGCAAACTAGATTTGGCTTGCTCGAGCGGGTATTTCACTTCCGCTGTTATAAGTTAAATAGTACCTGATTATTGACCATGGAGGTGATGTAGTGTACCCGCAGGCGAATGTTATTCAGCCACGCAGGCTTAATGTTCTTGTGCTTGCCAGGCGATTTTTCAAGTTTCATCCGTCAACTCACGGTCAATGTGATGTACCGTTAGATTGTGGGTTGAAAGTTGAAACTACTGATTTCGGGCAAATGTATTTTTGGCACAAGCTAAACTAATTTTTTTTTTTTTTTGAAATCGTTGGGAACCCCGCCACCAAATCATCCATTTTGGATCGCGGCGCAGGTAAAACCCCCGGCTGCCCCAGGCTCTTACAAGAAGTTACACCCCCTGAATTCGAACCCAGAACCTCAAAGTGAGATTCTGGACCCTTAACCACCAAGCCACACCCCTTGGGGGCCAGCTAAACTATCATTTCAGGCAAATGCTTTTATTTGATCTGCCTATAGTCGTTGACTCATGAGCCAATGCAATGCTCTGTCCCAATTCTTATACGCAAAGAGACTCTAGGAAGTAAACATTTTACTTTTAATAAAATTATCTTAAGGAGGTAAAAGTTTTACTTTTAATAAAATTATCTTAAGCAACAACAAAATTGATGCAAGTGGTAAAAGTTTCAAATGTATTATAAATTGCTCATTCAGGAAAAAAAAAAAGGCTACTATATTAGCAGTTCTGAACTTTTGAAATGACCCAAATTATACAACAAGAATCACAAATATCAAATTACAACGGTTTTACAGTATGTTTGTAAACACCTAAACAACGGCAGTGCCTCACAGAAGAATGTGAATTAGTAAGCCACTGTCGGCCCAAACCAGCATGAAAGCTCACCGAAGGTGTCTACGTTTCATTTACACCCCTATATATCTCCAGGATAAAAGTTCAGCGGACAACTGTAATGCTCGGCGAGCCAAGGAAGATAATCATTTAGTTTTATTCCTAACTTCCTCCCTGCTTAGCCACTCCACTACTGCCAGTTGTCATAAAAGATTCACCACATCCACACTGCCCTTTAGAGTTCGGATTAATGAATATAAACTCAGACCTGCCGTAGAAAATTAAATGGAATCAAACAACCTCGGAGAAGTAAGCTTACACGCCCTACACAAGATTTAGCACAATAAATACATTAATGAGAAACAGCACTAACTATACAGATATGTTGCCAATAAGAATCAATGTTATTAAGAGGTCAGAAGGGGAGACACTTGATATGTGTATGAGTTGTGGGCTCTTTCTAGCCCAGAATGTGCTGTCACCTTTTTCATTGATAAAGCAACTTAAGCTTGGCTCGGCTATTCCTAATTTGTGCCTTTGATTTGTCAAAAACAGAGGGGTAACAGAATACAAGTTGCAAGTATGTATGAATTTCAATCCTCCATCAAAGGCCAAAGCAAGCATCAAGAAGAAGAAACATGGATGCAAATCACTAGCTTTTCCTAGGAGATAAGTAATTAAAACAGTTTCACTATAGAAATAAACGACTAAGAGGAAAATTAAAAATGCAGCAGTGGCAAGAGTGTGGTTTTGGTTGGATTTTTTGAAGTTATAGATGAAACCACAAAAGTTGCCAGTAGCATCAGTCCATATGCATGCAGAAAGCGCAGGTCAATGAGAAGTAAACAAAGCAATGATAAGGGTCACATTGAACATGGTATAGCATGCTGGTGATAGTAAATGATGTTCCTTTACCCAAGAAATTTGCATTAAACAAGCAAATGGATCTGCTAAAGGTGTTAAAAGTAATGATCCCACTGCCGATGGAGGTGGCAATAGAAAAGAGGTGATGGCGATCAACATTTTGGACATGGCACTGGTAGCCCATGTATATGTTGGCAACACTGCTAGTGGAAGTTACAATGTAACATCTAAGGTAGTGAAGGACGCAATAGTTTTGGCCAATAGAAATGTAAGAGGGAACTGCATAGCTGCTGATCTGAGTAAACCTCATCCATAATGAGCATGGCAGCATGCAAATCTTCCTTTCTTTCTTTACTTTGTTGCGTGAGAATTCAATTCACTATAATATTTGTGCAACATCCAGATAAAAAGAATAGATGTTCTGAAGTACATTTTAACTTGACACGGCCCTAAAGATGTCTGTTAACACTTGTTTAGCCATATAGGTAACAATATATCACAGCCATAAGGTCGTCATTAAGAACAAAAAGGCTATTCTAAATAAAGAAACCAGAAAAATGTGAGACAAAAATGTGTATATATGTGGTTATCATCTGCATATCCATAACAAACAAAAACAACTGCAAGAGAATTGAGAATTTGATTACCTGAGCTTATCATCTACAAAATCCATTTTAGTCCCGATAACATGCATGAGAGCCTTGGGATCAATCAGAATCTTTACACCCTTATCCTCAACCAACTCATCAAACTTTGCTTTCTCATCTGTTACATAAATCATGGGAACAAGAAAAAAATAAATCACGGGAACAAGAAAAAAAATCAGTTCAAACTACTACATTTGTGTAAAAACAATTCTCAAGACATAACAATTCAAACATATATACAAATTCTAGCAAAAATAAACAAGGGCGATTGTTCACTCAAAACAATGCTAGTGATTCTTAAAACTCGAAATGTTTTCCATCAGAAACAGGAGTCAGATAAATTTGCTTTTGTTCACATCAACACCTTTAGCAATTATTAAGCAAACAACTTTATTGTCGGGATGTAAAATGTAAATATCCGAAGTAATCAGGGAGGGAACATTAAAGCAACTTGTTCCCACCCTGGAACTAATTCAGAAGGGTGAAAGCAAAGCATTTATCCTCTTACTTTCTACATTGGCCTAAATTGGACAGGTAGTTTTGTTCCACAATCCAATCCAGTTAATCGAGGGCAATCTACTATTATCAAAGACACATAAGTAATGTTGGATAAAATAATGTCCAAAGCCACTAGGAGGACAATTCAATAAAAGAATCAAATTGTCAAATAAGCCTGGGAAGACCAATAATATGATGTATTGATCTCTGCCTCCTAACTATGATATATAATTATGCATATGACTTCTCAAAAAGACATGGCCTAACTAAATCACAGATATGACCAAAATATGCAGTCAATACATTTTTATGACACCATATTTTATGTCCGAAATAATAAAGGAAGGAACAATAAAGCAACAGTTCCCACCCTGGAACTAGCTCGGGAGATTGAACTTTCAAGCCATCTACGCTCTTAATTTCTGCCTCCGTCTGAACTGAATATACTGTGTGGTTCCATAATCCAGTTATTCGAGAGGCAATCAACAATTATAAAAGACACATAACTGATTTATAAATATCCATATCAGAGATATTAGATATGCATTAGAGATACATTTATGAGGAACCATACCAATACCAAAGAGTTACCAATACCAATGATTTTCACAAAAGTATAAAAAAAAAAAAAAAAAATCGCCTTTATCAAAGACTTACCAATACCAATGATTTTCACAAAAGAGGATACAATTTCAAATTTTTCGTATATCAAAAACGAATATTTGCTATTTCCTGATTCGTAGTAAAAAAACACGATGATAACAGATTAATTAATAGAAAAAGAGTCTACGAATTCATTATTTACCGGCGTAATTGAGAGTGTAGGACAAGCCATTGCATCCGCGAGCCTTGACGCCGAGCTTGAGGTAAGGTCGCTGGCGTTGCTGGAGCAGATGACGTATTCTAGCAGCGGCGGTGTCTGTCAACGTTACGGCCTGCCGCCTAACAGCCGGTCCCACTTTCTCAGCGGCTTTCACCAGAAACGAAACCATCGATCCTATCCGAAATCGCACGCAACTGTTTTTATTTCGATATGGAATTGTATGTTTAGAAACAATGAGATGACTATGAAGATTTGCTCGTAACCAACGGCAGAAGCAGAAGAGTTTTTATCGTCGTAATGCAATTTCTTTCGTCTAACTGGTCAAAACGGTGCGTTGCCACGTTGTATATGGTATTTAATATCAGATTCTTTGTATTTTATGTAATAAGATTGAGAGTAGAACCTTATTCGGCAAAATTAATATTTGAGTATATTTGCAAGATATATATACATGCTAAACATTTTATTAACCAGTAGGTTTATAATTATGTTCTTTCTATGAGCGATCAATCTCACAATAATTTTTTTTTTGGGCCCACTTACTGACATTTAGATAAGGGTGAATATAATCGATTTTAATTTCAAATATAATCAGAATTTATTTGAAAAGAATAGTCTTCTAATTAATTGGAATCGAAATCTACCTAATTAAATATAATATATTATGTTGATGGTGTTTTCAGGTCCTATGTTATTTAAGGAATACGACAGGGGTAAGAGGGTAAATTCCCTTCTTAAGTTCTTAGTCAAGATCATTAAAGCCGACCCGACCACTATACAGTGAGAGACCGATCACTTGATGAATGGTGACCGACCACTTTGGCTCGGATGACCGGGCATTATCAGATCGGCTGAAGCATTCTCAGTTCAAAGGACTATCATGACCGACCTCATGAAAACCGACCAGATAGCGAGACATGCTCAGGAAGATAAGACACCCTATTCTTGCAGATAAGATAACAAGTTATCCTATTTTCATGGGGAAAACTGGTGAGTCATAGTCCTGGTAGGATAAAGAAAGTAAATGTAGTTTTGAATAGGAATCTTTATGGGAAAAGTGAATAGTTTTGATTATGAATCCTTATGGGAAAATGAAATTGCTTCAACTAGGAAATTATTGTAGGAGAATGAATCTGATTTATTCACTATTATAAATAAGGGAGGAGTTGAGATGAATGGAGATCAGAATCAATATCAAGATCATTACGATCAGACTTGTAAGCACAAGAGATATCAGAGAAGCATATATCGGTAATAAAAGCATTATTCAGTTTGTGTCCGTGGACGTAGTTGGATTTAGCCAGCCGAACCACGTTAAATCTTCTTGTTGATTGGTGTATTTATCTGTCTTTTGCTAAATTTTCCTTTGATTCCCCCATAACCGAACAAATTCATTATTGAGGGAGTATTATATCGGGAGTAATATTCTCATATTGCCCTAAGACCAAAATCAGCCGTCAACAGTTGGCGCCGTCTGTGGGGAACTCAACAAAAAGCGGCTCACGTAGAAAGACGATGGTAGAACGTGGAAATCACCGGTCGACAGGGACGCCTTTTACAGAATGATTAAAGGAACTCTGGTCGCTCTTAACTCTACTTCCTCCCGAAGTATTTGATAATCGGAAAGCATTCCATGAAGGTCATCATTATCCACCGTCTTCATCAAATATTGGAGCCTTTTATGCTCAGACGTCGTGTTGAAGACGTCGAGGGTTCCCTTCCGCCCAAGTTCTCTACAGTTTTAAGATGTAGAATGTCAGTTATTCATAATGTTATTTATGATTGGATCAAACCCACTGGTACTATTCACGTTGATCCTGAAGATGAGAAGCATAGGGTTCAAAAAAATCCAAACATTATCAAGGCCAAGATAAGAGAAACAATGGAGAGGGTTTTTGGGATGGTATTGCAGAATCCGTGAAATAGGATGAGCCCAACTATGACCGGATTATTCAACTTGTGAGGGAAGTGATGGATGAAATTTGCAGGATGGCTCCCCAAAGTTGGAAAGAAGAGATTACTGAAGCTATTGATCTGTAAATTCTTTATCAGATGTTGAGTTCAGGGAACCTGGACATTGATTTCCTTGGAAGGATTCTAGAGTTTGCATTGACCACTTTGCAGAAACTTTCTGCCTCAGCCAATGATGATGAAATGAAGGCTAATCGCCAGAAGTTATTAAAAGAGTTAGTGTAGGACACAAAAACTGAGCGACGCCGTTCCTAGGCTCGCGGCCTAGTTGGGAAGGATTTCATAACATGGAGTCGCCACCCGGTGTGAACCGGGACAAAGATTTAAGGCCGCACTCACCCCTCGCAAGGGAAAACCTCAAACCGTTGGGTTCGGAATGGTCCCTTACTTATGTCACTTGTAATGAAAGGATTCATGTAATAATTTAAACAAGCCGAAGTAACACTTATTCCTAAGAGTATCATGCTTCTAAATTCACATTTATAAAATAAAATATGCGCCTAAATATACATGTATTTCACATATATCTTACATTTAAATTTGCATGCTTAACATATATCAAGATAGCAACTAACATACAACTTTACTTGCATATCACATTCAGGAAAAAGACACAAGCACACATATTAACCATATAAGCACACATATGGGCACTTTTCAAGTGGTACGTGGAATTGTGGCCCAAGTACAGACCGCACTACCTTCCATTCGGAATCGGCTACGGAATTTACGTCTGGGTTTCCATCCGATATACCGCAAGAAATAATGCTCAAATGTTATCATGACATAAGCATACGAATTGTGACACATTTGCATAAGAAAGATCAACTAATAGGCAATTATGCATGAATATAATAAGACAGACTCAGTTCAGTGTGTGTGGTTCGTGTAGCGTTCGTAAACGCGTTCGAACGGAAATGAGACAGAATGCTCGCGTTCGAGTAGCGTTCGTAAACGCGTTCGAACGGAAATGGAACAGAATGCTCACGTTCGTATGGCGTTTGTTAACGCGTTCGAACGGAAATGAGACCTGATGCATGATAAGGCGAAATGTATGCGCGTTCGAATTGCGTTCGTAAACGCGTTCGAACGGGAACAGACCTGATGCATGAAATGAGACGCAATACATAAACACAAAATAAAAGGGGCGCGGCGAAGTACTGCCATAAAGGTGGCCTTTTGGGGCTCTTGATCTCTCAAAGAGAGGACCTTTAGACCAACATATTAAGCCCATGCGCTCGACTAAATCATGCATACAAAGAATTGAAAGCAATAATATTAAACTAAGTATGTCCGATTGAACGTATTTCGCATTCAACCGAACACACATCAATCGGTGCGGCAAAGCATCGTGGTGAAGGATTTTAACCCCTCCAATTAGGGGACCTTTCATCGCACTTACTAAGCCCATGCACTCAATCGTATCATACAAGAATAAGCAACATACATAATTTAAATGACGAGGAATAAATAGATGAAAGCAACACAAAACAAGAGAATGTGCCGTTTACTCAAGTGGTACGTGGAGTTGTGGCCCGAGTACAGATCATATTACCGTCCATTCGGAATCGGCTATGAAATTTATGTCCGGGTTTCCATCCGATATACCGCGAGAGTTGACACATCTCTCATTCATCCAATACCCACAACATATTACATCTCATAATTCATGCATATCTATCTACTCAAAGACCACAACATGCATACATAGACGACTCTCATGCGAATAGAATTCAATAAAAAAATGAATATAAACTAATGAAAAGGTACCCTCAGGTCTAACCTTTTAAATCACCTCCCGGATGTACGGTACACGATCGTCGGAAGGGTGGATGCTCCGCAACTCCCGGTTCACTGGTTCACTGTTCTCGTTCGTTGTCTTTACTGATTTGCTTGCGGCTCCAACTCCGTTCTGCTCCTATTTCCTCTTTATCTTTTGCTTACTGTTTTTGGGTGTCTTCTTCCTGTAGTTTTTATGTGTGTTATGTATGAGTTAGGGGCTAGCTACTAGGGACTAGCGGACTAAGGTTGGTGAATGGTTCTTTTTATAGGCAAAGGGTTAGGTTTGACAAGGAAAGGGATTTGATTTGGTTTGGTTAAGGGAAGTCAAGAGATTTGATTTGGTTTGGTTAAGGGAAGTCAAAGATTGAGGGGGGACAAATCTTGGCTAGATAGGGAATGTTGAATATTTGATTGGCTTGGATTAGGAATACAATATTTTAAGTTTGGGAATAATCTTATTAGATTGGGAATATAATTGGTTGATTGATTTTAATTAGGCATGATTATATTTTGATTTAGTGTGTGATTTGTTTATTTTAGGCATGATTTTAGTTTAAGTTGGTAATTGTTTATTTTATGTTTGGTATATGTTTTATTTAATCATTTAATTATTTTAGTTATTATATTATTTAGTTAATGTTTTAATTAATATTTATTTATTTAAGTTGGGATGTGTTTTATGGGCTTTGGGGGGCTAATTGGGCTGGATGTGAGGCTAGCAGCAAAACCAGAATTACCGACACCGTTCGAACGCTTCCTCGAACGCGACACGAACGTCCGCAATCCGTTTGACGTTCGAACGTAAACACGAACGCAGCACGAACGAAAACAGTGAACCTTGTTTATTCTGAATTTCCCCTTCCGATGTCCGTTTCCCGTGACCTCCGTGACTTAAAAGGTAGTGTCTCCAAAATGAGACTCATCATAGGGTTTTATGCGTAAAAATGCAGTGCCTACAGTCGCCCCCACTTTGATGGGACTTGTGTAATGTGCAACAGTGACAATCCTATCAAAGTTATGCAATGCATTTCTACTTACCTGGCTCGCCAGCTGCCACTTGACTTACCATGTGTTGAGTTGCGTTGATTTGGTGGTGAGGTGCTGCGACCCCTGGTTTATTCCCGAAGTGAGCTGAGGGTCTTGTTCCCATTTTGAGCTGAGGGTCTTGTTCCCTGAATTGTTCAGTGGTGGGTTTTGTTCCCGTGGGTCTTGTTCCCATTTTGAGCGGGTCTTGTTCCCTGAATTGTGTTGATATGAGGCTTTATTCCCCTGGGCTTTATTCCCGAACTGTACTGACATGAGGCTTTATTCCTCCCGAGCTTTATTCTCGAACTGTTGAGATGAGGCTATTCCTCCCGAGATTTATTCTCGAACTGTTGAGATGAGAGTTATTCCTCCCGAGCTTTATTCCCGAACTGTACTGACATGAGGCTTTCTTCCCCTTCAGCTTTGTTCTCAAACTTATACTGATATGAGGCTTTCTTCCTCTGGGCTTTGTTCCCTGACTGTGTTAACTGTGGGCTTTGTACCCGAACTGTACTGAATGTGGGCTTTATTCCCGAACTGTTGCGATGATGGTCCATTTCGAACCGTGCTCCATTTTCGGAGTGCCATTTTCGGCGAGTGATGAGATGATGGTCCATTTCGAACCGTTCTCCATTTTCGGAGTGCCATTTTCGGCAAGTGATGAGATGATGGTCCATTTCGAACCGTGCTCCATTTTCGGAGTGCCATTTTCGGCGAGATGAGATGATGGTCCATTTCCGAACCATGCCTGATATGAGAGTGGTCCATTTCTGAACCATTGCTGATAAGAGAGTGGTCCATTTCCGAACCGTTACTGATATGAGAGTGGTCCATTTCCGACCGTTGCTGATAAGAGAGTGGTCCATTTCCGAACCGTGCTTCCATTCTTGGAGTGCCATTCCCGGCTTGTTCATTCTTGAACTCTGCTCCATTCTTGGATTGCCATTCCCGGCTTGTTCATTCTTGAACTCTGCTCCATTATTGGATTGCCATTCCCGGCTTGTTCATTCTCGAACTGTGCTCTATTTTTAGAGTGTTGCTGTGATGTGATTTGATGAAGTCCATTCCCGAACTGTCACCGTGTTGTGGTCCATTCCCGAACCGATCTCCATTCCCGGAGTGCCATTCCCGCGTGCTCATTCCCGAGCTGTCCATTCCCGGACTATATCTCCATTCTCGGAGTGCCATTCCCGGCGTGCTCATTCCCGAGCTGTCCATCCCGGACTATCCATTCCCGGACTATATCTCCATTCTCGGAGTGCCATTCCCGGCGTGCTCATTCCCGAGCTGTCCATTCCCGGACTATCCATTCCCGGACTATATCTCCATTCTCGGAGTGTCATTTCTGACTTGTTCATTCTTGAACTGCCCATTCCTGGACTATATCTCCATTCTCGGAGTGCCATTCTCGGCAGAACTGATCTGATGTAATATGGCCTCGCCCCCAGAATGTCATACCTGACAATGCTGATACTGATGTAATGTGGGCCTCGACCCTAGGACTCATTCCCAAACTGTGTTTGATGTGGGCCTCGACCCTGGGACTCATCCCCAAAATTGATGTTGAAGTGGGCCTCGCCCCAACTGCTACTGACATGGGCCTCGCCCCCAGATTGATGCTGATGTGGGCCTCGACCCTTGGGACTCATCCCCAAAACTGATTGCTGAAGTGGGCCTCGGCCCCAACTGCTACTGTCATGGGTCTCGCCCCCAGATTGATGCTGATGTGGGCCTCGACCCTTGGGACTCATCCCCAAAACTGATTGCTGAAGTGGGCCTCGGCCCCAACTGCTACTGTCATGGGTCTCGCCCCCAGATTGATGCTGATGTGGGCCTCGACCCTCGGATTCATTCCCTGGATTCATTCCAAAATTCTGCTGATGTGGGCCTTGGCCCTGGGATTCATTCCCTGGATTCATTCCAAAATTCTGCTGATGTGGGCCTCGGCCCTAAACAGATATTGATATGGGCCTCGCCCCCAGACTGATGCAGATACAGGCCTCGCCCCTGTGACTCATTTCTGAAATTGCTGACATGGGCCTCAACCCCGGGATTCATTCCAACACTCTGACGATGTGGGCCTCGACCCTGGGACTCATCCCCAAAACTACTACTCATATGTTACTGATTCTGGTTGTCTTGTCTTTGCCGCTTTCTCTTTTTCTCTTCTGAAACCTGTTATTACAAAACAGAACAAACACAAAAGGGATGCAAAATGTGTTACGTGTATGCATGCATGCATGATTGGTTTCCTATCCCATTGAGCTAGGTCTTCTGCCAGTATTCTTGGTGGCTGCTTGGTCTTTTGACAAGTCTGTCATCTTCCCTAACCAACATGCATCTATGATGGCTTTTAAATCAAAAGGGAGTTAACATGGTGCATGTATGCATGAGGTGCATGTGATGCATGATATGCATGCGATACAAGAAATATATCAACTCATTAAAATTTTCACACAAATCGGCTCATCACCATTTTAGAAGTTTTTGGGCCAACTGTCATAGAAGTGAACCCGTCCCAGTTTAAATGGCCCAACGAGTTCATGTCTTATGGCAAAGAGCCCAACTAAATCCAAATGATAATATTCCGAACACAATCATAAAATGGCCCACTGTTATTTAGAAGCCTTTTGGCCCAATCGTCATAAGATGTGTTCTTGTTCCAGTTTAAATGGCCCAACAAGCCCATATCCCATGATAAATGGTCCAAATGGATCCAAACAACGATGTTCCCAAACACAAGCATAAAAAATGATGCAAACATGACATAATAATTTTTTTACAAAGTGGCCCATCAACATTTCAGAAGCTTTGGGCCTAATAGTCATAAGGTACAAACTTGCCCCAGTTTAAATGGCCCAGCAAGCCCGCATTTCTGACAATAGTCCAACTGCATCCAAATGAGGATGGTCCACAAGCACATACTCAAGAAAATAATTGCTACTTTAGCCAACCCGGTCTATGGGTGAGTTAGTAAGAGTATAGACAAAGGCTCTCACCGGCGAAGGATGGCCCACAACTAGGTCTCCCCACTCAAGGGTTCGAGCAACCAAGTGAGCGCACCCTTTTTTATACACTAAGGTACGTGCCAATGAGCTATGGTGTGTGACGGACTGTCAAATGGATTTCCCGTTGTAGATCCCCCAGAGGGAAGGTGGAGCGAGGCTCACTTAAATACCCAAGCCTCTTAGGCTCTTATCGCTTGTTGTCAGGAATAAACAACGAGTCATCCAAATTAGTCTATCACAATAGGACGAGTAGATGGCTATCTAGGTGCCTTCACAGCTTTTCCTTCTAGAAAGGTAGTGAATGAAGGAAGACACCAAACCATTACCTAGCCTAAAAATGCCTTTGATTAAACCCTCACTTTATCCACTATAGACACGGTCAATTAAAATAAATCCAAACATCACAAGTCAATATTTCGGGGCCAATTCTCTATCCCCAGTGGAGTCGCCAGACTGTAGGACACAGAAACTGAGCGACGCCGTTCCTAGGCTCGCGGCCTAGTTGGGAAGGATTTCATAACATGGAGTCGCCACCCGGTGTGAACCGGGACAAAGATTTAAGGCCGCACTCACCCCTCGCAAGGGAAAACCTCAAACCGTTGGGTTCGGAATGGTCCCTTACTTATGTCACTTGTAATGAAAGGATTCATGTAATAATTTAAACAAGCCGAAGTAACACTTATTCCTAAGAGTATAATGCTTCTAAATTCACATTTATAAAATAAAATATGCGCCTAAATATACATGTATTTCACATATATCTTACATTTAAATTTGCATGCTTAACATATATCAAGATAGCAACTAACATACAACTTTACTTGCATATCACATTCAGGAAAAAGACACAAGCACACATATTAACCATATAAGCACACAATGGGCACTTTTCAAGTGGTACGTGGAATTGTGGCCCAAGTACAGACCGCACTACCGTCCATTCGGAATCGGCTACGGAATTTACGTCTGGGTTTCCATCCGATATACCGCAAGAAATAATGCTCAAATGTTATCATGACATAAGCATACGAATTGTGACACATTTGCATAAGAAAGATCAACTAATAGGCAATTATGCATGAATATAATAAGACAGACTCAGTTCAGTGTGTGTGCGTTCGTGTAGCGTTCGTAAACGCGTTCGAACGGAAATGAGACAGAATGCTCGCGTTCGAGTAGCGTTCGTAAACGCGTTCGAACGGAAATGGAACAGAATGCTCACGTTCGTATGGCGTTTGTTAACGCGTTCGAACGGAAATGAGACCTGATGCATGATAAGGCGAAATGTATGCGCGTTCGAATTGCGTTCGTAAACGCGTTCGAACGGGAACAGACCTGATGCATGAAATGAGACGCAATACATAAACACAAAATAAAGGGGCGCGGCGAAGTACTGCCATAAAGGTGGCCTTTTGGGGCTCTTGATCTCTCAAAGAGAGGACCTTTAGACCAACATATTAAGCTCATGCGCTCGACTAAATCATGCATACAAAGAATTGAAAGCAATAATATAAACTAAGTATGTCCGATTGAACGTATTTCGCATTCAACCGAACACACATCAATCGGTGCGGCAAAGCATCGTGGTGAAGGATTTTAACCCCTCCAATTAGGGGACCTTCATCGCACTTACTAAGCCCATGCACTCAATCGTATCATACAAGAATAAGCAACATACATAATTTAAATGACGAGGAATAAATAGATGAAAGCAACACAAAACAAGAGAATGTGCCGTTTACTCAAGTGGTACGTGGAGTTGTGGCCCGAGTACAGATCATATTACCGTCCATTCGGAATCGGCTATGAAATTTATGTCCGGGTTTCCATCCGATATACCGCGAGAGTTGACACATCTCTCATTCATCCAATACCCACAACATATTACATCTCATAATTCATGCATATCTATCTACTCAAAGACCACAACATGCATACATAGACGACTCTCATGCGAATAGAATTCAATAAAAAAATGAATATAAACTAATGAAAAGGTACCCTCAGGTCTAACCTTTTAAATCACCTCCCGGATGTACGGTACACGATCGTCGGAAGGGTGGATGCTCCGCAACTCTCCCGGTTCACTGGTTCACTGTTCTCGTTCGTTGTCTTTACTGATTTGCTTGCGGCTCCAACTCCGTTCTGCTCCTATTTCCTCTTTATCTTTTGCTTACTGTTTTTGGGTGTCTTCTTCCTGTAGTTTTTATGTGTGTTATGTATGAGTTAGGGGCTAGCTACTAGGGACTAGCGGACTAAGGTTGGTGAATGGTTCTTTTTATAGGCAAAGGGTTAGGTTTGACAAGGAAAGGGATTTGATTTGGTTTGGTTAAGGGAAGTCAAGAGATTTGATTGGTTTGGTTAAGGGAAGTCAAAGATTGAGGGGGGACAAATCTTGGCTAGATAGGGAATGTTGAATATTTGATTGGCTTGGATTAGGAATACAATATTTTAAGTTTGGGAATAATCTTATTAGATTGGGAATATAATTGGTTGATTGATTTTAATTAGGCATGATTATATTTTGATTTAGTGTGTGATTTGTTTATTTTAGGCATGATTTTAGTTTAAGTTGGTAATTGTTTATTTTATGTTTGGTATATGTTTTATTTAATCATTTAATTATTTTAGTTATTATATTATTTAGTTAATGTTTTAATTAATATTTATTTATTTAAGTTGGGATGTGTTTTATGGGCTTTGGGGGGCTAATTGGGCTGGATGTGAGGCTAGCAGCAAAACCAGAATTACCGACACCGTTCGAACGCTTCCTCGAACGCGACACGAACGTCCGCAATCCGTTTGACGTTCGAACGTAAAACACGAACGCAGCACGAACGAAAACAGTGAACCTTGTTTATTCTGAATTTCCCCTTCCGATGTCCGTTTCCGTGACCTCCGTGACTTAAAAGGTAGTGTCTCCAAAATGAGACTCATCATAGGGTTTTATGCGTAAAAATGCAGTGCCTACAGTTAGCTGAGATATGTCAGGCCAGAGAGGAATCAAACTATTCACATGTCACGGCAATGATCAAGGGTTTGCGCTTGTTCTAGAGCAAATTCGGGTTGAAAATTACAAGCTCTTCAGCAAGAGATAATCAGAGCACGTATGAGAATGATGGAACCCTTTTTGAAGGGGCCTGCTGGTTTGGAGTACCTTAGAAAAGGTTTTTCTGACCGTATGGATCGTCCTCTGACTCGCAGACCTCTCTATCGTGGACTTTGCGGTGGCTTTCATCTGTATGGACTTGCAAAGATCAGGAATGAGAAGAACACAGAGTTCTCTTTCAGCTTTGATGACCCAGGAAAGTTTATCTGGATCGCAGCTGCCTTCTACCATCCTTAAAACTGGAGGAAGCTTTCGAGTCAAAACGAGTGGAAACCAAATCGCATCTCAAACTTCTGATGCTTCAAATATTACAGATAATCAGCAGCCAGAATGCAAGAGTGAAATACTTGATTTGTTGGTGAGGCTTGGACTGCTGAAGTTAGTAAATGCAATAATCGGTCTATCACAATAAACTTTACCCGAAACTTTGATGCTCAACCTCCCGAGGTTGAGGGCTGTGCAGGCTCAAATTCAAAAAATTATTGTAATCTCTAACATCATTCTTGTGTGCCGACAAACCCTCTTAAGTGAGCGGGTAGTGACCAGCTCCACAGACATGGACAATATAATATCAAAGTGTGCTGAAAGACTCATGGAGCTCTTAGTGCGTGCTGAAGACGTAGGTATTGAAGAAATTGTTGAAACAATTAGCAGATTTTCAAGTGATGATGACAACAAGTCAGTCGACATGGATTATGAAGTTCTTCAATCAAATAAGAATGACATGAATGCGGTTGAAATCTCATTGGAAGCAGTTAGGGGATCGACTAGCCATGAAGTAGATCTTCAGAACACAGAGCACACCCATGCTAATCTATTTACTCCAAAATTTACTTGGCCGAGGCAGCCATGAGACGCGTACTAGTACCGCTCACAGTGCTATAAGTAAGCACCCCGATGTTGAAAAAGATAGAAATGCTTATAGAGGCATACTTTGTGCAAATTGATGGTACACTGAATAAGCCATTTATATTGAGGGAGTACGTTGATAATACTGAGGACTATATCAACATAATGCTGGGTGAAAAACAAAATCATCCCTTACAAATGGGCGTCGTGCTAAAAACTACAACTCTAGCGAACCGATCATGAAGATGACCCGGATCCGAGCCAACAAGCCCACCCCAACCCTAGCAGTCACCACCGGTGGGGATACCCGGAAGAAGGTAGCTGGAATTCGACCATAGCTGGATTTGGACTCAGCAGGGTCAACCAGGTGCTAGGGGCTAGAAAACACGTCATATTGTGGAGGACGGGACTTCCGGCTCGAGACCTCCGGATCCTGGATCCGATGCTTCTGTCAACCGTACTAGGTTGAGAACAGGCGACAATGATCGATTTGGAGCACATCGAAGCCATCAAAGGAAAGTTGAAACATGAGGATTTTTATTTCACCACCAGGCCACCAAAGCTCAGGAGGGCAATAGTGGTGATTCAAACGGGGAAAATTTTGTATGATTTGGAAACAACGGAATCAAGAGCTTCCGGTCCACCAGATTTTGGCAGAGCTGACATTTCACAGGCCGAGGTTTCGTAGTGTAGGCTCGGGGCTGGATTTCTTTCCGCCGAGGCCACTTGATTATTCGGCTCGGGGTCGGGTTACGTCCCACCGAGTCATACACATTGGTCTGAGGACGGGACATTCCCCCAGAGCCAAATACCTATTTCAGCTCGGGGTCGGGTTACGTCCCACCGGTTCACCAGAATTTGGCAGGGCTGACATTTCACAGGCCGAGGTTTCGTAGTGTAGGCTCGGGGCTGGATTTCTTTCCGCCGAGGCCACTTGATTATTCGGCTCGGGGTCGGGTTACGTCCCACCGAGTCATACACATTGGTCTGAGGACGGGACATTCCCCCAAAGCCAAGTACCTCTTTCAGCTCGGGGTCGGGTTACGTCCCACCGAGTCATACACATTGGTCTGGGGACGGGACATTCCCTCAGAGCTAAGTACCTCTTTCAGCTCGGGGTCGGGTTACGTCCCACCGAGTCATACACATTGGTCTGGGGACGGGACATTCCCCCAGAGCCAAGTACCCCTTTCATCTCGGGGTCCTCGGAATATTCGGGGACATACTCGACGCAATAGGATCCGTAAGAAGCATAGCACGGGGAGGGATGATACCCATGTGGCGTTTGCTTGCTCCAGTGTTACCAAACATAAGGAGGAATATGCCCTTAATGTATCGGACACTCTCTGATCCTCACCTACCTGATTAATGGATTCACGAGAAGCATATCACGGGGAGGGATGATACCCCCGTAGCGTTTGCTTGCTCCAGTGTTACCGAACATAAGGAGGAGCGTACCCTTAATGTTTCGGGCACTATTTGATCCATATTTCTTCGATCACTCGGATCTAAGAGAAGTATAGCCCGAGGAGGGATTGTGCCCCCGTAGTGTATGCTTACTCCAGCGTTATAAGGAGGAGCCCTCGAACAATACATAGGCTCCATGGAGACCTGAAGTATAGAGGATGTGCCCTTACCAGTCTAAACGCTTTTTGATCCGAATCCTGGTTCGCCGGGACTCTGAATTGAAAGATTCAGAATTGTGTTTTGGAGGCCTCGGACAGGACGCTGTTTTGAGGCATCCGTGTGTTGTTTATGCTTGCGAAATGTTTTTGTTTTGGGATAAATGCTAAGTCACCCCCGCCTTTTGATTTTATTTTCCAGAGTTTTATTTTTGTTTTTCGCTGGTCTGGCAGATGGATGCCCGTGCCAGATTCGGTAGGGCTTCAAAAGGTTGATTCACTTCCCTTCTGAATAAGTCCCAAGGATTAGTCGGCTCGGGGCTGGATTTGTTCCGCCGAGGCCACTTGGTTAATCGGCTCGGGGCTGGATTTGTTCCGCCGATGCCACTTGGTTAATCGGCTCGAGGTTGTATTCGTTCTGCCGAGGCCTCTTGGTTAATCGGCTCGGGTCTGCTCTTGTACCGCCGAGTCCATTTTATTGATATATGATTTACGGCTCGGGTCTGCTCTTGTACCGCTGAGATCGATGTTTGTTTCAGCTCGGGGTCGGGTTACGTCCCACCGAGTCGGCTTCTTTGGACTGGGGATGTAACATTCCCCCAGAGCCAAGTCTTTCTTTCAGCTCGGGGCCGGGTTACGTCCCACCGAGTCGGCTTCTTTGGACCGGGGATGTAATATCCCCTCATAGCCAAATGTTCTTCTCAGCTCGGGGTCGGGATACGTCTCACCGAGAGACTTATCATCGGCATGGGATCGGAAAATCTCCCCCACGGTCGACCCTCTATTAGTCTGGGGAAGTGACATTCCCCCGAGCCAAATGTTCTTCTCAGCTCGGGGTCGGGTTACGTCCCACCGAGTCGATCGTCATCAGCATAAGGGCAAAGCATTTTCTCCACGGGTAGATATCGGGATTCCCATTGACTGAGCACATGAAGGTGGCATGAATGACCAGATTTGCAGCCAAGACATTTTTCTCTGTAATTCCTAGAGTGACCACCGACGGATTCATCGGCACACCATTTTTTTTTATAGTTCTCGCCATCAGCTCGCAAACTCGTTGTTACCGAGAACTAGGGGACAGATGTTGATGGTGTTTTCAGGTCCTATGTTATTTAAGGAATACGACATGGGTAAGAGGGTAAATTCCCTTCTTGGTCAATATCATTAAAGCCGACCCAACCACTATACAGTGAGAGACCGAGCACTTGATGATTGGTGACCGACCACTTTGGCTCGGATGACCGGGCATTATCAGATCGGCTGAAGCACATTCTCAGTTCAAAGGACTATCATGACCGACCTCATGAAGACCGACCAGATAGCGAGACATGCTTAGGAAGATAAGACATCCTATTCTTGCAGATAAGATGACAAGTTATCATATTTTCATGGGGAAAACTGGTGAGTCATAGTCCTAGTAGGATAAAGAAAGTAAATGTAGTTTTGATTAGGAATCTTTATGGGAAAAGTGAATAGTTTTGATTAGGAATCCTTATGGGAAAAGGAAATTGCTTCAACTAGGAAATTCTTGTAGGAGAATGAATCTGATTTCTTCACTATTATAAATAAGGGGGGAGTTGAGATGAGTGGAGATCAGAATCAATATCAAGATCATTACGATCAGACTTGTAAGCACAAGAGATATCAGAGAAGCATATATCGGTAATAAAAGCATTATTCAGTTTGTGTCCGTGGACGTAGGTTGGATCTAGCCAGCCGAACCACGTTAAATTTTCTTGTTGATTGGTGTATTTATCTGTCTTTTGTTAAATTTGCTTTTGGTTCCCCCATAACCGAACAAATTCACTATGAGAGAGGATTGTCTCGGGAGTATATTATCATATTGCCCTGAGACCAAAATCAGCCGTCAACATCTTATTTATCGATTTTAATTCGATTCTGAATTACCTTATTTATTTATTATTCTCAAACTTTCATATTCCAAGTATTTCTCAAACTTGCATAATATTCTTATCATTTTTCAATACATAACTAAAGCAATAAATATACAACAATATCATTATTAATATCAATACATTCAGCAACACTAGCAGAAATATATAACAACACAGCAGCAACAACACTACCCGCACGAGCCAGCAACACCAGCAGCTGTCCAGTAGCAGCAACACGGCAAAAGCAGCAGCAGCAGCAACACTAGCTGCAGCGGTAGCAACAACTCCGGTAACAGGCAGCAGCAAAACTACAGCAACAGGCAGAAAAACAACAGAGCTCAGAGCCAACGAGCAGATAAAAAGCAAAACAAAATTGAATGGATAGGGCAGAGTTGCTTCAAAATTGGATCCTTAGAATCGGTTCCAAAATAAATTTTGGTTCCGATTAAATGGTCCAATTCCAATTCTAAGCATCGCGGAATCGAAACCAGACCGCTTAAAATCAATTCTTTAATTTCAGAACTGAAACCAACCCTAAAGAAATTGGTTCCGATTCTTAACCTAAAAAATCAGTTCGATTCCATCCGATTATGGTTAAAATTACTCACCCTTACCTTTTGACCCAAAAAAACTCGCAACATTTTTTTATGTACAAATATTATTTAAAAACTTTGAAAATTCTTAATTCTAAAAAAAATAATCTCGGAATATATTTGATAACCGAGATATATCCTAAACCAACTTTTTTATAATACAACCTGAATAAATGAGCTCATAAAGAACAGAAAATAATAATTGAAATGATAGATTACTCCAAAAAAATTGTGAAGTTTAGAGGTCCCACACTCAAGAGTGACAACTTCTCGGCTAAAGGGAAAATCGCACTAGGCAACCAACACCTTGCCACCAGCAAATCCAAGCTAGCAACTGCGCCAAATTGTGAACTATATTTTTAATTTTATTTATTTATAATTTGTACTAATAACTTAACATGCCCCAAAAATAAATTTTCTTTTCCGAATTTAAATGAGGCATTCATTGCAGTGAGTCAAGTAATAAGAAAAAAATGTTCATCTATAATCACTGCAATTTGAGTAAAAGAAAATCCAATCACTGTATGAATTCTCTCTAATTCAATTATAATTAAACCACAAAGAATAAACATTTGAAACCCTGTTGCCAAACCACCTGACCCGACTTAAGTGGAACATGTAAAACCGTTACAAATTATCTCAAACTCTTACAAAATGAAGAAACACAAACAAATTCAAATTCATTTACCACCAAACCACACCAAAAACTTCATTAGTCATAAACATCCACTATGACTTTTTTGAACACAAACATTAACTATTTAAAAGTATAATTTTATGTTATATTATACGAATACCATAACAGCCAACGCACCGCACCAGCAGAATATATAAAACATTTGGCAAGCAACACATATATAATTTATACATTGGATTATTCTACATTCAGAAAGCTCCTCTCATCTTAGATTGGACTAACTGATGAAGGCTACACAATCCATATATATAACATCTATTACAATTCAAAGCAAAGGAGAAGAAGAAGTCCAAGAAAAAGGAGCTACTATTACTCGCCCTCAGTTTTCACCATCATCAGAATTCCACATGAATGCTTCAAGATGCTGTATATTATTTTACCAATTATCAAAGTGAGTTAAACAAAAACAAAAGCAAAATATAAAAGAAATGAAAAAGAACAGGAAATTACCAACGATGAAGCATTGCAACTTGCCCTTTATTTAATCAGCTTTTGTTCTACAATGGGCAACTTAAATTTCTTCTCATAATTCTCAGCTTCTCTTTAGCTTTCTGAGCCTTTGTATAGGCTTTCGTTTTCAATTCCTCAAAATACTGCAAAAGATAGTATACATTTAGAAGACAATAAATTATTTACAAAATCGAAGCTGCATAATGGATGTCATAGTTTCTTGTAAGAGTCTATGACAGCCGGTGGTTTTCCCTGCGCCGTGGCCCATAATGAGTGATTTGGTTGGCGGGGTTTCCATATTTCCAAAAAAAAAACAAATTCATAATAATGATGTCATAGTTTCTTGTAAGAGTCTATGACAGCCGGTGGTTTTCCCTGCGCCGTGGTGTTGAAGCCAGCTGTGAAATTTGAAATTTGTGTGATGCAAACATGCACAAGAAAACAAAGGGCATGGAGACTTTGAAGGCAAAAGACAGGCGCCGAAAGAAATGAAAGAAGCTGGCACAGCTTGTAAACGTGTCCAAACCGCGTGGCACTGTTCACGCGGTTGGGCACTATAAATGAGCCCTGAATCCATTTGCAAATCATCCCTAAATGTGTGATGAAGTGTGTAGTGAAGTGATTGGTGAGAGTTTTTTGTAAAGCTTGTATTGGAAGCTTTGTAATTCTTTTTTTGTGGGTATATAAAAGAGAGTTTTCTCTCAAATTATCCTCTATTATTGTGTGTTTATTCACAACAAGTGGTATCAGAGCTACGGTTCCACGGAGGGATCCCGAAATTCAGTAACGAAGTTTCGGTTCGGAAATCGATTCCGACGAAAGTTGTCGAAAATCGATTTTGAGCATACCATCAGACGTTTCACGGCGAGACGAGCTCGGTGATATTTTCCGGCGATCGAACGGAGGTCGGACGAAGCCGCACGCGCTGCACGCGCCGGTCAGTAGATTCTTCACGCGCTCCACGCGCAGACACGCGCCGCACGCGCCAACCCAACGAAGAAGACGACCACGTCAGCGCCACGTCAGCACACAGTCAGCGCCACGTCAGCGCACAGTCAGCAGTCCAGTCAGCTGCCACGTCAGCGGTGCCTGGTAATTTCAGATAGGTCCCTGAACTTTCTGAAAATTACAGTTTAGCCCCTATACTTTCAGAAATTTTCAATTTAGTCCCTGAACTTTTTTAAATTGCAATATAGTCCCTGAACTTTCCGTAATTGCACTTTGGCCCCTGAACTTTCGGAAATTGCACTTTGACCCCTGTAATTTCTGGAATTTGCAATTTGGTCCCTGTGTCGGATTTTGACAAACGAAGTGTCATTTCCACCATTTTCGACCATTCCGGACGCAACGGTGAGGTCCGTTTTTTGAAATTCTGCTTAGAATTTTTATGATGGAGGGGAGCAACGGAAAAATGATTTTGTTAACCAGTACAAACTATTTCACATGGAGAGGAAGGATGAAAGACCTTCTGTATGTGAAGGACTATGATGGATCGGTATTTCTGGAGGAGAAACCAGAAGGAATGACCGATGGAAAGTGGGCTAATCTTCACCAGAAAAAATGCAGTACTATTCGTCAGTGGATCGACGATAGTATCGTGAACCATGTCAGTGAAGAGATAAATGCACGTGTCTTATGGAGAAAGCTGGAGGAGCTTTTTCGAGCAAAGACTGGCAACAACAAGCTGTACTACATCAAGAAGACGATGGGTTTGAAATACCAGGAAGGTACAGCTGTGGCGGACCATATCAACGATTTCCTCATAACCATGAAGGAATTGTCTGGATTGGGCATAGACTTCGAAGATGAGGTAAATGGCTTAATACTCCTTAATACGTTACCAGAATCTTGGGAAACGTTCAGATCTACGGTGATCAATTCAGCCGCAGATGGGAAAGTCACTATGGAGATGGCAAAGACCAGGATCTTCGAGGAAGAAAGAGAAAAGAGGACGAGAGCAGGAGGAGTCAGCATCAGCCTCAACCTCAGAAGCTCTAGTGACAGAAAAGAACACCAGAAGGGGGAGGAGTAAAAGCCGAGGCCCAGGTAGATCAGACAAGAACCGAGGTAAATCAAAAACTAGAGATATTGAGTGCTATCATTGTAAAAGAAAGGCCATATGAAGCGGAGGGATTGCTACAAACTGAAGAACGAGCAGTCCAGGAGAGATGGTGACTCTAATCAAGAAAGAGTTGCTACTACCACCGAGAAAACCTCCAAAGACTTCTGCATAATGTATGAAGAAGCTGTTGTGAATCTTGCCAGCCACGAGACCAGTTGGGTGATAGATAGTGGCGCATCCATACACGCCACATCTCGCAGAGACTTCTTTTCATCTTACACACCAGGGGACTACGGTGCTGTAAGGATGGGGAATGACGGACAGTCCAAAGCCGTCGGTATTGGAGACATCTGCCTTGAAACAGAGAACGGGACAAGGCTAGTGTTGAAGGGAGTCAAGCACATCCCAGATATCCGGAACCTGATCTCAACAGGCAAGCTGGATGATGAAGGTTTCTGCAGCACCTTTAGTGACGGATGCTGGAAGCTCACTAAAGGATCAATGGTCGTGGCACGAGGTAAGAAAGATTCAACTTTGTATTTGATGCATGCTAAGCTTTCAAATAGTAGCATAAATACAGTCAACAGTAATGAGGCAGCCGAGTTATGGCATAAAAAGCTCGGTCACATGAGCCAAACAGGGATGGAGATACTACGCAGGCGGAATGTTCTTCCGGAATTGAAGAACTCACACTTACGGAAGTGTGAACACTGCATGGCTGGAAAGCAGAACAGAGTATCCTTCCAGAGCTCCCCGCCTCAACGGAAACCAGAGGGTACTAGATCTCATACATTCAGATGTATGCGGTCCGATGCAGATACGAACACTCGGAGGGTCACTGTATTTTGTGACATTTATTGATGATCATTCAAGGAAGATCTGGGCATACACCTTGAAGAGAAAAGATCAAGTGTTGGGAGTGTTCAAGGAGTTTCACGCCCTGGTGGAGGAGAGAGAAACCGGCAAGAAACTGAAATGCATCAGAACAGACAACGGTGGAGAATACAGAGGTCCGTTTGATCAGTACTGCAAGACGCAAGGAATCCGACATCAAACGACACCTCCGAAGACACCTCAGCTGAATGGCCTAGCTGAGAGGATGAACAGAACCTTGTGCGAGAGGATCAGAAGCTTGCTGTCACAAGCCAAGCTGCCGAAGACATTCTGGGGGGAGGCACTCATCACAGCAGTTCATGTTTTGAACATGTCCCCAGCGGTCGCACTGAAAGGTAATGTTCCTAACCAAGCTTGGACAGGTAAAGAAGTGTCATACGAACACTTACATGTCTTTGGGTGCAAAGCTTTTGTACACATCCCAAAGGACGAGAGATCCAAGCTTGATGCAAAGACGCGACAGTGTGTCTTTATTGGCTATGGTCAGGATGATTTCGGCTACAAACTGTATGATCCTGTGGAGAAGAAGATTGTCAGAAGCCGAGATGTTGTCTTTGTTGAAGACCAGACCATAGAAGATATCAGAAAGGAGATGAAGACAATGCCCCAGCAATACAGAAATGTGATCCAGAACCTCATACACCGGTGCCAGTACGAGTTGAAGATGAGGTTCCCAGACATGAGGGTACAGGTGATGAAGCTCCCAGAGATGATGATCATGATCAACCACCAGTACCAGAAGTTCCACCAACAGTTCCACAGAGAAGGTCTGACAGAGAGAGGCGACCTTCAACCAAATACTCTGCATATGAGTATGTGCTGCTTACTGACGGGGGAGAACCCGAGAGCTATCAGGAGGCTGTGGAAAAGAGAGACAGAGAAAAGTGGGAGGAAGCCATGCAAGATGAGATGAAATCTTTGCATGACAATCACACTTTTGAGTTGGTGAAATTGCCAAGAGGCAAACGGGCTTTGAAGAACAAATGGGTGTACAGGGTGAAGCAACAACAGGAGCATACTTCACAACCCCGGTACAAAGCCAGACTAGTTGTCAAGGGATTCAATCAGAGGAAAGGCATTGACTTCGATGAAATCTTCTCTCCAGTTGTGAAGATGTCATCCATCAGAGTGGTACTCAGCTTAGCAGCAAGCCTCGACCTGGAAGTTGAGCAGATGGATGTCAAGACCGCATTTCTTCACGGGGATCTGGAAGAAGAAGAAATTTACATGGAGCAACCAGAAGGCTTCAGAGTCAGCGGGAAAGAGGACTATGTGTGCAGACTCAGGAAAAGCCTCTACGGTTTGAAACAGGCACCGAGACAGTGGTACGTGAAGTTTGAGTCAGTTATGGGGGAGCAGGGATACAAGAAGACCACTTCAGACCATTGTGTTTTCGTTCAGAAGTTTTCTGACGATGACTTTATCATCTTACTGTTATATGTAGATGATATGTTGATAGTTGGCAGGAATCAATCGAGGATTGATAATTTGAAGCAGCAACTGAGTAAGTCTTTTGAGATGAAAGACTTGGGGCCAGCTAAACAGATTCTTGGCATCAGGATCGGTCGTGATCGGAAAGCCAGGAAGTTATACTTGTCACAGGAGGAGTACATCGAGAAGGTACTTCAGAGATTCCAGATGGACAAGGCTAAAGCGGTTAGCACTCCTCTTGCTACCCACTTTAGATTGAGTACGAGACAGAGTCCCTCTACTGAGTCAGAGAAAGGAGGAAATGAAACAGGTTCCATACACCTCAGCAGTGGGAAGTCTTATGTATGCCATGGTGTGCACGAGGCCAGACTTAGCACACGCAGTTGGATTGGTCAGCCGGTTTATGTCAAACCCAGGACGGGAACACTGGAATGCGATCAAATGGATTATGCGGTATCTTCGAGGCACTTCCAAGATGAGGTTATGTTTTGGAAGCAGCGACAAACCAGTGTTGATGGGCTACACCGATTCAGATATGGCAGGAGATGTGGATACCCGAAAGTCTACTTCGGGGTATCTGATTACTCTCTCAGGAGGAGCTGTGGCATGGCAGTCGAGGTTGCAGAGGTGTGTTGCACTTTCTACAACAGAGGCAGAATTCATTGCAGCTACAGAAGCTTGCAAGGAATTGCTGTGGATGAAGACATTCGTCCAGGAATTGGGTTTCAAGCAGGAGAATACATTTTGTACTGCGATAGCCAGAGTGCTATCTATCTCGGTAAAAATTCCACCTTCCATTCGAGGTCAAAACATATCGATGTGAGGTATCACTGGATACGGGACGTCCTGAGCTCAAGGCTATTAGAACTCAGGAAAATTCACACCGACGACAACGGTGCCGATATGTTCACGAAGGTTTTACCGAAGGAGAAGCTTGAAATCTGTCGTGCCATAGCCGGGATGACAAAACTCTCCACATAGTCAGAGTGGGGAGATTCAGAGAACTACGATTGGCTTGATCCCAACTCAGGGTACGTAGGCAGTCATACAGATGCAGCCAGGGGAGGATCCTTTGGAGGATCCGGATTTGGATGATTGATGGTCGGCTCAGATTTTGAGGAAATCTTCACCGAGGGGGAGATTTGTTGAAGCCAGCTGTGAAATTTGTGTGCATGCAACATGCACAAGAAAACAAAGGGCATGGAGACTTTGAAGGCAAAAGACAGGCGCCGAAAGAAATGAAAGAAGCTGGCACAAGCTGTAAACGTGTCCAAACCGCGTGGCACTGTTCACGCGGTTTGGGCACTATAAATTGAGCCCTGAATCCATTTGCAAATCATCCCTAAATGTGTGAAAGTGTAGTGAGAGTGATTGGTGAGAGTTTTTTGTAAAGCTTGTATTGGAAGCTTTGTAATTCTTTTGTGGGTATATAAAAGAAGAGTTTTCTCTCAAATTATCCTCTATTATTGTGTGTTTATTCACAACAAGTGGCCCATAATGAGTGATTTGGTGGCGGGGTTTCCATAGTTTCCAAAAAAAAACAAATTAATAATAATGGATGTCATAGTTTCTTCGTTACTGTTTCAGTGAATGTTTTGTTGTCGGATTATTCTCTAGTTTTCTAGATTAAATTCTTATTGTTTCTGTACCCATGTATGCATTTTTCATTAATTTTCCTTTGGTTATTATATGTATGTATTAGTTTTATACACCTTCTAAAGGGTAAGGCTCATTATGTTTCTTAACCAGGTAAAAAAAAAAAAAAAAAAAAAAAAAAACAGATAATACTGAAGTAATTGAAGTGAATTTATAAATCAGTGCCAAGGTTTCATAATTTTTTGTCCCATGTGTGTTTTAATGACAATGTATGATGAAGATTTAATTACATTAAATTATTATCCAATAACTATATAGAATAATTTATAATTAAAAAAAAAACCAATACAAAACTCAATTAAGCACCGAATCCAAATCTAATTGAAGTAACCAAATAGATGCGACTGAAATTACCTGTTGCTTTCTCTTCCTCTCCATCTCAGCCTATTCCAATACAAAGATAATAAAAACAAAGTTAATTCTTTCAAAACACAGTCACTTGAATCTAGCATATGATCAATTAATGGATTGATAAACATTCAGCTAAGAAAATGTTACCAAAGCTTGCTTAAGATGAGTATTCTCTTCTTTTAGTTGGTTCAGTTCTGCTTCTAACTCAACTGTGTATGCCTTACAAGAAAAATATACTTTTAACAATGCATTTTAGTTACTCCAATAAACAAAAAAGCATTGGTTAGAGATTTAATTACCTGCTTTCTAGCTCTAGACCTTGCAGCGGATTCTCTATTCTTGATCATCCTCCTTTGCCTCCTTTCCACCACCTTCTCAACTGGCCCATCAATTATCCTCTTCTTTCTAATCCCACCCATTTGATCCATCCCAAATTGACCCCCTGGACTATCAACCTGCTGATTAGTACCCACCGCCTCCGACGACAATGGACTGATCGACGGCACCACCACCATCTGCTGCCCTGCCGACGCATACCCACCACCATAACAAGGTGTCTGTGTAACCGAGTATCCCCCATTTCTCTTCTCATTTGACCCCATGTAGGCCGATAACTGATCCGTTCCAATGACTCCACGTGCAGCAGGCATTGGTTGATATGCAGGAGCTGCCACGCTACCACTATTGCTACCACCATGCCGAGCACCAAAATTAGGACTCATCACCGGGTTGTTATTTGTGTGATATATCCCAAAATGCCCCTGTGCTGAAGGTTGTGCCGCTGGTGTGGGATTTTGTTCTCTAACGACTCCAGCTCTAATCAAAAAGTCCTCCAAAGTCATTTCCCCAAAAGTCGGTTGCCGCGACGTAGCCTCAGGATTCTGCACACTATTATTCTGATGTCCCCCTTGCTGTTCTCTGCGTATCTCAGACCAAACTTCCTCCACAGTCTTCCTACACAAAGGTGCGGGAAGCGTAAGCGAGCCTTGCCTCGGCAAGCTCTGTTGCTTGACTATACTCCTATGCATAGTTGTTGCTGCTGTTGTTGTATCATTTACAGGTAGATTATGTGGTAGTTGATTATCGGGCAAAGCCGCGGCAGCGTGGTTTTCTTCGGCATTCCAGATGCTGGTGAGGAACTCGTCCATGTTCATGGAGCCGAAGTTCTTTCCACTCTCACATACAGTATGCTGAAACTCATCGAGGGTTAGTGAGTAAATCGATGATTGTCGTCCGAGTGATGTGAATGGATGGTTCTTGTTGTGGTGCTGGTCTGCATGTAATACTGATTCCACCTCGCCTTGGGATAGCGTTTCTGGCTCTGGTGCCACCATTGTTGCACTGCCGTACTTCCATTTGTTAAAAGAGAGAGAAACAATTTGCGGAATAAACAAGAAAATTTTTTGTTGCTAAGCATCACCCACCCGCTATATATGCTAATATGCTAATTGGGAAGTGGGACCTGGATCACACTACTCCAGTCACCACTCTCGTGAAAGTGACGAATAATTAGATAATCTATCAATAATTAAGCAAAAAAACTTATATGAGACTAGTCTTATGGGACTATCTTATTAAGCTGGCTGATTTTACTTAATTTGCTTTCGTATAAAAACTAGTGTAATGGGTGCATTAATTACTTGCAACTTCAAACATAAGATTTATTATATCTTAAATAAATTTTTCTCCCTAACCAGATGTATTGTCAAAGAATCTAATTTGTACTATTTAATTATTTAAATATTTCCTAAACAGGAATATTAGCATTATTAGGTATTCGGCTTAGAAAGCGAAAGCAAAACATTGTTTCCATTATTGACAACCGTTTTAACAAGTGCTCATAATAAATATTAGTTATTAAATTTAAGCCCTTATTTAACCTGTTAAATAATTTCAGTGCAATTATAAATTAAAGAGAGATTATCATTTTTGCCCCTAAATATTGGGTTTTGGTAAGTCAACTTTAACATGACAGTGCAAAATTTTCGAGTATTTTCGTAAGTAAACATGATAATTTCCCTAAATTAAACAAAACTGAACCATATCTAAATCAATAACTATGTCCATGCTAATTATCATTGAAGAACATGCAAGCTGTTTGATATTTAATTTTACATTTTCAAAAGAAACAACACACAAATCTCAAAGACTCGAAGTTGTTTTCAAAAACAGTTTTCGAAAAATCTAAAAGAAAAAATAAACACAAACTAATTCGTGGACATGCATCAGATTAACTCCTCATGCTTCAAATCAAAATAATATGAACTATGAAGAAAGAATGAAACATACCTCAAGATTGAATCCAAAAGAAGTCAGCACAAAGTGCTTAAAGCAAAAGTGCTTCTTTCTGAATGAAAATAGGGCAGATCTAAGGCAAAAAAAACTAACAATGAGATGCTTGAAGACCTTGTAAGCAATGAGAAGAAGAAGCAGCTGGATAGAAAGCGCTTTTGGTTTTGTTTCTTTTATTTAAGAATCATGTTACGAAGGAGGCCCTGGTTTTTGAGTTTCTGAGAAGCTTTATCTTTCTCTTCGAATGTGGGACCCAAATTTTTACGTAAAGTCAATTCTATCAATCAACTCAATGCTTAAAAGTTATACAGTAGTTGTTTTGCCATAAGGTATGGACGTAAGACTGTCGACACGTGTCTGACATGTGTCTTGTTCAGGTTCGTTTTAATGCCCCTAAATTAACACGTGTCTTGGTCCATGCTTCTACTCCGGCACAACTACTCATTCCAAATATTGATACACTGTGTATTTATTGAATTATCATAAATTTAGTTACTATTTCGTCCAATCAAGTCAATTGATGTGTCTCTACCATTATTCTAAAATTAAAAATCGAGAATCTAATAGGTAAGCTTTTTTCTTTAGTGTTTTTTAATTTATTCCGAGATATGTAACATACTATCAAATTTTATTATTTGAAATATTTCATACAATATCGATATCACAAAATTAATGAGCAATGAATGAGCTGATATTAATTAACCTCAAGTATATGCAACTTTGAGAGTTGTATTCACGTGAAAATAAGTGGTTAGATGTTTAAATTCAAAAGTATACGTTTAATTTGGTCGATGGGTCAATGTAATAAATAAAATATATTCAAATTATACTATGCACATCTAACGTAGTATGTTAATTGATGGAACATGGATAGTGTATGATGATCAACTTATACCACATATATTCTTTTTAGGTAAAAATGTAAAAGTGACCCTCTAACTTTCATGTTTTTTCATTTAAGTCCGTTAACTTTCATTTTTGTCAATTCAGTCCTCTAACTTTCAATTTTTGTCAATTCAATACTCCGTTATAAATTCATCAATGTTGCCGTTACAAATAACGGCAACAGCAAAGTAAACGTATTTCGCTTGTTATTTAATTAATACCCTCAATTAGAAAATATAGGTAGACAGAGGAACCTAAAGCAAAGTAAACGTACTATGCTTGCAAAGTAGTACGTTTTACCTATTATATTTAGACTCGAATCGAAGATGCAAGCAGAGTACGTTTATTTTGCTTTAACTTTTTCTGTCTGCCTATATTTTCTAATTGAAAATATTAATTAAATAACAAGCAAAGTACGTTTACTTTGCTGTTGCCGTTATTTGTAACGGCAACAGTGATGAATTTATAACGGAGCATTGAATTGACAAAAATTGAAAGTTATAGGACTGAATTGACAAAACTGAAAGTTAACGGACTTAAATGAAAAAACATGAAAGTTAGAGGGTCATTTTTACATATTTGCCTTCTTTTTATTTTCGGGTTCGGGTTGGGTTTGTAAATTCTCAATCGGGAGTTGAAGAATTTGGATAATGAAATTTTGTTCCCAACCATTACCCAACTCTATATAGGATGGATCAGGAGACAGGTACTCATTCGAGAAGTAAAAACCCGAATGAGAATCCATTCAAAATTATCAATTTTTATAAGAAATTAGTACCCATTTTCTGATGGGTACCCGACGGGTACCCAAATCTCAATGGGTGCCCATCGGATATCCATTGTAATACTTAACAAAAATAAACATTGAGGTATTATATTGTCGGATTCGAAAATTCTCATACCCGATCCGATAATTCACATAACTGACAGTAACTGATCAAGTACATTCAATTTATACCCGATCAATTTCGAAATATTTACCAATATCCATCTTATTTCGAAAATTTTGAAACGAATTCGAAAATTCCTGACCGAATTTTTGCCCATCCCATGTTTTGGTATCTTTTGGCAAGTGCGCTATTATTTTAAAGTTTAATAAGTTCACGAATTTGCTCTTTCCGAATCTTGAGAGTTTGGCCTTTGGGTTTTCATGGCTTCTTGTTATATGGCTGATGCCTGATATCTTTACCATGCATGGACCAGGCCTTATTAAAAGGGCCTTTTCCGGCCACTTCTAACTTTAAACCCAAAAAAAAATTAAAAAATGGATAAAAAATAATTGAAACTAAAAAATTGAAGGAAATAGATTGAATCCTTCTATAAAATTAAAAACTCGACGTATATTTAGCCTGACTTGGTTGATATCCGTCCGGATATGACTTCGATGGTAGGCCAGATATAGAAGACATCCAGCCGGTTTTGGGTGGCTAAGTCCGGCGGGATGTAGATGACATCCGGTCGATTTTAGCTATTTCTTTCTCATCCAGTATTAAATCTCACAAATTTTTCCGAATTTTTTAGGTGCACTCCTATAAGAGACTCATCATCGGGTTATGCATAAAAATGTAGTATCTACAATATCTCATGATGAAAATTTTGTTGTTAGTGTAGTTGGTGATGATTAGAAGAGTTATAATGTAATTTTTGAACAAATGTTAGATTCAATTAATCTTACTATTTTTTATTATTGTTAAATAATTAAAAAAAAAAACTGAATTGAATTGAACAAATAATTATAATTTTTTTGAAAAGAGAAAAATCGAATAGTTATAGTTACAATTTTTTTTTTTTATAATTATACCAAAATGTGCTCTCCTAAAAAATATTTTTTTTTGTTATTTTAAAATCATTTTTTTAAAAGAGTTTTCAAATATTTCTAAAGTCCAAGGAATTGATTTATGAAATGAGTCCCCCATTTTCATCCGCAAAAAAGAAGACTCGTGCCACCTATATAACATCCTAATAATATATTGTTACGTATGTTAATATATTAAAAATTATTAACAAATAATAACTAAATTATACATTTATATATATATATATATATATTATATATATATATATATATATATATATAATTACTGTAATTATTGATAATTATATACGCAGGACCCTACCCGTAGAATCTTGATTAAAATGGCTTGCAAGCTGGCGTAATATATGCATCTGATCTGTAATAAAATTGTTCCTTTTTGTATTGTCATTATTAAAGAAGCTTATGAATTTAATTAAAAGTAGCTTTTTCTTGTAAACTCACAGTATTATTTTGTTTCTATATAAAGTATAAACCCATCTACATTTTCTAAGTTGATAGCAAGAGAGCAATGTCTAAAATTTTCTTTTTGTTTGTTTTTTTATTTCTTTGCATGGCCATGTATCTAGGGTTCAGACCCAGATCCCATTCAAGATTTTTGCATACCAACACTTCCATTCCATGCAAGAATTCAACAGAGTTTTTGACAGGATGATTAATTGAGCTAAAGCTTGATCTTTCCAGTCATATATACTTGTACAATTATGATTTATTCTGAGCTATCCAAAGGCATAAAATAAGATCCCAAAATTTACTATATCTACTGTATAATTAATTTGATGAGCTTAAATCCTCAACTAACTCCCAGAATGAATTGTATTACCCAAACAGAATAGCTTCAATTACTTCCATACAGTTGATATCTAAATAAAAAACAGAAGGAAGAAAAAGAGTTTATGATAGATTCATCATATAGGACTCATTTGTAACTGCTATATTTCAACTTGCTCTTTTGAAGCCCAGAGCATATCAATCCCAGCTGTATTGGTGAGATACTGCTCTTCAAATGATGGAGAAAGAGGCATCCGACACTGACGGTCAGTTAGAACCCTCAAATTTGGCTCAAAATTAAAGCCTCTAAATCCAGAAAAATTTCATTTTTTTAGTGCGTAATATGATGACATTTTAAAAACTCACCTAAAATCTAATAAATTTTAAGACAATTCCGGGCCGTCGACATACTGAGTACTGAGTGGGGGTGTTGATGCTGATGATCACAGCACAAAAAGATTTTAACAAGACTATGATTCCTATTGTGTCACAGAGTTTTTGGATAACGCAGAATCTCATTCACTCGTTGATAAATGGAAGTAAGAAACAAAATTCAACTGTTTTGATCACATGAAAAACAATAATCAACATAAAAATGAAATTTAAGGTCAGAAACTAACATCTTTGCTGTATCACACAGAATCAACAATCATAGCGGGCTATTTGTCTCCAATTAAAAGTGTCTTCACTATGGTGTCACCCATTCCATCAGCATGTGGGAACATGTGCCCAGCACCTGGCAACTCATGGTAGTGAATCCAAGGGAGTCGCTGTGCAATATAGCGTTGCAGTATAACAGGCACTAAACCATCTTCGTCTCCATGCCACAAGTGCACATAACCTTCATTGTTTGGAAATGGGTTTTCCAGATCCATCGGATCGAATTCCCAAGTTCCAAATCCAACTATCATGTCACGATGGAGGGTCTCGTATTCTCCTTGCTGTTTTACTTGTCCCTGATGTGGCCACACACAAAAAGATAATTTCAAAATTGTTTCTAGAAAACTGATAATTATAAACATAAAATAAGATTGACAAGAGAGAGATTTGATCTGTTGATTACTCCTATTATTTGATGCTGTTGAAGAATTAATTCACTTACAAGACATTGTAATAAATCCTTCTAATACCAGGAGAAAAAAGCCAACCTCATTTATCAATATTGTTTAATAACTTATCTTCAATCTGAGGGAAAAGATTTCTAATTTTCATTATCTTTTGGAGGGGGCTGCAGGCCTGGTTCTTAGGGTGTTTAAAGGCAGCAGGTGTTACTAACTACCAAATACAGAAGTCTGGCATCTGGTTCTTAATGTCAATTAACCTTTCAGATCTCCCATCACTTCAAAAACAAAGTACTTTAGAGGGCCACCAACATGAAAAACACAAATTAATTAATGAAGAGAATACCAATAAACAAATATATGTTCCTTAGAAGAAACATATGGTTACTACAGATATATCATAAGGATCTGACTTCTGTACATAAACGACACATTTTCCTAATTGAGATTGATATAGGTAGTAGTAAGATCTTCCAGTAAACTTCAGGTTCAAGGTGTTATCTCACAGACTTTTGTAGCAAACGTAATGAATTTTTGACAGCAAATATTTTCAACAAAAAAGCTTCAAACTTTGTGTAACATGCTAACATCCCCATGGCTAGTGAGAAAGAATCTTGGCTAGTATATAACCTTGAGTTCTCTTAATAAACATGTTTTGGGCTGCAAATCCCAATAACAAAATCATGATGGGCAATGAACCCAAAACAGGCAATATCTGCATGGTCATTGGGTATGGACTGTTACACTGTAACTTAATGTAGGATTTAGGAATAGGATAACAAAAAACCACACTGTTTTAGAGACATTCTATGCTAGAATCCATATCAAGTCTCTTCAATCTCTAGATAAAATGTAACCATCACCCTTATCAGATTCTATATAAACTTAAATTACATGAACCCCAGACTCCACACAAAATACGTCTTAAATTTAAACAATAGTCATAACAGAAATTTAACTTAGAGATGCATCTTTGGCAGAAGTATGTCAAGGTAAGAACGAATCATTCAAAGTTTCCAGTTGCAAGCCCCTATATTGGAAGAAGTTTAACTTCACCAATTCTGCATTCTTAACTGTCTTTCGAGGTATAAACTTCCACCAAGAAAATAGAAATGAAGCATTGAAATTTCACTGAAGAAAGATAAATACCATATAATTCTTTCTCCCAGACTGCTTAGGTAGGAGTTCAATGTCTTGACGAGAAAGAACATCTATACTGCGAGCTGCAACAGCAGAACCAGGGAACCACTTCTGAGTGTTCCACCAGTAGGTAAGCCAGGGCATGTAGTGAGCAACACGAACTGCCCACAGGTCTTGTGGTAACTGTTGGTAGTAGCCTTCTTTAGACAAGTTAGCAGGAAAACCAGGCCACCAGTAGTTAACAACTGGAGCTACCAGCGTTGCTCCTGCCAACCTGTTATGTTTCAAATATTGACCGCAAATGAGGAAAGACGAGAAAAGAAAACGCTAACATGCAGTACACACACACATATTTATTCATATAATCTTTCTTGCATCTGTGTATGTAGTTCAGTGAAATAATACCTGTGAGGAATATACTTGAGGCTGCTCCAAACTGAATTTCCACCCATGGAGAAGCTAATAACATAGAACTTAGATCCTAGTCCCAGTTGATCAGCAAGATCCTCTATATCCAAAGCAGCGCTCTTCAGTGATTGTTTTGGATTAGGATCACTTTCTCCATAGCCAGGTCTGTCAAAAGACACAGTATAGATCCCTAAATCTTCAATGATTTCCTGGTAGATCCCACCACAGTCAATTAATACTAAATCTTTAGCACATCAAATTTAAAGGTTCAGAGAGAGAGAAAATGGGGGAAACGGACAAGTACCGGAGATAGATGTAGAGCAAGAAAAGAATCATGTCGGCAAGAATCAAAACCATGGACAAAGACAATCCTATACTTGGCAGTTTCTTTTAGGACGCCGTGCTCTTTGTAGGCTAGATGCCTTCCATCTCTAAGCTTTATTCTCGGTGCCGTTACAGAAGGGCCACCTGGAGACCCACATGTCTTAGGAGGAGGAGGTTGAATGGCATGATAAGCCCATGCCGAAATCCCTACTATCAAGACTGCCAGTGTTGCGGTAAATATACCTGAATTGGAGTGAAAAGTTTCAGCAATTTTAAACTCAATATTGAAAGGATGAATTATGAGCTACTTCCTTGTGTTAGGATTAGGATATTTACTAAAGATACATTTCACAAATTGTATAGTTTATGAGAGTGAATTCGAGATAAAAACTTATTGAAGCCTGATATATAGGATATAAACAACTCCATAAACAAGGAACAGCGCAAGTATACTGTACAAATGTAAGGAAATTCAACCAAGGTCAACATTTCAAATCAGAAATTAGTTATCACTTATTTCCATCAAATTGGTTCTGCTTATACTGTTACACCTGATTAATAAATCTAACCAACTAAACCAAACCAAATAATGCCTTGAAAAATAAACCTAAATACCAAAAAAAAAATTTAAAAAATAACTGTGCAAAACTGCAAATAGTTCCTCTCTTTTATTCATGTATTTTGGCTAAAACATCACACAGCGAAGGATTTGAACGTCCGAACTCCTAGTTATAGAACCTAAGGTGACATGATTCAACTCCCTTTCGCTATGGGCCTAAACCTTATATGGACTAAAACAACAAATCCTGTGTGGTATATGAGCTTTTGGCACCTTTCCTTATGAAAATGGAATTGGAGGCCCTTTTTAAGGGTGACTTCTACCCTTGTGTTCATAACTGGTTCCAAACAGGCACCGAATTGAGAATGGAACCAGATGCACCATGCTAACTATGGGATCAAAGAGTTCGGCCGATGTAGGCTATAAGAGCAATCTGTCTCATATGCGGGACAGTCTAGTATCCATATCTTGTAACCATGCTGAAGGAGAATCAAATACAAGTACTCGAATAGTGAGTACAGAGGGTACGGTAGCTGTTAGCAGACGAAGGAAAAGTACTATTTAGCAAGGAATTGGGTTTCTAGCAGGCTTCTTCCGATTACGTAAGAAGAGTGTGATCAATTTCATTTCCGCTTTACGGGCCTATATTCCAGCGGACTAAAGATACAAATATAAATCTAAATATTATGGGCTACATGCTTACATCTACATGTTTCAAGGGTTGACTACGCCTTTGGGATTGTACTTTACCTTCATTAAATTGCCAGCTGAAACAATGATTGCATATAAGAATTTGTTAGAATTATGAAAGCATTAAGTTCTTATTTCTTGTTCTTAAGTTTCATTTAACCAAAACACAGAATTATCTAAGATCCCAGATGCAAATCTCATTTCAGTTTCCTATATTTCCCCTCGCTAGCAGTAATTAAACAAATCAATAACATGATAACAAATCGCGACCCAGATGATTAATACGACGTTGTTTTCAGCATGCAAGATGATAACAACTTGACGAGTTACAATAAATAATCAACACCATAAGAGATCAAAGTCAACACAGAGAAACAAAACCCACCCGAAGGAATCTTAGATGAAGAGGTCTGCTTCCCTCTCCTGGTGTGGGCCCTGGCTGACGCCGCCGATATCTTCTTGTTCATCCCTCCCGCCATTTTGCCAATCAATTGATAGTTGTTAGAGACACAGAGATCTGAATGCACAGCATCTAGTAAAACAAGTAGCGTTTTTGACTTGACTGGTTATTATTTCTGTAGATTGACAGCAACGCCCTTTTTTGACCTCTTCACATTTAGTCGGACATTAAAGAATAATAATAATAATAATAGGAAAGAGCTATAAGTTATGTGCTTTTATAATCAAGTCTTAAATTTTGTTAACAATAATTATAAGAGATATTTTTTTTAATAAATTCTAACGATATTTCTGTTTTAACTGTTTGAAATAAGAATATTATCAAAAAATATCCCCATAAATGTCATTTTGTTAATTTAATCTTATGTAATTTCATTAATCATATTCCGTTAATATTAGTTAGTACATTATCTTACATTCACATGAAAAATTCATGCAAACATTTGTATAGTATAATGTGTATATGTGTGCGCGCGCACACGCCATTTATACCATATTCAAGGATACAAATGTAAAAAAAAAATACAAATCTATATATTTTATAAAAAGATGAAAAATAACTTCATTTTTAGACTGTCTACGTTGGAGTCTTTTATTTTTCACGGTGTCCATATAGTCGCGTATAAGTTATTAATATTTATAATTAATTATTTCTTCACATTCTTCCTTCAAATTTTTCATTTTTTAAAATTATTAATATTAAAAATGCTTTTTTTTTTTGAAACCGTTAGAAACCACACCGTCAAACCATCCATTTCGGACTTAAGCATAACATGTAAAACCTCAGGCTGTCACAGACTCTTACAAAAAATACACTCCCTAAATTCGAATCCAGGACCTCAATGTGAGATTCTGAACCCTACACCACCAAGTCACGTCCATTGTAGACTAATATTAAAAATACGTTAATTAAGTAATAACGTTTTAAATGAATTATTAATATTTCAATTTTTCATATTTTTCAATCTCAAATATTTTATCTTCCCAACTCTTCCAAACTTTTCAATTTCTTAGAGTATTAATGATTAAAAGTGTATTTATTAAATGTGAATTTATTTCAAATGAATTATTTATATTTAATTTTATACATTTTTCATTAACTCTCACTTACTTATTAGTTAAAGTTCAAGAGTCATAAGTTATATTTAATTAACTATAAAAGTGTACCTAATAGCTAAATCTATACTTGTACTAAGAGATTTATTATTCATCAATAAAAAATTATAAAATGAAATAAGTTAGAAGTCATATTTATTAATTTAAGAGAATATTTTAAAAAAAATTACATTATTTGAACAACTGTAATTAAAAATATGATATTCATTAATTTTATTTTTCACATTTAATATATATCATATTTATCTCTAATAAGACAAACCGAGCATCGCGCGGATTATCCGCTTCTATTAAGAATTAACGAAATCTTATTAAACGAATAGCGATAGCAAGAAAGTCTTAGTCATGTAAATAACAAACTAAAACTGTACCATCCTTCTTAACCCCGATATATACTCCATAATGGCCTTTTGAATTCCTAGAATCGAACATTTGACAGAACGTACAAATACTATTGAAACTGACCATTTTATTATTTGAAAGCAACCAATACTATTTGGACCATCAATATAAAAGCATGCTACTGATACCAAGGGTAATTCAGTCCATCTAATAGAATCTTTTATCCTGTATGTAATCTGTAAATTTATAAGCATGAGGTACTGAAGCATCTTTGTTCACTCCCCAACAATCTCAACTTGTTACACCTTCAACTTGATTTTTGTGATGAGATTAAATCATTTCAACTTCACACAAACATCATTTAATTTGTAGATTAATTTAAAATTTCATCATTTAAAAACAAAAAAGGTATATAATAGCAAGTCCAACAGAAATAACATCACTTTTAACACTTCATATATGTCATATGTGATTGTTTTTAACACTGTGTTAAAAATGATCTCATTTACTTCTGCCGATCAAAACCCAAAAGGCCCCATATAATTATAAGGAACCCTAAGAAATTTTCCAGGAAAGTTTTGCACAGACTCAGCAACCATGATCAAATTTGTCATCTTTTCAGCAGAAAAGAAATTACAAGCTGTGGACGCCATCGGAATTGCACTGGAAACATCGGATATGGGCAACAGACAGTTGGCAAGAAGTGTGTTACTTGTTGCAGTAACATAGCTTTCCCAGTAATATTGAGGTGGAGGGATACTATTAACTGCTTCAAGATTGATCTCAAAGAGCTCTTCTTCTCCTTCTTCTTCATTTTCTTCTTCTTGTTTCATGTTTGCTAGCTGCAGAGCTGATCTGGTGAGCAATTTATTTTCTGAAGAATCTTTGACGTCAAGCTGTGAAGAAGCCATTGTGGGATTATGTATGGGGTTTTAGGTTTTGTTGAGTGTTGAATATAAATGATGGCATTTTATTTATATGAGTGGGTGGTGGTGGTGGTCAGTAGAACGGTCTTCAACTAATCTACAACAATCAAATGGGCTGTGGTTTCTTCTTCTTCTTTTCTCTCCCTTTTTAGTTTTTGTTTTTTCGCCTGTCTGTTGCAGCTTCAATGGGATGTAATCTTAACGTACTACTGACCTAAGCTTTATCTCAAGTTTCACTTTTATTTTTTTCCATTTTCAAATAGAAATTTCACGGAAAAATGAGAGAAACTTTGAAATTAAGCGAAATATCCCTTATGTTTTAAAACAAAGTAAAATCATGTTTATATTTAAAAATCCTGAATTTTAATATAAGAAATCCATAATCTCAATCGAAATTCAGGATTGTTAGTTATTTGGTTCAAAATTTAGGATGATTTTTCGTCATGATTTAAATTTAGATCGGTATTGGAGATAATTTTTTGATTTTGAATCACAATCAAAATGAAACGGGACATGACTGATTCGGGAAGGAACCGACTCGGGACAAATGTCCCGATTACTATCCCTACCTCATGTCTTATATTAAAATCCAAAATAATTATCACAAAATCATATATATGGAGTTTCACTTAATTTTAAAACATTACAAGGATTTTACTTAATTTTATTAAGCATCAAGAGGATTTTGTTGTTTTCTCAAAATTCTAGTTAGAGGTGGTAAAAAAAAAACTCAAGCCGAGCTCGTGGGTAATTTTTCAGGGCTTAGCCCAAAAAAAAAAAAAAAACTATTTACGGCCCGTGTTCGATTTTTATTAATAAAAAATATTTTTTAATTATATAAGTTAATTTTTATTTCTAAATACATACATTTATAACTAAATTCCTAAGGTATGATATAGAAAAAAAAAACTAAAACATTGAAATTCTTAATTTTTTCTTTCTTAAAATTTAAAAAATTTAATTATTTTTTTAAAAATAAAATAAAATATTAATTTTCTAAAAAACCTAGGTCCTGTTGCGGCGTTGCCGTTCCTAATTCTGGTGGTACAGACTAAATCTCCATTTTGCCCCCTGAGATTCTTGGTAAAATTTTATATTCAGATGCCTCTAAAGCATTTATTATAATAAATTTTTTAGTTTTCTCTTCATATTTTATTATTTATTAAAAATAAAATCGTTTCTTACACAGACATATACTTTTGTTATTCGGTAATTTGAGTTAGATTTTCCCCTAAACAAAACACCTTCATTTTCCCTTTATTATTTTAAGTAATTTTCCTATACAGCAAAATTCTATAGACACGAATTAAAAAGCGAATAGATTTTTCATTTCATTCCACCAACTATAAAATGCAAACAGGCTCAGCAGCACTGTTTGAAATTAGAAAACTGTTGGTAACAGAATAGCAAAAGAAGTTATTTTTATTACCTTCCAGTCCAGTCCAGATATGGAAACACTCAAAAGATTATTTGGTTAAGAAATTGTTGATTCACATTCACCAAAACCTTGAAATAAAAAGTCAGCAGAAGTAGACCTAACCACTTCAACACTCGACAGAATAGAAAATCTTTTTCCTAGACGAAACACGTAGTCACAACTAACCAATCCAAACTGTACTTCCCCTTCCTAAAAAAACATTACATTATGGACATTTTTTAATCAAGTTTAGGCAGCAACCAGCATATTTTGTAAAACAAATCTCTCTCGGAGTGATCTAAAAATGCATATTTTGTTTGCCTATCAACATACTAATGACAGCAGATTGATGACAATATCAACAATAAACTGAATAATTTCGGGAAACTATCTCTAAATAAAGAATTGTGTTCCAAATTCCTGCGGGCCAAACAGATTGTTAAACATTAAACAGAAGAGAGAAATCCAGTCAATTTGGTCATTTTTCTGCCCACCCTAATAATCACTCGATGCAACTACCATTAAAATACTGCAGAGCTAAGACAATCAATCTTTTTTAGATTTACTAAGATAATCAACCTTAAGAAGGAAATCAATTTCATACTGACAAATCCAAAGCCAAAGTGACTCAAAAATGACATCTGCCTTAACCATACTATGAGTAGGTCCTTGGCATATATATCAATTACATAACACCCATGTATCCAGTGACAACAATAAATTCATACAAAATTTGCATATATTAATAACATCAGCAAAGATTTCAATAGTTATCACGCATCACCACTGAAAATGGAAGTAATGGTATGTGCCGACTATATAATTTGATATCACAGGAGAAAACTTTTGTCAAATATATATATGAAAAAAAAAAAAAAAAAAAAAAACTCACACTAATAGAAACTAAAGAAAAAAATGGAAAAACCATGTAAAATATCCTTTGAGCAAACATCTCCAACATTCCATGGATGCGAACACGAGAAGGGTCTAATTTAAAGCATCCATGAACAAAAATAATTGTAAATATCAAATAAACTCTGCAAATCCATCAAGAAAACAGATGTGCATCACAGGATACAGAAAATTGTGATGATTACTTGTGTGCAGACATCATGGTCCAAGACAAGCAAACTTTTAATCCTACCTCCTCTTCCTCCACAAGCTCCAACCATGACTGAAATAGACCAAAAATACGGTTTACTCGAGTATTTCACTAATCTGCAGTTGTTGCCCTATGCCAGGCACGGGGGGCTGGGCTCCAATGGCAACCTGGACCGTTGGATTTCGATCCAACAGTCCAGATTTCGAAAGAGAAAATAATTCTTTTTTATAATTTTTTTTCTTTTTTGCTGGTTTAGCACGTGGCGCTCAACTGGAGGGCGCTCCAGTACTGAAGTGGCCCCCACTCCCCCTATGCCCACTAAATCAAGTACAATATTCTACAATGCCTAAGCAACCGTTCCACCCTCCGCATGGGAAACCCAACCAGACCTAGAAACTAGTCCTAAATTTATGGGATTGCATTAATTGAAACTTATACAAGCAACCACAATGAAAATGCTAGAAGGTTAGATTGTGCTACTACACATAGAGCAATACACTTTCTAGAAATGGTGTATAGCAAGTGTATAATCAGATATCATAATTCAAACATCCTATTTCCTAAGACCCTCAAATCCTAGAATGTCTATAGAGGCCATAACTCACAAAAAATAATTCCAGGTTTTGCGATGGACATGTATAAACACAACTAATACAGCTATTTTATCATTAAAACATGACAAACTAATAATAACACCTCATAAGCATACCCCAACTTATCATTTCACCATTGCCCATTCAACAAGAGTCGTGTTGTAATATACTTGTACTGCCACACATTTATTGGAATTTCACCAGGAAATCTGCAAAATGCTTCACTATAGGGTTCTATAAACAATAAATAAAAAGCCAAAAATCTATCCCAACATGGCTCACAACAAATTTTAGCTAAATTAAACAATAATTACGCATGAATTTTAATTTTTCTCTTTTTGAAAGAAAGGACAAATACCCGAGGGATGCTTCCAATAAATTCAAGTGAAGAAATCAATTAGCAAATATGATGGAACATTGATTGACACAGCTATTTCCCCAAGCCCATGCTCGTGGGGATGGATGGATACCTCACAATTCACTCAAAATTCAACAATAAGTACATTAAAAATTGAAGTAGAATATTGCAGAACTTTGAAAGCAAGTGATTAACGCTTATATACAGAAATGACAACATGAGAAAATAACAGATTTCTTCGAGAAACGAACTGCCTAACCCAAACAGTCTCTGTCCTTCGAGTCTCGTGGTTTTTAAATTATAATTTTAATCCAGAAGCACGTTAAAACCACACAATAAAAAGATTATATGGCCAAAACTAAAAGGTATAAGGGAAAAGATTCCAAAATAAGTTCATCCAGCCATTGTCTGCGACATTCACCCAGTGAAGCTATACTCAGAATCAATTTTGAAGTCAAGTTTAGTATTTATTTTGTTCATATTCAGATGATCAAGATTTAGCATCCAAAATCAAAACTTGTAACTCCACAAGAAATTTTATAAGCATCCCACGCAAGTGATTTTATTTGAGCTCAACAAATTCAATTCAATACCATGAGTGCTTGCACAGATAAAACATGTTTATTCATCTAGTGATAGCAAGATAGATTCATTCACAGCTATAAAATCATTGCATTTGTCTAATATCGCATCACAAATCTACTAGCTCCAATATAAAGTTCCAATTCATCCAATACCAATCACTAATTCACTCACTCGGACATCACAGTATAATCAAAATATAACAAGAAGCGAAAACAGTGTGTAAATCAAGAAACAAGCATACGCAATCAACCCGCGGTGTTCCTCTCCTCCATCAGCCAAAGAAACCATCAGATTCGTGGAAGCCCTGGCTGCCCACAGCACAAATATTGCCGACACAGAAAACCGAATCACCCCGCCCTGCGGCAAGAACAGAGAGAACGCCGCTAAGATCACCACCGGTAGCATACAATAACCAACCACGCTGGTACACGTGTGCAAGTCAAGATTCCCATTTCGTCCGGCTAACATGTTAAAAACGACATATAAAAAGATCGAAGACACCACGATCCAACCAAGAATAACACCAAATTGAAGCTTCCCAGCGAGGAGTTGAAAGAGTCCAAACGAAAGGTAGAGTACAATCGGACCGGAAAGATCCGAATCTTTGTGGACCGTCGGATTTACCCGAAACGGGTTTAAAATTGATTTTGTTTTTTTCCAGATTTGGTCGGGGTGGATACCGAGCTCGTCGAGTAACGGTTCTTCGTCGTCGAATGAAGCGAGCCCACCGGATGACGTGGAAGCGGAAATTGGACCACCGTATGATGCAGGAGTTGCGGAACCGATATCGAATGACATGAAGGGGATCGCGGAGCTAGCGGGGCGGTTGGGCTGAAACGGCGCCGTTGGGACTCGGCGCTGGTTAATGGTGTTGGCGGTGGTTGGGTTGCCGCCCGAAGGGAAGATTACTGGCGGGACTGAAAATTCCTTCGTCATCGTTATTTGAAATTAGGGTTTTTTATTATTTCAAATCAACGTTTGATAATTGAATAGATTTCTTCTTTGGGGGTTTTTTTTTTTTTTGATTTGGATCGCCTGTTCGGGAGGGATGAAGATGGAGTTTGACAAACGTACAATGAGTGATTCTGATTATATATTGGAGAGTGTGAAGGGTATTTTTGACCTCTTAAGTGAATTGTTTGCCCTTTTTTGCACTAGTTTTGGCTTTTTAACCGAGAGAGAGCGATTGAGTGACGTTTAACGCATGGCAAATTTACGTTACTGCCAATCTTTCACAATGCCTTTCCACCTTCGTCCGAATTCCGATCCCATCGTGCCGTATTGTTTTGTTATATTTTATTATGGGATAAATAACACTTGAACCCCTAGTGTTTAGGGAAATATATATAAAACCCATCATGTTTCAAAAAAAAAACATCATCAAACTCTCTATTTCTTAACATATTTTATTTATTTTAACAGTAAAATGATTAATATATTGGACAGTTTAATCGAAAATCGATAGGTCAATTTGCGATTAATCGAAAATAATTTGAAAATAATCGAAAATGGTAAAATTGATATTTTGCATGATTGAGGATAAAAAAAATAAATTAAAGTCTCTCAAAATTCTCAAAAATCACTAAAAATCATTCATTAATGATTAAAAATTACTAAACAATTTAAGAAATTTATTACCCTGATAATAATTAGTTTAAGTCAAAATATATTTACATTTTTCTAATTTTTTAAGAGAATAATTCTATTTTTCATATAAAATATCAATTGAAACTTCAAAAAGTTATTAAAAATTAAAAAAGTGAAATCAATCAATTTTTGGGAAATCATAAGTTAGAAATCAGCTGATTAATCCGTTAAAATAGCTCGTGTATGTTACAAATAATATGTTTGGTCACTGTGTTCTTACAAAGGAATTTGAACAACAGTAAATACAACACGGTTGTTACAATAATAAACAATACAATAGTAATAATAAAAATGACATGACAACAACAGGCAGTGAACGAGAGTCAGTCACAGTGGTAACGGCAGGAACAGATCAGGAACAAATGCAGTGCAAACCGAGAGGATTCCGAGGCTTGTTGATGCGGCAACAATCTCCTTAAAACAAATTTGTCCCCTACCGAAATGGTGCAGCAGAACGCGAGACGTTTGTTTCCCAGGATGCAACGGAAAAATAAACGACAATGGGCACCACCATAATCGTTTTCAAACGAACCAAGATGTATTCGAACTCTTTCCACAGAAAAACAGTAAAGGAAATTTATTTTTCTTGCTATTCTCTCAAGGAAAACGAAAACAATGTACTTATTAAAACAAAATAAACACACCAATTAAAATCACATTAGTGGGGGACATTTCATTTGAAGTAACCACTAAATTAATTAATAGAGTTAATTTGAGTGTTATGGAACTTCAAAAGGCTTGGAAAAAATGAAGAGGCTTGCAAAAATTGGCTGGGCCGAGCCCGCACAATTTGGTCCGGCATTCGTGTACGCAGGACACGCGGGTGCACACGAGCCAAGCTTGATTCGGATTTGATTTGCACCCCCCCCCCCCCCCCGCGCACGTAGAGAGAGCCTCTATCCTTATAACTCTTACCCATCTACTAATGAACAATCATATATAAGCATAATTTTCTCTCTATAGCTTTCCCATATGGGACAAGCTAACTTCTCTTTATTTTCCAACACCAATGGGTGAACTTTGAGCAACAATTTCTCATTCACCCAAGGACCATTTTAAGCATATGAATATACCATTTCGAAGTACTCACGGAGGAGTATCCGAATCATTCAAAGTGCAGTGGCAGCCTCTTCGGCTTGCCAACTTGCTTCAGCCTCTGGGCTTAATATGGCAGCCGCTATGGCTGGCCAAGGTGTTGCTGCCTCTGTGGCTAGACAACATGTTGGACATATGAGCCATGTCAACCCTACTGCGGAAAAACCTGAAAAATTTAGTGGACAAAATTTTAAATGATGGCAACAGAAAATGTTTTTCTACTTGACCACGTTGAACCTTGCGAGGTTTCTAAAGGAAGATGCTCATGTACCCGCGGATGGTAGATTGATATCCAAGTGATCAGTGCAATCGATGCTTGGAAACTTCTGAATTCCTATGTAGGAATTATGTGCTTAATGGGCTAAGTGATTCCTTGTACAGTGTGTACGCCGGAATGAAAACAGAAAAAGGGCTTTGGGAATCTTTAGATCGAAAATATAAAACTGAGGATGCCGGTACTAAGAAATTTATCGTGGACTGTTTCCTTGATTTTAAGATGGTTGATTCTAAAACTGTGTTAAGCCAAGTACAAGAACTGCAGATTATTCTAGCAGAAATTCATGCTGAAGGGATGAGTTTAAGTGAAACATTCCAAGTAGCCTCGATAATTGAGAAACTACCACCTGGTTGGAAAGATTTCAAAAATTATCTAAAACATAAGCGAAAACAGATGAGCATTGAAGACCTGGTTCTTAAGCTCATAATTGAAGAAGATAATCGAGTATCTGACAATAGAGGAATATCTCATGAGGCCAAAGCAAATGTTGTTGAACATGGCCATAAGAACAAGAACCATAAGAACAAAGGGTCAAAGATGGGCCCTAAAGGAGGAGTTTCCAAGAAATCCAAATTTTAAGGAAGATGCTTCAACTGTGACAAAATGGGTCACAAGTCTTCTGAGTGCAGACTGCCGAAGAAGAAAAAGAATCAAGAGGCTAATGTGATGAAAAATATGACTCAATATGTTTCAGACATTAACCTTTCAGCTGTGGTTTCTGAGGTGAATCTGGTGGGTTCTAACCCAAGAGAGTGGTGGATTGACACTGGTGCCACTCGACATGTGTGCTCGGACAAGAACATGTTCTCTTCATTTGAGCCTACTGGTAATGGGGAAAAATTATACATGGGAAATTCAGCAACATCTGAGATTGAAGGTCAAGGCAAGGTGATTCTGAAGATGACCTCTGGGAAAGAGTTGACTTTGAACAACGTTCTGTATGTGCCAGAAATACGGAAGAATCTTGTGTCTGGATCACTTCTGAACAAGCACGGATTCCGGATGGTGTTTGAGTCTGATAAAGTAGTTTTAACTAAAAATGGGATGTATGTGGGAAAAAGGTATGTAACTGATGGGCTCTTTAAGCTCAATGTAATGGTTGTTAAACCTAAGAATATCAATAAAGCTAGTTCTTCTGCTTATATTGTTGTGTACTCTAATCTATGGCATGGTAGATTAGGACATGTTAATTTTAATTCATTACGGAAATTAATTAACATGAACCACATTCCCAATTTTAAAATTGATAACAAACATAAGTGTGATACTTGTGTTGAGGCAAAACTGACTAGATCATTTTATTACCTTTATTGATGATTGCACAAGATTTTGCTATGTGTATTTGATGAAAAGCAAGGACGAAGCTATAGAGAAATTTGTTCTCTATAAGAATGAAGTTGAGAATCAACTGAATAAAAGAATTAAGGAGTTGAGAAGTGATCGTGGTGGTGAGTATGTTTTCCCTTTTGAATCACTTTGTGAACAAAATGGAATCATAAATCAAACCACAGCTCCTTATTCACCTCAATCCAATGAGATTGCAGAACGGAAGAATCGTACCTTGAAAGAGATGATGAACGCTATGTTAATCAGCTCTGGCTTACCTCAGAATATGTGGGGAGAAACTGTCTTATCAGCTAATTACCTTTTAAATAAGGTACCACGGAAAGAAGTTGGGAAAACTCCTTATGAAATGTGGAAATGAAAAATACCTTCCTATAAATTCCTACGAGTGTGGGGGTGTCTTGTCAAGGTAGTCATTCCTCCACCTAAAAAGGTGAAGATAGGACCAAAAACTGTTGATTGCATTTTCATAGGATATGCACATAACAGTAATGCTTATCGATTTCTTGTGCATGAGTCTAATATACCAGATATTCACAAGAATACGATAATGGAGTCGAGAAATGCATCATTTTTCGAATATGTTTTTCCTTGTAAAACTAATTCGAATTCAAATGTGCACAAACGGGCACATGAGACTATAATTGAAGATAGTCCGGACCGAGAACAAATAAATGTTCCAGAGGATCAACAAGTTGTTGAACTTGAACCAAGACGTAGAAAAAGAGCTAGAACCGAAAAATCATTTGGTCCAGATTTTCCGACATTTTTGCTAGAAAATGATCCTCAAAGCTATAACGAAGCTGTAAGGTCACATGATGGTGCTTTGTAGAAATATGCTATCAATAGTGAAATTGAATCCATCTTACAAAATCACACATGGGAGTTAGTGGATCTTCCTCCAGGATGTAAACCTTTAAGGTCCAAGTGGATTTTCAAAAAGAAAATAAAGGCAGATGGATCAATTGACAAGTACAAAGCAAGACTTGTAATTAAAGGTTACAGACAACGTGAATGTCTTGATTACTTTGATACTTATTCTCCTGTAACGAGAATAAATTCCATAAGGATGATAATAGCGATTGCAGCTTTGCGCAATCTTGAGGTACATCAGATGGATGTGAAAACAACCTTTCTAAATGGAGATTTAGATGAAGAAATTTACATGGAACAACCTGAAGGCTTTATAGCTCCAGGACAAGAAAAGAAAGTCTGTAAGTTGGTTAAATCCTTGTATGGATTAAAACAAGCTCCGAAACAGTGGCATAAAAAGTTTGATGACACCATGTTAGCAAATGGTTTCAAAATCAATGAGTGTGATAAATACATTTATGTCATAGAAACAGAAGTTGGCTATGTCATTTTATGTCTCTACGTTGATGACATATTGATTGTCGGGAGTAATGTTAAAATGGTGAAATCTACCAAGAATATGCTGAAATCCAAGTTTGAGATGAAAAACATTGGTTTAGCAGGTGCCATTCTGGGAATAAAGATATTGAGAAGTCCTGATGGACTTATTCTTGATCAGTCGCATTATGTGGACAAGATTCTTGGTAAATTTAACAATGATGATTCTGCTGTGGCTAGAACTCCTTTAGATGTGAGTCTACACCTATCAAAGAATATGAGACATGGTATATCTCAAGTAGAATACTCTAGAGTGATCGGGAGTTTGATGTATCTATCGAGTTGTACAAGGGCTAATATAACTTGTACAATAAACAAGCTCAGCAGATATACGAGTAATCCAGGGGTTGATCACTGGAAATCAATAGTGAGAGTACTAAGGTACTTACGTTTTACTCGTAATTATGGGTTGCACTATCATAGATATCCAGCTGTAGTCGAAGGATACAGTGATGCTAATTGGATATCTGACATGAAAGACTCAAAGTCTACCAGTGGCTATGTGTTTACACTAGCAGGTGCAGCTATATCATGGAAATCCTCCAAACAGACTGTGATAGCCAGATCTACAATGGAATCAGAATTCATTACATTAGACAAGTGTGCTGAAGAAGCAGAATGACTTCGAAATTTTCTAGAGGATATTCCAAGTTGGCCTAAGCCAGTGCCAACAATTTGCATTCATTGCGATAGTCAATCTGCAATTGGAAGGGCACATAACAATATGTATAATTGTAAGTCTAGACATATTCGTCGTAGACACAATACCGTTAGACAATTACTCTCTACTAGAGTTGTTTCGATTGACTATGTAAAGTCAAAGGATAACATTGCGGATCCGCTAACCAAATGGTTAAATAAAGAGTTGGTTGTGAAATCATCGAGGGGAATGAGACTAAACCCCATTAGATAAATGTTTATTACGAAGGAAAACCCAACCTTGTTGACTGGAGATCCCAATATCTAGGTTCAATGGGACAACCTACTCGTAAAAGACATAATTGATTCACTGTTGGGGGGGTTACCATCTAATCCATTCCTATGGTGAAATGAAACAGTGATGCTCGTATGGATTGAGGTTAAGCAAAGGCTTTTAATGATTCTTATGCGTCGGGAATCCGAGCAGAGTATTACGATATGCTCTTAAATAAGAAATCACCTATGTGAGAGAGAAGTGGGGCCGCTTTAAAGGGAATTGTACGGGGCTCAATTTTTAGAAACTCTTGCAGAACCAGGTTGATGTTCATGGCCAAAATGAACATAATAATGAGAACTCAGATGTGTTAGGTTAAATATCTGTGTGATATATATTCTCCATTTACATGAACGGCAGTTGTTCAATGACATCGCGTCCACTGTCAGCCAGTAAATGAGATATATTTTCACAAGGGAAGGTTCAAAGGTTGAGGCCTACCTATCATATGCAGGTGTTGAACCGTTGAACTCTTCTAGGTCAAAATAAAATGTTTTATAAAATAATTTTATTTGACGTTTTTTGCCAATTTCATTCATGTGGGGGATTGTTGGAAAAATGCTTATGAGTAAGCATTTTGAGGCTCAATTTTAAGCATGGTCCACTACGTGTTAGTGGTTGTTATTGAATGATTCGGATACTCCTCCGTGAGTACTTCGAAATGGTATATTCATATGCTTAAAATGATGCTTGGGTGAATGAGAAATTGTTGCTCAAAGTTCATCCATTGGTGTTGGAAAATAAAGAGAAGTTAGCTTGTCCCATATGGGAAAGCTATAGAGAGGAAATTATGCTTATATATGATTGTTCATTAGTAGATGGGTAAGAGTTATAAGGATAAAGACTCTCTCTACGTGCGCGGGGGGGGGGGGGGGGGGGGGGGTGCAAATCAAATCCGAATCAAGCTTGGCTCGTGTGTGACCGGCATAAACACACACGTATAACGCAAGCGCACGTATCGTTCAAGTAGTATAAAAATATCGATCCCACGAGGACTTAATTCCTACTGTTGTTATTAATTATTGAATCTATTTAATTACAAATATCTAATTAAAAAGGGAGAATGAAATTGATTGCTGATTGATTTGGGTGATTGAAGATTTGCTAAATAAATAAATAAAAAGAAAAGAAGAAAATACTAAGGAAAATACAGATAAAAAGATATAAGGTTGTGATTTCCTTTAATATCATTTAAAAGATGAAGTGATTATTTTATGTCTGTGTAATAAATAAGTTTACTAACCTGGAACACTAAATTATGTAAAAGCCTCTTCCGATGGTCAACAACAAATACCCAGTATAACCCAATTGAACCATATTTCTATGTCAACCACATTACCTGGATTCATTAAGTCTAAGTTCCAATTATGCTACCCCGCCCGACAGGTATATTCCTATCTGTAAGGAAATCTTTAAGTTATCTATCCTAAAGGAATATCGTGGGCTATTAAGTCTAAGGCTGAAACCTAAAATCCCTATGTCTAGTTCATTTTTAGATTTACCATATCAATCTTATTGGTGATCAGACAATAAAAAGCATTAAGCTTAAGACTTAATAAGTAAACTTATAAATTACCCAAACTATAAAATAACCCCTTATAAACTAGTAATATTAAAAGTCATCACAACCCCTAGATAACTAACACATAACTAGGACTAATAAAAACATAAAATAAAAGACATAAAATAAAAATACTAAAGTAAAATAAAATAAAATGTTAAGGTAAAAGGAATTATTTCTACTACTACTTATTTAGATATCTCTCATTAAAATAATATATAAACTTGTGATTATTACCAGCCATAAAGGCGGAACCAAAATAACCAGCCATAAAGGCGGAACCAAAATAACCACCAATAAAGGCGGAAAGGAATATATGTTTATTACCCCACCGACCAATCTGGCGGTATCCTGATTAAGTCCAATTTAAATAGTAAATATATTATTTTTAAGGGAGATTAATCTAAATAGTAATAGTAAAAGAAATTACCTTTCACCCGAACATAAGGAAATTACCTCATCACGGTAAATAGTAAAAACTGTAAAAAAGTAAATAGTAAATAGTAAAAACTGTAAAAGAAGAAAGTAAAAAGTAAAAATTAAATTACTATTATTACAAAAAGTAATTAAAAATTATTTACAAAAGTAAAAAAAAGTAAAAACTAAAGACTTTTAGAGAGAGAAACTCTCTCTTTAGAAAGATTTGAAGAGAGAGGATGGGATACAAATTTCTGAAATCGGGTGCTGAATTTATAGGCATCAATAGGGTGCGCGCGTCGCGCCGCGCGCTACAGTGACATGTGTCACTTGCTGGTTCGTTGACTCAGATCTGATCCGCTGACGTGGCACTGTTCATGACGTCATTGCTGACGTCACTCTGAGGCATGATTGTCGGCAACGTCTGATCTTGACACGTGGCATGGGCGCATTTTAGCACGGCCGTTGTGATTTTGACACGTGTCCTGGCGCAAGTTAGCATAGATGATGATTTGGCACGTGAGACGTTGATGATGATGACACGTGGCAGCGCACGTTAGCAAGTCTTCTGTGATGGTGACACGTGTCACGGCGCACGTTAGCAAAGTCAAACTTTTCAAATTCTTGACCCGTTGACCACGGCGCATTTTAGCAGAACCGGTGCACGCTGGGCGTCGCGACGCCAAAGCTATGCGCGGCGCGACGCGCAGAAGACATAAATATCCCAGTTAGCGCATTTTTGTCCGGATTTGCCCCAAATTGCCTCCAGTGCTGTCCAAACTTTATTTATCTGTAAAATAACAACAAAACACATCAAAACGTTCATAAAACTCGAGAAACAATACAAAACATTAGGTCAAATGAGTGGGAAATAGTGATATAAATACCACTCATCACACCCCCCCAAACCTAACATTTTGCTAGTCCTCGAGCAAAACAGAAAATAAAATAACATGAAAATAAACTTTAACTAAGCCACTTTCGTAGGGATCGGATTGCATTTAGCGTATGCAACAAGCCTTTAAACCCCTAGGTGTCCCTAGTGGACGAGTGTAGTCTCGTGAGGGCTTACAGCAATGATACCCACAAACATTTTACAAAAGTAAAAAGTTAGTTAAAACTAATGCACACAAAAGCAAAAAAGACAAGCGAAAAGAGAATAAAGAAAGTTAGTGACTAATCAGGTGAAAATTCTACTCCAAGTTACTGGTTGTTTTGTTTCTTTCTAAATTACCGAATAAGTAAATTCTCCGATTATTTTTACCATTCTTCATATACACAGCTAACAAAATATTAATCAACTCATTTTTGCCCACAACAGTCATAAGTGCAGTTGACAAGAGAGTAATATTTTTGTCCTAAAGTTCTATCAGATTTCACACCTTTTTTGTAGCAATGGAATAATTTTTTTTTGATTTTCTGATTTTTTTTGATTTTTTTCTCTATTTTTTATTTATATACAATACCATCCGTCTATGTAACGAGCTTTGGGTCGGTGGCTCCCAAACCAGTTGGCTTTAGGGCACCAGGTGTTAAGACACCCCTACGAACTTAATTACTCAGACTTCAGATATATATATTTTTGCAGCATCTTCGATCCATGTAACGAGCTTTGGGCCAGTGACTCCCAAACCAGTTGGTTTTAGGGCACTAGGTGTTAAAACACCCTTACAGACTTAATAACCCGGATCTTAGATACTTATTTTTAAATTTTTTTTTTTTTTTTACTCCATCACTATTTAGAGATGCTTCCTCCAATTAAACTATAGCACAGAATATTACAAACTTTTCAATTTTAGCTCACGACTGTATGTTCCTTGTAAGTTCATAATACCTGTCAACTGAACATATGAAGATTCATTTTAGTCAGATTTATGGAGAATTCACAAATTAAATAATTCAAAATGAAATAAACAAAAATTAACTTATTTCAAAAAAAATGGTTTGAGATACGTCTCAGGAGTGGAAATTCCTTACTCGGCTACTTTTACCAATTTCACCTTTTTAGTCAAAATAAAAACACAAAAAAATGCAAAATATTTTTGTAATTTTGAAAATTTTTCAATTTTTTTGTATTTTTCAAAAAATTTTGGACTAATAAAATAAAAAACAACTAAAAACAAGGTACTAATCAACTAAATCCCTCCCCCAAACCTAAATGAGACATTGTCCCCAATGTCTTAAACAGTAAAAGGAGAGTTAGAAGGTTGTACCTGGTTAGCTGAAATCTACAGGAAATTAAAGGTTAAGATCCAGATTAATTCGACGCCTCTTACCACGATCGTCCTCAGACCAATTTATCTTTGATAGGATAGGGTCAACTTGTGGTTCATAGGCTATAAGTGGTCTATCAGATCCGGAGCAAGTCTGGCAGTGAAGAGGAGTTCTTTCATAGGTTTTGACACGAACCCATTTCTCCGAGCATCATCAAGAAACACACAAAGAAAATCATAAAATCCGTCAACGTTGAGCAACCAATTGGTTTCTGGTGTATGTTCAGGTTCGCCCAAGATAGAACTATAAAAATTTCCTCAAATGTACCAAGCCACCTGGCAAAGCAATAAAAGCATCAGCACGGTTAATCATTTCTACCAGTCGTTCAGACATACCTGACACGATCAGTTCCTCTCTGTTTGATGATCCAATAAGATTTGCCTCTGCCAAGGGTTTTGGGACGATTCCCAAAACGTGACTGCCTTCTTCCTGTACGGCTTTTGAACGATCCCCATAAGTCCGAGATTTCCTCCGCCATATATTAAGTGCATATTTCTTGCAGCTAATACTCGACCCAATTCCCGTGCTGCTTCTATGTATTGTGGTTTAGTACCAACAGTACTTCCACAAAAACACAGATGTTTTCAACTCGTCTTCTTGAAGTGGCTTCCATTTTTTATGTATTTCTTTTTCAAATCAGGATGCCTTCAGAAGTGCAATGACGAGCTGAATTTATAGTACCTGAAAAAGGGTGAGTAATAATAGCAGAAGTATCTTCCAGAGGACGTTTGTTAGCTAAACAACAAAAGAAATCGTGAAAGGTCAAAAAGTCTGGATCCTGTCTACGAAAATAAATATAATTACAACAGAAAAGCGAATCAAAGCAATAATTAAGGCAACGGAATTGTGTACACAATACGCCACTCGCTTAGTATAAATTCATTAGAATGAGTCTCAAGATTTCATTCTTTATTCAGCCATTGCTAATGAATTGTTTCTTATATTTGATTTCCAAAACAATTCCTTCTGTCTTAAAATGCTTCGTTTATTCCTTTCCCTACAAAAATAACACACAAAATTAAAAAGTTCACACAAAATATGAAAATAAATCACAACAAATTGCATGGCTGCCTCCCTGCTAGCGCTGAATTTTTCGTCTTCAGCCAGACGTGACTGAAATCCATATGTCAAGGAGGTTTCATGTCGTTTTGGATGTCCGATTAAAGACAATCCCGTGAGCGTTGCTTTTGAATGGTCTCTTCCAACGGTAAAGTGGCAAAAAGAGTTTTGTCTCATTCAGTGCTCGTGCCACCTTTTTACTCTTTGTTGTTCCAGTGGTTCCTGAAAAGAAAGAAAGAAGATCAGGAGGTCTCGTATGATGCTTGACTTGGAATGGAAATTCCATTCTGTCAAGCTTCTGGACGATATCTTTGATTTGCACTCCCCAAAACAGCGATGTTTTTCCTGAATGCTCTGGATCTTTATTAAGGTCAGACATTTGCTCCTCCATTTGCTCTTCTTTTTGCTCCACCTTTTCTTCACAGATGTATTTGAAAATTTCTGCATTTAGCTCTTCATCTGTCATCTGTGAAATACATGCATCAAAATTGTCAACCTGGGGATGAAAAGAAATGTAAGATTTTAGGTCTTCATCCTCTGATCTGGGTGAAATGATTGTCTCAGGTAGATCTTCTTCAAACATTTTTGCAAAGCATTCTCCAAGATCTTCATTTTGAGGCTTGAAAGTTTGATCCTCCGTTGTTGGTGCAGTTGGAATAAATGGATCAGCTTCCTCCTCGTCAGAGTCAGAATAATAAAAATCAAATCGAGACTTTGCCGGTTCGGGTTCCTGAACTGATACCTCTGGTTGTTGATACTGCTCAGCCTCCTCCTCTGTTGAAATGTCATTGTGAAATGATTGGTACTTGAAGGCTTCATCAGTGTCATCTGAATCTGGTTCTTGAAGTATATAGTTCTGGTTTTCTGTGAATTGTCTGATCTGATCTGTCATTCTCTGTATGGATTCTGTGTCACTCTGAACTTGTGCATCAAATTGAGCTGCTTGTTCTTTGAACATGTGAATCAATTGATCTTCCTTGGATGGTTCTGGTTCTTGATAAGGATCGAAGGAAGATAGTGGATAAGATGAAAAATGTGGCTCTGTGAAATGTGATGGCTCTTCATAGCATGATTGTCTCCAGAAATTCTCCCACTCTGATCGATATATACATTGATCGCTCGGGTGGTTACTATCACAAATCACACATCTCCCCATTTCGTTCTGATGAACAAATGTAGCATTGCTTTGTTCTGGCATCCACTGATAATCATTGGGCTGTTCAACAGGCCACAGAAAACCGGACTGTTGCTCCCAGATTTGGGGTGTATCTTCTTGTAAAGCACGTAGTCTCTCAATCTCCCAGTAGTGTTCCATTTGTAAGTCACCTGAAATTAAAAGAAAGAAATAAAAATTACAGATAAAAATAAAGAAAATTAGATATAAGTAAATTAGATAGCTTCAAAATTAACAACTCAAGAAATATAAGTCCCCGGCAACAGCGCCAAAAACTTGACCGGCGTAAACACACACGTATAACGCAAGCGCACGTATCGTTCAAGTAGTATAAAAATATCGATCCCACGAGGACTTAATTCCTACTGTTGTTATTAATTATTGAATCTATTTAATTACAAATATCTAATTAAAAGGGAGAATGAAATTGATTGCTTGATTGATTTGGGTGATTGAAGATTTGCTAAATAAATAAATAAAAAGATAAAAGAAAATACTAAGGAAAATACAGATAAAAAGATATAAGGTTGTGATTTCCTTTAATATCATTTAAAAGATGAAGTGATTATTTTATGTCTGTGTAATAAATAAGTTTACTAACCTGGAACACTAAATTATGTAAAAGCCTCTTCCGATGGTCAACAACAAATACCCAGTATAACCCAATTGAACCATATTCCTATGTCAACCACATTACCTGGATTCATTAAGTCTAAGTTCCAATTATGGCTACCCCGCCCGACAGGTATATTCCTATCCTGTAAGGAAATCTTTTAAAGGGTTATCTATCCTAAAGGAAGATCGTGGGCTATTAAGTCTAAGGCTGAAACCTAAAATCCCTATGTCTAGTTCATTTTAGATTTACCATATCAATCTTATTGGTGATCAGACAATAAAAAGCATTAAGCTTAAGACTTAATAAGTAAACTTATAAATTACCCAAACTATAAAATAACCCCTTATAAACTAGTAATATTAAAAGTCATCACAACCCCTAGATAACTAACACATAACTAGGACTAATAAAAACATAAAAATAAAAGACATAAAATAAAAATACTAAAAAGTAAAATAAAATAAAATGTTAAGGTAAAAGGAATTATTTCTACTACTACTTATTTAGATATCTCCCATTAAAATAATATATAAACTTGTGATTATTACCAGCCATAAAGGCGGAACCAAAATAACCAGCCATAAAGGCGGAACCAAAATAACCAGCCATAAAGGCGGAATATATGTTTTATTACCCACCGACCAATCTGGCGGTATCCTGATTAAGTCCAATTTAAATAGTAAATATATTATTTTTAAGGGAGATTAATCTAAATAGTAATAGTAAAAGAAATTACCTTTCACCCGAACATAAGGAAATTACCTCATCACGGTAAATAGTAAAAACTGTAAAAAGTAAATAGTAATAGTAAAAACTGTAAAAGAAAGTAAAAAGTAAAAATTAAATTACTATTATTACAAAAAGTAATTAAAATTATTTACAAAAGTAAAAAAAAGTAAAAACTAAAGACTTTTAGAGAGAGAACTCTATCTTTAGAAAGATTTGAAGAGAGAGGATGGGATACAAATTCTGAAATCGGGTGCTGAATTTATAGGCATCAATAGGGTGCGCGCGTCGCGCCGCGCGCTACAGTGACATGTGTCACTTGCTGGTTCGTTGACTCAGATCTGATCCGCTGACGTGGCACTGTTCATGACGTCATTGCTGACGTCACTCTGAGGCATGATTGTCGGCAACGTCTGATCTTGACACGTGGCATGGGCGCATTTTAGCACGGCCGTTGTGATTTTGACACGTGTCCTGGCGCAAGTTAGCATAGATGATGATTGTCGGCACCGTTGAGATGATGACACGTGGCAGCGCACGTTAGCAAGTCTTCTGTGATGGTGACACGTGTCACGGCGCACGTTAGCAAAGTCAAACTTTTCAAATTCTTGACCCGTTGACCACGGCGCATTTTAGCAGAACCGGTGCACGCTGGGCGTCGCGACGCCAAAGCTATGCGCGGCGCGACGCGCAGAAGACATAAATATCCCAGTTAGCGCATTTTTGTCCGGATTTGCCCCAAATTGCCTCCAGTGCTGTCCAAACTTTATTTATCTGTAAAATAACAACAAAACACATCAAAACGTTCATAAAACTCGAGAAACAATACAAAACATTAGGTCAAATGAGTGGGAAATATGATATAAATACCACTCATCAGTGTGCACCCGCGTGTCCTGCGTACACGAATGCCGGACCAAATTGTGCGGGCTCGGCCCAGCCAATTTTTGCAAGCCTCTTCATTTTTTCCAAGACTTTTGAAGTTCCATAACACTCAAATTAACTCTATTAATTTATTTAGTGGTTACTTCAAATGAAAGGTCTCCCACTAATGTGATTTTAATTGGTGTGTTTATTTTGTTTTAATAAGTACATTGTTTTCGTTTTCCTTGAGAGAATAGCAAGAAAAATAAATTTCCTTTACTGTTTTTCTGTGGAAAGAGTTCGAATACATCTTGGTTCGTTTGAAAACGATTCTGGTGGTGCCCATTGTCGTTTATTTTTCCGTTGCATCCTGGGAAACAAATGTCTCGCGTTCTGCTGCACCATTTCGGTAGGGGACGAATTTGTTTTAAGGAGATTGTTGCTGCATCAACAAGCCTCAGAATCCTCTCGGTTTGCACTGCATTTGTTCCTGATATGTTCCTGCCGTTACCACTGTGACTGACTCTCGTTCACTGCTTGTTGTTGTCCTGACATTTTTATTATTACTATTGTATTGTTTATTGTTGTAACAACCGTGTTGTATTTACTGTTGTTCAAATTCCTTTGTAAGAACACGGTGACCAACCATATTATTTGTAACAGTGTATCGATGTCAATTTAAATTGGTTAAAATCGAGCAAGTCGAATCATTCAAATAACGATTTATTAACGAATTGGAGTTTACATGTTTGTTTACAAACAATACGGTTTTTTTTTTATCTCTTTTCACCCGACTAAATCTGAAAAAATTATGGAGAGTGGGGGTTTTATGCCGGCAATTTATAAAGGGACACATTTATGTACCCTAATCAACGTGATATATATTTGTCTGCTTTTAGGTATGCTTCATGACTAAGGACTAAGCTCTCACAATCTGCACATATTTATTCCCTAAGTAAGACTCTATGCATGGTTAGTTTTTGGCATGCAAGTGTTGAGTGTGCATGTTTGGCACCGTCAAGCTAGCTTCCTTATATGATAAATTCGCGCGGAAAATGATGAATTAGAAGTATTTATGAAGTATTTAAGTTTTTCATAAAATGGAAAAATAGTAAATTGACAAATAAAGTTAATATTAATAGAGTTGTTATAACAACAATGAGTTTTTTTAATTTTTAAATATTATATAGATTTCGATTAGTTTTATCAAACATTAGGAGTTATGTTTATTTTCCCCAATAAAAATGTAGATTCATAATGGATCCTATGTTATACTATTGATCGAGTGTAACAATTCATAAACAAATAAACAAAGTATTATATTTATTATATATAATAATAATAATATTAACATCAAATAATTATTAGTATGCTCACTAAGAAGATAATTAAATTGATGTTTGAACTGATTATATTTTATATAAAATAAAATTGGTCGCTACCACTCCACATCTCCTATTATCCACGATTAAAATTGACATTTTTTGTTGACATTAATAGTAATATATGTTTATATATATATTAGATATTGTCCGTATCTACAGTACAATGTTACAGAATTTACCATTGTCATTTTTAGAGAGATTTTATAATTAAAGGATTATGTTTTTTGACTTGTTTGGTAATTTTCAGAGATATTATATGATGAAATGATTTTATTTTTTGATTTGTTTGGTAACTTACAAGTTACAATTATCATTTTGAGAGAATTTTATAATGAAAAGGATTTTGCATTTGCCATTAGTTATAATAAAAGGATATGCGTCGCAAATTAAACCACATAAATATAAATATTTTGATATATTATCTATTTTAATCTTAATTATCTATTTCACCCATACTATTATACTTTATAATATAAATATAACAGCTTTACCCATATTTTGTCAAGGTTGATTGTGGAAGACTAATTTTGTTAACATATTTTACATATAGATTTGTCACAATTTATATATGACTACATGGTTTTATCGAGCGCTTTGTTGGACCGGAATACAATTGACCGGATCGAATAAAACCGAACCGAGAACAGAACCAACCCTCCATTACAAGAATGGAAGATACCAAGAACTCAAGTCCAAGTCAACCCCGCGCAAAAGCAAAAGCAAAAGCATCCACAAAGCACTTTCGGCTTTCCTTAGAACCCCAACCAGCCTGGCCTTGTTCTTCAACAACACAGGCCAATTATCTTCATTAGGATCATTCCTCTCTCCCTCAATTTCTAGGTTTTGTTTGTGGAAGCTGACGCCAAACATGGAACAAGAAACAGAAGCATCCGTTTCGAAAGCCGTGGCAGTGACAGCTTGCGTATTAATGACATTGTCGTATGTTGGCATTCTTTATGCTCCCACTTTCATCCTGCGGCTCCCACCTCCTTCGTCTCTCAAGCATTACCTGATCCGACGGTTCATATGCGCTGCCATATCTTCTATCATCTCGCTCATCTTCTCTGCTTTCGTCCTCCCGGTAAGTCATTCTTAATATTCTTGGAATTTGCTTATAAAAGATCTTGAGATTGTTACTTTTTAGATTTTTAGTTGCAAAGAAGTAGCTCGTGATCAGTGTCATTTTCGCAATTTTTGTTTCTAAACTTAATTTGACAAAAATTACATAGTAGTTTTGCTTAGTGTGTATTATTGAGTTCTTGGTGGTTTCATTTAACTAATTGGTTAATAGTGCATTTTCAGTGCTTTTTAGAGAAGCACTTAATATGTGATTCTTTAGAAAGCACTTATTTATTCAGGAAAAAAAAACTTAAAGATGATAGCCAGGTACTTTATAAAAGTGCACTTTCAGGTATAAAATAATTTTGCTCAAAGTGCTTTCTGAAAAAGCTCCCAAATGCGACTCTTTGAAAATGGCTTTCAATTTTGCAATACCATTTCTGCTCTGCAAATATATTGCATCAGTTTGGCATTTAACATTTACTGTTTGACGCTTTGAACATGGTTGTTTCTTTCTTAAATAAAGTAAAATAGAATCTCTGTTAATTATGCTCCAATGTCCTTGTTATCTGTAGCTATTTTTTACTTCTTCTTTTTCCGAATGAGGAGAAGCTGACCAATGTCAATTTATTTACTAATGATAGATAAGAAGCAGGGAGACATCAGATAGACTGGGTGTTTATGGCATTCGAGTGGACCATATGGTGAGTATTAAAAGTTTGATTGATATTCGATAATGTTAACTCTCTTCTTTTATCCATTGTAATACGAGTATGGGTGCAAGGAATGATCCATCTGTTTGCCCATGGTAATTATTATTTTATATTATCGTATGGTCTGCAGATTGGAAAAGGGTGACTGATTGCTAAATTTGCATCTTGAAATGCAATTTCTATGAAACAGTGGCAAGCTGTGGTCTTTCCGCTCTTCCTGACTTCTTTAATGTATGCTGGAAGTTTGGTCCTGAAGTCTCTGTTACTGTTGAATTCATGGACAACAAATATGAATAATGGTGGAGGACTTTCATTAGACTGTATCAAAATTGTGCTGCGGACATTCTGCGATCAGTTGTTTGCTACTGCATCCAATGTTATGGCTTGGCGTAATTTTGTCGTGGTGAGTTTGTTTACCATTTTTATATTTTGAACTTTTGGTCGATTGAAAATGATCATATTTTGTGTCCTAAAGGTGTATTACCAATGATTTACCATAGGAATTTGTCAAATCATAGGCAGTTTATGGGAGTGAGATTCAAATTTGCATGCATTCTATATGTATATAAGCTTTTATGAAACTTTTATTCCATGTTTATTTATTTAGTTTTCTTTTTGGGCAATCAAAACTGGTATTTTGTTTACATTGGATAGCACTAGATAAGAGTCCTGGATCTGTCTGAAATTGTTTCATCATGAAGGATTCATAAATTTATCAATTCTATTCACCATTTATGTTCTTACTACTTCGTTCAATGGTAATAGTAGTCATTGAATGGGAAAATCAAATAAGTTCCCCCTCAGCCCTTGACACTACTTTATTGAACAGGCACCACTGACGGAGGAGGTAGTGTTCAGAGCATGCATGTTACCTCTACTTCTCTGCGGAGGATTCAAGATATATACTGTCATTTTTCTCTGCCCTGTTTTCTTTAGCTTGGGTAAGTTGATAATTTTTGGTTGAGACTAAAATTCTCGTTTGGTCTGTCAGCATTGTTAGTAGCACTCATCTTCCCTTTGTTTTTACAAAGCCCTTGCAACTTGTTGAGTGGGTAAAGATTTCACTCTTTGATTTATTACATGAAATTATGCCATTATGGTATAAAACATGCTATTAAAACCCCTTGCAGATCACAGTTGTTGGATTATAATAAATGATTATTACTTTACTGGATTAGTTGGTACAACTATCTAACTGGATAGACTAAATTATTACTTGATTTAAATGAAGTGCCGTGTTAGTACCACTTTTGACTCATTACTTGAGTTTAGCGAATGATGATTGCCACGACAATAATAGCATTCTTTCACTTATCTTGTCCTCCGTTTCCTTTTTCTTTCTTATTTTTTTTAATACTGTCCATACTTACTGTAATTTTTTTTTCTGCTTCTGTTACATAAATTTATCCACCACTGTTGTTGAGGTGATTTGTTCTCTGACCAGTCTCTTTGTGTATGATCCTTACTGTGCAGCTCATTTGAACCATTTAATGGAGATCTATAGCGCTCAAAATTTTAGCTTGCTCAAAGCCGTCATGATTGTGGGTATGTATTACTTTTCACTCTTTGCTCCGAATGGATTTGGTTTCTGTAATTCTGCCTAGTAGAATAAGCATCTTGCTATTTCTCTTTTTGGTTTCTTAATTATTATTTATTAACATCTCATTGTCAAACATCTCATGTATCTGTCAGGTCTACAGCTTGGTTACACTGTGGTCTTTGGCTGGTATGCTTCTTTTTTGTTCATTCGGACAGGTGGGTCATTCCTTCTAAATAAGTGTCATGATCATTTACTGGTAGTATTTTTCATCAATTCCCAGTTTTGAGGATGTTTTGGTCAGACATTCATATTTATTATGTTGTTTATATATTTTCTAATTAGCAATTATGATTTTTTTGCGGTATCTGTATATCATGTGGTAACTGTGGTAGAAATCAACTGACTAGGTCATATTGTTGCTATTGTAATTTCTACGCAACAAGCTCACTTGTGCGTTTAGCTATTTGTGAGATCTATCTGTCTTTCTGGATACCTTCTAACCAAGGTTCAAAAACTTGGTATGCGGTGCGAGACGATCTCTCGTGTGAGGCGAGGAGGGCAACCTCTAAAAAAGAAAAAAAATAATTTATTTTAATAATAAATACATAATTGACTTTTAAAAAAACAATTATTATTTTTTAAAAAATAAATAATGTAATACTATACTATATAATATAATAATCTAACAATACAAATATGAATACAAAAAAAATAAGCTCTGTCCTATTTTTAATTAACCCTCAGGTGGGACTAGATATGGATTAGGAAATTCCTCAGCTTACAGTTCAAAAAAATAAAAATTAATCTTATCCAATAGAATGAAAAATTCAAATCATGCAAATTCACCCATAATATAATAAAATAAAAAATCAAAGTGTTAAGTACACTAAGGATTTAATTGCTTAAACAATATTATAATAATAGATTTATTGATTGATTTATTAATTTATCGTTATTAATTAATAATAATAATTAATAAGTTCTCTCTTTCTCTTGTCTGTCAAAACAAAGTTCACATCACTCTGTAATCAGAATACTGATAACAGTTGTAAGCTATGTGATCAGAAGATTAACAACAGATGCAAGTTATATTGATACCTGTTAAATCTTTATCCTACATCTTTAAAAGACAAAACAAGAGAGATATAGAAAATAATACAAAACTGAAAAGAGACAAGACACAATCTTCGCAAAATGACACTATCGTTCTCCCACCACTCCTAACGTTTCTCCTTTCATGTTTCTTTCTCAGTCTTCTCTTCTCAGTTCTCTTTTTTTGTGCTTGAGACGAGGTTTTAAAAGACGCCCAAATGGTTGCTTAAATGTTTTCTCTTCTCTTCTCAGTTCTCTCATTTGTCATTTGGAGGAGATCCGGCGCCGATCTGCTCCATTTGGAGCTGTGAGATCGATGACATGTGTTTTGAGTCGAGGCATCCGCCTCGCACTGCCTCTAGACGCCTCGACTCCAAACACAGCGAGGCGGCCCGCCTCACTTAATTGAGGCGTCTTTTCCCGATTCCATGATCGAGGCGGCACCATCGCTGAGGCGGGTGAGGTGCGCCCCAAGGCGCCGCCTCAATCCGATTGTTAAAACATTGCTTCTAACACAGTGACATTACTTTCATCTTCCTTTTTTTTTTTTTTTTTTTTGCAGGACATCTTGCTGCACCATTAGTTGCTCATATATTTTGCAATTATATGGGATTGCCTGTGATGTTTTCCCGGAGTAGAGGTACAAGTAATCCCAGTGAACCATTTTTTTTTTCCTTTTCATGATCGTAGACTATATATGCATCACTTGCAGATTTGGGATTTGTAAACTTCTATTAATCTTAGTTTAATCATTGATTACCTATGGTTCTCAGTTTTCTGATAATTGCATTCTTTTGGTTTCTATTTTATTTTGTCACTGATTTCTACTTAAAAAGTTTTGAAAATTAGTTTCTTAAGGTTGTGGCAGTAGTTTGCAATTCTAGATCTCCAGGAGAGTATAAATGTTGTGTGGTTTCCGGACTATGCAATATTGGCTGGTGGCATTTGGATTTCAATATCATTTGCCTGTCCGGGATTAAAGGCCCATTGTAACGATTGTAGTCCCTCACAATTGTATATCTAACCAGCTTTCCTGTTAATCTCACCCTTACCTTCATTGATTTTCCTAATTTTCAGGATTAGTGAGTGTAGCGTTTATAGCTGGAATGGTGGCTTTCTTGTGGCTTCTTTTTCCAATCACACGGCCTGATTTGTATAACGACAGAACTAACAATTGCAGATGTTGGCATGGATATTGTTCGTGGAATTAAACTTGTGAAATCTTCAAGAAACGGACATTTTTACTTGCATTTATCTGATTTAGAGTGAAGGGAAATGAAAAAAAAAATGAAAAAGAATTATAACACACTTTCTTTTGCCAATCTTATTGTTTCTGTTTTCTAAAGTTACCCATTTGTCACGTATTAATATTGCTATCGGCATTCGATTTCCAGACTATTTCGTAATGTTATATATGAAGTTGTAATTTGTATGCTTGTATAGATTCACAATCAGTATTTTCAACTAGCGTTCAGCTACAGTATTCATCTCCACAACAAATGAGTAGCAATAATGGGATGATGCATAGAATTATTTTTTTAATCATATAATAATAAATAAAATTTCATTGACATCACAACAAGGTCGTTGTAGTATAGTGGTGAGTATTCCCGCCTGTCACGCGGGTGACCCGGGTTCGATCCCCGGCAACGGCGATTTGTTTTTATTTTTCCAATTGCAAATTTAAAAGTGAATTTCTGCATAGTGCGTTGATTTCAACCTTTCTAAATCTGAACTTTCCCTCCGTTTTTTTCACAGCTTCCAAACAGAAAATGATTTTCAAACGCAACTACAAATTCTCGCTGAATTACAAATCTGCATTCTAGCCTCCCTTAATGTAAGGTGATTTTAATTGAATCTCCCTTGAATCAACAATACATTCGAATCATATATTGAATATGCATTCTATTTAACTTGAATTCTCTCTGTTTATCATACTATCATCATTCTTTTTACTTTGCTTCAGTTTAGTATCTATTACAGTTATGAAATTTTTTCACCATATATATAAATATTGCGCAGTAACTTTTCCAATGTTACTGATTTTAATTTGTTACACCTAATCATGAGGTTATGCAGCCACTAGTAAATTGCATCAAATATATCTAATTGATTTTATCTTCCACATGTTGATGTTCATGGTTGGAGCAAATTTATGCTTAGTTGTAGCTTATAAATGGATATTGAAGTATATAATTTTGAAGCTTCAGTTCAATGTCTTAACATGTTGAAGGAGGTTATTTGAATTAGAATTTATTTTCCTTAATGCATATGAAACCAGTCAACAACTTTAAATTTCATTTATTAGCAGTTCTAACGAACCAATAAGGCAATCGTAGATATATTTATTTATTGTCATCTCACACAAGTTGGTACATAAATGTTGATAATTGGGAGAAAATTGTTCAGCATGTGAATTTCTTTTTTGTAGGATCAATGGTTATAACTGTAAACTAATTGCAGAAGCAGAACAGCCAGCAGTTGCATTTATCTTTCAGGGTTAAGCATTATCAGTCCAGGTACCAATCTGGCTTGCTCCCATGAGTTGTTGATAATAGATATGATTCTATGATGGGGAAATTGTGGGAATGATGTAATGGTAAGTAAATACTGATTCTATATTTGATTGGCTTGGAAGTTTAGTTGAGGGTGTCATGTATGGATTGTTATTATTTAACATAAAAAGATGTCAATGAATGATCTAACTAATACTTACTCAAGAAAATTAAATTTAGTGGGAGTAGCATAGACCTTGTTCTTAGGATCCCAAAGTTGTAACTAAAAGGCCACAGGCTTAGGATTAACTTTTGCAGTCTTTTTTCAATTAGAATTACTTCAAGCACAGTCTAATTCAGAAGGCACCTACTACAGTAGTAGAATGTAGGAAACGTCGTGCACTGAGATTAAATTAAATTAGCTAATTTCTGCAATTGTCAAATAAGAGGACTTTATAGTTTATTAATGATTTTAACTTGAGTCAAAGCCAAATTCTCCTGGAGTTACGGCGTTACTAAAGGCACAAGGCGCAAAGGGTCTTAGGACCTAGGCGCACGCCTCAAAGGGTAAGGCTTGGACCTAATGAAGGTGAGACGCAAATTGTAAATTCAATCAACTAAATTAAACAGAAATTACTGAAAATATATAAAAAAAATAATTACAATAATACAAATTAATGTGTCTATCGAAATTTAAAGATCACCACAAAACTTATCTTAATTTATTAAATAAATATTATATAACTTGATTTCGGGTTAAGTGGGTTAATTCAGGTAGGGGTTTTCTCACACATTTTTATGAGGCACACCTAAGCACGTCTCAAAAACGTGTGCCTATATGTGCACCTGATGAAAATCGCCTGCCCTGACCCTTCACGAGATATTGTAGTCTGAGTTTGAGCTCGAGGCAAACCTAGGCGGCTTTTGATAGGCGCTTTTGGCATCTATGAATTACACGATAAGGAACCATCCTCTTTTCATCTATAACTTCCTACCGTAAGCACTTGCTCATATTCATTCCTCCATATTAAATGCCAATAAATTTTCAAAGTGACAATATGTTAGGGGTAGTGACTAGGATATGAAAGAGTTTTTATTTAGAGAATATCATTTAGGAATAAGATGGTTATTTCTAAAACATTCTTAGGTATGAACATCCGCACATTTTTATAAAACATGTCTGACCTTTTATACTGATAGTTGCAAAATTAAATTTCAGATTTTAATTCCCCAGTGAACATTTTGAATTTCAAAATTTTTAATCTTTTGATATCTATTTGTATTAACTATTAAGAGTTGAGTTTTTGTATCTACATATATTATTGTTGCATGAATAATATGGTAGTAACATTGCATAATAAATTTTTTCCCAAACTAGATAACAAAAAAATATATAGCTTTGCTTACCTAATTCATACTTATTTTTTAAAAATTTCACCGTCAAATTATCGGACCAGACTTAAACGGAAACCACACCTATAGGGGCTTCTTTATTTCTTTCATTCACTTTTTAACAAATATCTTCTTTTGTTTGGTTATGAGAGTCTGAGTTCTTCCTCCTGCTGATCCTTTACTAGTTCTTCTACGGAGATTTTGTTAATGATAGTTTTGGTAATCTTTTCAGCTTCCTTATTGACTTGCTGAGTTGGTTTCTCAGCTCTCTAATGAGTAGATTTGGTGACCTTATCAGAGGTCAGTCAAGTTTGAGTGATTCTGTAAGAGGCCATAGGGTCTCTCTCTTAGATACATTTGAGTTCGATAAGACATTCTTTATATTATCTGATACAGTTTTGCCTTTATAGTCAACCCGCTTATGCCACGAGATGAGGGAGATCGAGGCTATGTCATTTCTTTGAGTTGATATTGTGAGTTACTTTTTCCAAACTTAAATCAATCCTCATTGACTTTCTTGTTTGAATCTGATGACGTTACCATTGATTAGATCTTCCCGTAACTCTCTTCTCACAGAATCTGAATGAAAAGCCCATTTTCTAATCTTATAATATGTCCTATTTCTATTTTCCTTATAGGGTCACTCGCCTCCTCCCTGTACTCTTTCACAGAGAATTAAAAAAGGGCATTTGCTTGTGCTGGTAATTTAAATGGTTCAACTGTTGGGCCATGCACCCTGATCCTAGTCATGTTAATTAGCTCTTTTTATATCTGCCTTTTGAGACGTCTTCACCTGTGCTTTGCTGCTTGTATGAAGTATTTGCCATTTGATAAATCAACTTATGATCCTGCCATTGTTCTTTTATGTGCTGATTAATTTAAAGTAAGAAAAATAAAACAAATGTGATTGCTACATCATTCTAATTACTCTATTAGATTGTTTGACATGCAGTTATATTCTAGTATTTCATTCCCTTATTATTTCTTTCAATTTAGACATGGTGAATTGCATTTTATTGTTTCACCATTGTTGTGACAATTATCAAGTAGTTGAAATAATTTATCAAAGCTATCATCCATTAGATATTGAGAGAGAAGGAAGAGAGATGAAACTGTAGATAACACTATCATATTTTCTTTCTAGCAGATAGCCTGAGATACATCTTTGTAGTTCTTAACTTCCACTCCCCAAGAAAAGAAGTTATACTAAAGATGAAAATAGAAGCAAAAGTAACCCTGATAGAAAAGTACCACTACTGTCCTATATAACTGAAACTAGAACTACTACTGTTTGACTATAGTTTTACACAAAAAAGAGAGCAATGAGGCTATAGGTGATGGGGGGGTCATGATAAAAGGAGTAAGGACACATTTGGTGGGGTCATGATATCTCTATTTAGCTGGAGCCTGGAATCAGGTTTTGCCAGAATTGGAAGGATTTGGGTTGGAGCTGGAGCAGAGGTTGAGGTCAGGAATATTGCTTGAAGCATTGCCTTTTGAGTTTGCCTTACCCATTTTCTGTTTCAGTTCTGAGAGAAGTGCTTGATTCTCCTGGTTGAGAAGCTGTGCTTTCTTCCTCAGCCTCTCATTCTCCTTCATTATGTAGCAGTTCTGTAGGTACAGCTTTGAGTTTAGCCTTTCCATGTCTTCTACGCAACCAAAAAATAAAAATATAGCACTTTCCAAACTTCCTGAAAACCAAACACCAGTATCAGCAAAAAGTATCTTAAGGTCATAGGTAATATTTATTATTCTACAGCAGATGGAGACAATATAGTTATACTTTTATAAATCCATAATCAAATATTCAAATAAAATTTTCTTTTATCTTTATCTAATTATCTCAAACAAAATCATATTTAATATACCAAAAACATGAAAATGAATATTCAAATATGGTAGACCAGAAAATTTTATAAAATATCTTTAAAAATATTTAATTAAAAGATTTACCAAAATGGTGAAACAAATTGAAGAGAAAAACAGAGTCAAACTGATCAGCCTTTAAATTAGTAGCCGCTAATCTATTTGAATGGTGTTATTTAATTCTTAACAAAATCCTAGAGTAAAACAGAGCAAAAGAAAGGACAAAGAATGGTTTAATAATTTTGGACCACAGAGTCTATAAATAGAGCAAATATGTTTCTGTGAAATAAAGAGAGAAGAGTGTGGTTGGTATAAATGGGGTCCAAACTTTGTACTGAATGATCTCTTTCCTTCAGTTACCCATATATGAAAGAAAGGCAGGATAAAGATCATAAAAACAAGAACAGCAGCAGAGTGAACTTGTGCTTGTGTGGCTCAATTGTCATATGTACATGTGTGTGTATGTGACTGAGTTGTAACTAGATATGACTATTGCCTTTTATATTTATGTAGACAATGTACCATTCTATCCTCTTAAACATAAAGAGAATGTGCCTAAAGTCGTTAAAAAAAAAAAAAAACAGACGGAACAAGAGAGAGACAAACAAACCATGAACAAAAAGCAAAGAAAACAAATGTTGTAGAATCCAAGATAAGAAGAAAACATTTCAAAAAAGAGACATTCCCTCCTCAAAAAATGAGGTAACAAGACAAAAAGTGAAGAAACCCAAGTCCCAAAATTATGAGCTACCTCTTCTTGTTTGTGATAATCTAACCACACAAAAAATTAATATATTAAAAAAAAAATACTCTGTTCAATGAGTCATGAACATGTCTATAACCTTCTCAGTGAAAGAGAGCAAAGAAAAAGAAGGAGAAGAAGAAGAAGAGGTGGGGGCCTCTTGTTTTCTTTATGTTTTCAAAAAAGATCACCTTTTTGTGAAGGTGGGTTGGTTGGTTAGAGAGCTTTGGGTGGCCGAGGAGGAAGCTTTTCTTTTCTATGTTTCTGGTTTCTAACAACTGGTAGTTCTGTTGTGAAGTGAGGGACAATGTGAACAAACAGAGAAGCTCTTAATATATAGAGCAAAAGCTAAAGAGAGAGAGAGAGGGTAAATGCAAAGGGGCAAGAAAGAAAAAAATGGAGTGAAAAAGAGAGAGACAAATTGCCTTCTCTCATCTGACACAACAATCATGCATGTGTAAGCATGGAAGGCGGCCGGTTAAGGGCAAGGATTTAATGTTTTGGTTTTGTATGATGATGGGGGTAATGGCGTCATATTAATGATGATGGGTTCAAGGGTAATTATGTCATAAACTAATAATTATGGGTATACGAGGGACAATTATGTGATTTTATTTTTTGGAAGGCTCCTAATGGTGCTCGTAATAAAAAAAAAAAAAAAAAAAAGATGATGATGATGGGTGAGCTAGGCCGTCCCCAAGATTCGCAATGATGGTTTGGATTGGGTTCTAACCATCATCACAACACCACACCCCCTTTCTTCTCTTCTTCTTTCTTCATCATAATTTCTCTTTTGTTGTTACTTCTCTTACTTTTGTTTCCTTCTATTTCTATTTCCATTTCTTGATTTATTTGATTTTGTTTCTTCGTTTGGCGACTGTTGGTAATAATCATTCTTTTGCCTTAATGCAATGTTTGCATTGTTGAAACTTGAAAAATGGCGGTTTTGTGCATAAGATAGTCTAATAATTAAAGCTTCACCACTTGTTCTTACGGTTCACATGTATTGTTTTATATAGGTTCCTATCCAAACTTATCTCTACACGTAGGGCTAAATTTGGAATTATTTAAGTGATAGGATTATGAGGGAAGTGCTTTATGAACTTTGCATTTAGTAAATACTAATAAAAGTAGAAATCTTCTACAATGTTTATAAATAATTACAAGTGGTTATTCAACGATCATCAGTGTTTTCAAAACTGGATTGATGATCAAATTAGTGATTTAAAAAATTTAATGGATCACTGGTTTGATCGGTTGAATCGTTTCGAAAAAATGACAAAATCGACTGATGTCATAAATAATTTTATTTAATTAAAAATTATAAAAAATATTAATTTTTTAATTAAAAAAATTAAACACAATTTAAACTAATCTGGTTCGATTTTGAACGAATTTTTCCAAACCGGACATAAGGTCAGTTCTCGATTCCACTGATCAAACCAACCGAGCTCGTCCGATTTTAATAACTATGATGATGATGATAATACCCCATTATAAGGGCAAAGGGCAAAGAATAGGCTTTACTATAGGACTAATAAATGACCATAGTGACCCTATGGTTCTTAAATGTGTTGCTACCATTGATGATGTTTAGTTTTACGTTATTACAATCATCAAATGATACATAGGTAGTATCACAAGTTAAAAGCATTTTTTGCTAAATTTAGGGTGATTTTTGAAATGATAATAATAACAAGAATGGGTTGGAGAAGACTTGGGCCAGCACCCACCTCATGGGTTATGAGTGCCTTAACGTGAAACATCATTCTTGACAGACAGGTGGTGTTTTGGATTGTCTCTATGGGCAAAATGGTCAAATAACTCCCCCCCTCCCTCTCCCTCGTGGAGCTCGTTCATTTACCTATCAATTCAACTCTATGTAATTATTATAAGCTGCCATTCTTACTCAAAAAATTAAAAATAAAAAACTTCCATTCCATGAGCTGTTTGTTTCTCATTTTTACATTTTTGCCATTAACGGTCGCTTGCTTCTCTTTCTAAGTTTTGATGAACAATACATGGGACAATATGTGATAAAGTGAAGGAACATGCATCGTGGCTTGTATGTATGTTTATGCTCTTTACTCTTTAGCCATACATATCAGATATTAGATTGCATTTTCATTTTAAAATTATTTTATTATATATATCTTGCACGTGGACATGTAAGATTTCTATTTGCTTCATTTTATTGTATTTTTTAAACTTGTCCAGTGTTTTTTTTTTTCTATTTTCCTTAGAGGGCACGTGGAAAATATTGATTTCTTTAGGTAGACATTTTGCCCTTCACATTGAAAGAATAGTTTTGACCATTTTTATTTATTTTAAAAATAAAAAAATGCACATAATTAATTTTGAATCTATTGCGCTGAACTTTTAAAATTTCTTATGTAACTATTGTAAATTAATAATTATGTGTGGTAAAAATATATTTATAAGAATCCTTAAAAAATAAAATTGAGTTTCTGTTAAAATGTAAATTTCAAAGAGAGAATCTTGTATGAGAACAGTGCAATACTCTAAAGGTTGATTTTAAATTTAATTATGTGCCGATACTGTATTTTACTTGCATTAGAATATTCTTAAATGTATTGTCAAATGAAATCTAATACTTAAACACTATGATAAGATAAAACCTTTTTTTTTTTTACCGGTAAATCTTTACAGTCTTAGGCATTGGGTAAGCGAATATAACATAGATATATGTAGGATTTCATCACACACCACATCACATTAAGTGATTGAACCAATACTATTCAATTATTTAAGTCTCTTGAAATTCTCCTTTCAACCAAACCACGCTAACCCATCGGAGCCAAGACACGAGTTCTACATATTATTGTGTTTATTTTTAATTTTTTTTTTTTTTTGGTTGGCATGAGTGCTTCAAGTAATTAAATTTGAAGTAACCAAATTCAGTGGCCTAAACATGTGGAAATATAAAACAGTTGTTGAAAGAGAAAACAAAATCAGTCTACAAAAACATAGGGAGGCAAAAGGAGCGTGCAAGAGAGCAAATTAAATAGACATAAAAAGTGTGAATCTAGGCTAGGGTTTTAAATCTATTCTGAAACAACCAATGATGTCAAAACTCATTATTATTAATGGTCTTTTGCATTGTAATCTTTCCACCCTTTTAATTAATTTTTTTTTTTTTTACTTTTTGCAGCAATCTTTGAGCTCACCCTTATTAATATATTTTTTTTGTTTGTTTGGGTTGGGGCTTTCATGATTTAAAAGAGGGGGCTTATTATTATTTTTCATAAATGAGTATGACAGTGCTCAAGAGATTTGCATGGCCACAGATAGGCATTCATGAGTACTCTTCATCATCATCATCATCTCCTCCTTTGCCAATAACTACAATTATTCAGAGTGACCCAACTGGGTAATGACCCTCTTTTACTCATTCACTTAAATGTCCAAAAACCAATATCTCCAAAAAGGCCTAATAAAATTTACCCCTTTATTTCAGGGTATATATTCCAACTGTATAGATTATAAACCAAATTCTTCTTTAACTTTACTGTGAGCGGATTCGAAATATGTTTAATTCATCTTGTTTTTCTACTTTTATTATTTTCATTTTACATCAATTTTTAAAATAATTTATTTTCTCAAAAAAGGCAGGATCGTCAAACTCGTATAGCCAAAAAAATAAAACTCATTAAAAACTACTAGATCAATCTCATGGTAAGGATATCAATGGGCTGGGCCGGGCCCGGGTTTTGATAAGCCCGGTCTGAGTCCAATAATTTTTTGGCCCGGCCCGACTTTTTTATTAATAAAAAAATTAAATATTGGAGACGTTTGAAATTATGTTGAAATTTATTAGAATTCATTAAGAAGCTTTCCTAAAATCACAAAACTAATCATAAACCTTCATATTGGAGACGTTTTAAGTCATAATTTTTTTTAAAAAAAAAACAAAACAAATTATTTAAAAAAAATAATTTGTACCGAGTCTTTAATTATTTAAAAACAAAACTACTAGATCAATCTCGTTTTAATTATGTTTATATAAAAAAATAGACATATGATACCGAGTCTTTCATACATTATGTTATATATGTACTGTATATACATACATTGCATGTTGTATATGTCAAATGAAAAATAAATGTGAAAACTACAGCTAGCAATTAAAAATAAATTATTTAATTAAAAAAATTATATTATTAAAACACAAACTAATTCAATATTTTAAAAACCCGCAAAAAATCCGTTGGGTACCAATGCGGGTTTGGTAATTTATTTTTATATGCGGTGCGGGTTTGGTAATGAAAATTAAAACCCGCAACGGGTATGGTGCGGGTTTGGTAATTTATTTACATATGCGGGTGCGGGTTTGGTAATGGCAAACCCGCACCATACCCTACCCACTGCCATCCCTAGTTGGAACCGAGAACTAGGGGACAGATGTTGATGGTGTTTTCAGGCACTACGACATTTAAGACAGCACGACAAGGACAGAAGAGTAAATCCCTGACTGGTTGAGATCATATAGCCGACCCGACCACAACATGTGAAGACCGACCACTTTGGTTCGGATGACCGAGCACTATAAGGTCGGCAGAAACACTCTCAGCATAAAAGATTGTCATGACCGACCTCATAAAGACCAACCGGACGGCGAGTCATGTTCAAGATGACGACACCCTATTCTTGCGGATAAGATAAAACGGATTATCCTACTCTCACAAGGAAATGAAGTCAGAATCCGAAAAGGAAAAGAGAAGGGAGAAGACTAAGATCAAATAGGATTTCTTATGATAATAGGAGTCTGATTTCTGTGTTATTATAAATAGGAGGACATAGTATGTGTAATGGGCATCATAAAAAATTAGTGATCAGAATCATCAAGCTCTGATTTGTAAAAACAAAGAAGAGACCCGAGAAGCGTATTTAGTAATAAAGGGTACCATCCTGTTCTTGTCCGTGGACGTAGGTCGGATCAAAAATCCACCGAACCACGTTAAATCTCCTTGTTGATTGGTGTGTTTGTCTGTCTTTTGCTAAATTTGCTTTTGGTCCCCCATAACCAAACAAATTCACTATTGAATGAGGATTACCTCGGAGGTGATATTACCGTATTGCCCCGATACCAAAATCTGCCGTCAAAAATTTATATATATATATATATATAATTTATTATAAATAAATAAATATATATATAATATTTTTTAAGCACGGGCCGAGCCGAGCCGAGCCTGGGCTTAATGTTCTAGGTTCGGCTCGGGGCCGAGCCAGAGCCGGTACTCTACTTCGCGGGCCCGGCCTGAGATTTTTTACCCTTGGACCGGACCAGACTGGGTCCGGGCTTTTTTACCACCCTTAGCTCATGGTGATAGTTTATCTAAATACATCATTACTTAAAATCAAAATGAAATTAAAAAAAATGGTAAGAAAGCTTTCGTTATAGGTTCTGTTTGATGTTATGGTTTGACACGTAGTGAGATTATAAAATTATATTTTGGTGAAAATATAATTTTTAAATATTATATCTACAAATTATTTTATGCAATCTATTGAGTGTTGAATGAAAATATCACATGAATTTGTGCATTTTTTTTTTCTTCTATGTTTTTAAAAAAACCAATCATGTAATGTCAAATTTGTATGTTGATTTATACCACGAGATTAATAATCTAGATAAAACGTCCATTTGAAATTATGTTGAAATTTATTAGAATTCATTAAGAAGCTTTCCTAAAATCACAAAACTAATCATAAACCTTCATATTGGAGACGTTTTAAGTCATAATTTTTTTTAAAAAAAATAACAAATTAGAGAGGTATATACATAATTAAACTAAATATGAGGTTAGTGAACAAAAAATAAACCCAAAAGAAGAAGATGGAGATGATTGCATCACCCCTGAAGTAGATAGATTAGTTGACCTGGGGATTATGATTGGACAGCATTGATGCTAGACACGTGAAGCCATGAAATTTTTATTTTTTATTTTTACATCATTGATGAAGTTGTGATCTCATTGGCAGGGATTATGGTTCGATGACCCACAGGTAATAATAATTTTTAAATATTAATTAGTAATTAAGTTAGTTTATTTAACTAGCCCCGTGGCCGTGAACAATGGACATGATCTCATTAAAGTATTTGACTACTTTCTGTTTCTGAGGTCATATTTAATCATATCAAATAATACCAAATCCCTGCATGGCCAATGATGAATTTTTTCACATTATCATCCTACTAACCAAACTGTGTGCATTGAAATCCTACACGTGACCTTGTTACCTTAGGGTTTAGGGTTTTTATAATTCGTCATCTAACTTTAGGGTCATTTTTTTCAAGTCTTTAGGGGACCACGAAAGCACCTGTTTTTGAATCCCATACTAATAATTATATGGAGATGTTTTTTTTTTCGAGTGATATTCATGTTTTAAATAGTTATATATTATAATTTCTTTTCAAAATATACCACTGCTTAAAACATAAATATCATTAAAAAAATATCTCTTTAAAAATATTTATCCCATAAATTGAGTTCAGTTCCAGTTAAAGAAATGGGCTATGAATTTTTCCTTTTCTTTTTCTTTCTTTTATTTTTTTCCTTTTTTCCTTTGGTGCTGATATTTCAATTAATGGTTAAATTAAAATATCACTTTATTGCTAGTCTCAAGATTGATTAAAAAAATATAATTATGTTAGATCTCAATAATTAATGTAAAATTTATCGTATTTTAAATAAAATTGTGCCAGCACGATAACATCACAATATTATATTACCGACTATATTTAGTGAACAAAATTGTTTAGTATATTTATGGGAATTACTTGTTGATTGATATACAAAAAAAAAAAAAAAAAAAAAAAAAAAAATTAATAATAAAACAACAAAATTAACTCAATTGGCATGCCTAAAAGTAGACTGTTGCTATGTGTGTGTATGAATTTCTCTATGTTAAAATTCCCAAGTCCAAATCACAACTAGTTACAGAAACAAGCAGCAGCAACAAAATTTGACTTTGGTAAACATAATTATGAATCTAAAAGAATTATGTTTTCATTTTAGGAGGCATAAACTTGTGGCAAATAAGCCTTTTAACTCCATTAACCAAAGATAAATTATTACAAACTAGTGATTAATGCCACATTCATAGGCATTTTTTTTAAAAAAAAAACATATTAAGGTAGCTGAAATTGCTAAATTACCCATTGGTGACATAAAATGTAAAAATTGATGGGCTGCCATCTTGTGGTACCAATAATTTAGTTAAAATAATTGAAAAAAAAAAACATGTGTTATATATAGTGAGAGTAATTATTTGATATAACGGAAATATAATTAACGTTATATCATCAACTAATAAGTATATGAGATATATGGTTACACTAGTTTTTGCCCGTGCCTACGGCACGGTGTTACATAATTAAATGATTTTATTTTTTAATTAAATGATGTCCGTGCCTACGGCACAGTGTTACAGTATTTGCCCGTGCCTACGGCACGTTGTTACAAAATTAAATGATTTTATTTTAACTTTCTATTTTTTAATTTGAAAATTTTTGATCATTTCCATCAATCAATTCGCTGTCTTTCCTCCAATTACCAATGAAATGATCTGGCCCGTCAATTAAGCCACATAAACAGAGCCGTTGGATATACTCTATTTCCTCCAACACCATTCTCCTTTATTATATAGATTAAATATATATAATTATCATTTATTTGATATTTTTTAATATTTTAACACATGTGACAAATATAATATTGAGTTATTATATGAATGACGTGCTATCATTATTGTATTATAGATTTTTTTTTTTTACTTGTAGTGTAGTTGAATTGTGATTACTTTTGTTGAGGGCTGATTTTGGTCTCAGGGCAATATGGAAATATTACTCCCGAGACAATCCTCACTCAATAGTGAATTTGTTTGGTTATGGGGGACCAAAAGCAAACTTAGCAAAAGACAAATAATACGCTAATCGACAAAGAGATTTAACGTGGTTCGGCGGATCTTGGTCCGACCTACGTCCACAGGCACAAAAAGGATGATGCTTTTATTACTCAAACACGCTTCACAGCTCTGTGTCTTGTTTTTTAGAAGTCTGATGGTAATGATTATGAACTTCCCTTTTATGCTCATACTCTACCCTTCTATTTATAATAGTGAAGAAATCAGAATCCTTCTCCTACAAGAATTTCCTAGTTGAAACTATTCCATTTTCCCATAAGGATTTATAGTCAAAACTATTTCATTTTCTCATAATGATTCATAATCAAAACTACATTTACTTTATTTATCCTACTAGGACTAAATAGGATAACTTGTCGTTTTATCCGCAAGAATATGGTGTCATCTTCCGGAGCACGCCTAGCCATATGCTCGATTTTCATGAGGTCGGTCATAATGGTCATTTGAGCTGAGAATGCTGTTGTCGATCTGATAATGCCCGGTCATCCGATCTTATGTGGTCGGGTTACAGATCATAAGTGCTCGGCCCCTAACTCATGTGGTCGGGTCGGTATTAATAATCTCGATCAAGAAGGGAGTTACCCTTTTACCCCTACCGTGCTGCTTAAATATCATAGTGCCTAAAAAACACCATCAACAACTTGTTGTTGTTCGGTTGTGATTTTGAAAACATTATTTTATTTGTTGAAATAAAATGTTTGAACCTCGTGTATATAATAAGGTCTTTAATTTGATTTCTCAAATTAAGTAATATATAAGTTTTTAATTATAAAATTTGTTGATTTTTAATTAACCTGAGGATTACAGCATTTTCATTACAAATATATTCCCTTTACCTTCCCAAAGACTTGAACCCACGCGTTGTGTTTTGAAAGCCTTGAGAGCAATTAGTTGACATTATTATTTTGAATTATAATTATCTCATTATTTACATGTGTGGGAAAAACCCATTTCGTTAGCCCAATGCCTTTATTTATTTATGGCAATTCTTGATGGGATTTCCAGCTGAAGAAAAAAATAGAGCCGATGAAGCTTTGGAGAAGGCTTTTTAATGGAGTCCAATTTGGGAACACGTTTTTGTTAAGAAATTGGCTGATTTCTTTGGAATATCCTTTTTCCGGAGGATGAAGTTTTCCAAAGGAGTGACACAAGAAATAGCAAAGTATGCAGTTTGTTGACTTTGTAGCTTAATCAGAAATTGGCGTCAAATCATTCCAAGTCATTTCTCATTCATAGAAAATAATCAAGATTAATCAAAAATTAATTAAGATATATAAAATTGACATGATAATTAAAAAAATAAAAACAAAATACATCTTCTATTCTTTTAAGATTCTCAAAAAATTACTAAATAAAATATTAATTAATAATTAAAAAAAGACAAACAATTATAAATTGAGTGAGAATACTACAATCTTAGTGATTATTACCAAACATATTAATAATCATCTTTTACAAACTCGGTGATTAATCAGCTTAAAATCAATAGTTTTTCATTATCAATTAAATCAATTATTATTTTATTTTATTTAACAAAACCAAATGGATCAAATAGTGATTGATGATTTTTCACCATTTAAACTCACAACTTGATAGGATAATTTGCCCAAAAACAAAAATATGTATTTTGTACAAATGTTTGATTGAATTGCCTACAAAAGTTGGCATCGATGACTTTGTGTTTAATTAAGATTTGTTTTTTTTTTTTAACATAATAAATTAGTAATTAAGGTTTTTCACCACTCATAAAAACTCACCATTATAGCTTATACACCTAAACTCGGATAAGACATTGGTGGTGCCAATTATTTTTGCTTATTATTTTCAGGAAAAACAATACCAAACATATTCTAAAACAATACATACTAATTAATCAGTACTAATTAAGATATTTTCACAGGCAAGATTATAATTTACAAGCAGGATGGATCAGATAAGAGGCTTCTCAGCCAAACTGAGTCGCTTTCAACTGGCTCATCATCATCATTCCTATGCCACGTCCATTGTGCATGGGTTGCATTCACCACCTCCAGTTGCCCGTGCCCAAAGCTCGCCTCTCTGAATGCTGATATTGCAGGTGCTGGATTCATAAACCTGCGAGCGCGCGTATATATATATATAAAATAAAATAAAAATACTATAGAATATACTTACACATGCAAGTAATATGGCCTAAGCAAGAGCTTCATTAAATGTGGTTTTTCTCATCTAAGGTCAATATTTTATCCTGATCTATGTTTTTTTTTTTTTGGGATAAAATTGATGTAAGTAGTTAAATCTCAATCATACAATATCAACAATTAAAAATTATTCTCTAATAGGTATTTTGAATTATTATTTGTTTAAGATAAAAGATTGGACAGCGTCCAAATTCATCAATTTTTATGGAATTTTACTTTTTTTCTGAACTTGAAATAAACTTACTTTCCGGCGAGGCCTTCGCGGTTGCCACCATCCCCGATGGTTATATGCACTGGACCACAATTGTCAGCTTTGCCATTGAAAACTCGAACCTGACATTTGATAGAGAGAAAATACAAGCACTAATCAGGGTGGGGGAAGAAAAGAAAGAAAGAAAATGATGAAGAAGAAAAGCTTACAAAGCGCTCATAAGCATGAACATGTCCTGCAAAAACAATATCAACACGAGCCTGATGAATTAGCCCTTCCATAGCTTTTCTCATACCCTCCGATTCAACCTCACCCTGGTGAGCAGTATTAGTATTATACCACGGAGCATGAATAAGAATCAATATCCATGGCGTTTTTCCTCTATCGACTTTCTTTAAATCAGCTTCTAGCCATTTGTATTGATCCGAATACTGATCAAAATCAGTGTAAGATCCCAACATCACAACATGAACACCACCGCCGGCAACGTCGAATGAGTAGTAAAGATTTGAATTGGAGCCGCTCTCTTAAAGGGCATGAGCCATCTTGCATTGTAGGACGTAAATTTAGTGTTATGGATAACAGGCATCTTTTCGATCTCGTGGTTTCCTTGTGTCACCATCCAGGGCCGTTGCCTGGCCAATGGCTCCACCATGCGCCCGAATGAATCCCATAGAGGTTGATCAAGATCCGCATATGATAAGTCCCCTGGCAGTAACAACACATCGTAGTTTGATTTTGCTATGTGCTGCAATGTTGAGTTTGTCCACCCGGTTTGTCCAAGATCACCTGTATTAAGCAACATGCACAGATTATAAGAATAATCAACGGCAGCCCCAAGGGCGTAATCTCACCCGCTTTCTAGTCAGGTTTAAAAATATATTTGAATTTATACGTATTTAAAAAAAAAATGAAAGAAATAAAGAATAATAAACGGAAGAATCAGGATTTTGATAATTGAAGTCATAATGTAGAAATAACAAGATTTAGTAGCCTACAACATAACATTTTTAAACTAAGAGATATAAACATAGAAGTTGGTAAATTTTTAATATAACCCTCAATTTAGTTATTTTTTTCAAACTTTTTATTTTTACTTGCAAGGTTCAGGCCCCAGGCCTGTACATAGTTCCACCACATATAGGCGCAGCACTAATTTTTTATGTCACGTGTGCATTGACATATATTATACTGAGAAAGGTGTATATTTTAAAATAAGAATTTGGATATAATGTTCGAATCTACCGAGTGTATGGATATATGTACCTACAACTGCAAACTTGATTGGAAGCTGAGCAGGCGGGGTTTTGAAGTTGAATTCTTGGGCCGAGTCTGGGCCACATTGATAGTAATAAACAGTATTGGGCTTCAATGGGCCAATGACTACCTCATGAATTTCACCAGACTCGTACAACACATATATATATGAAGACGTAGTTCCATTAGCAGAACTTTCATAAACTCCAGGAGATGTGCCATATTTTGCTGTTGCTGTGGATGAATAATCGGTGATCCATGATATTCTCATTTTGTCTTGGCCAACTAATGATATGTGCACCTGCGACAAGCGTGTGTGAAATTTTAACCACTGTGTTATCTTGGACTTGATGGGCTTATATAAGAGGCCCAGCCCACACAACCTTACTATAATGTGCTGGTATTCCAGTATAATTTTCTTTTTCCAAACAACTTTAAATGTTTTAAAACAATCTTTAAATAGTTTTGGAGGGAAGAAATTGTTATAATCTAGATGTATTACAATATGAGTTCTATTATATAGTGTGAATTCATACAATTATTGCATAACCTATAGGTTTATTGGAAGGGAAAAATAAGTCGACAATATGCGTTAATTAAAAGCGAGAGATATATCTACCATCACTTATATTTACAAAAGAGATTAAAAATGGAATCTTTGGGAATACGAACTAGTGATTTCAATGTCATAAATATTATTGAAGATACAACACACCATTAAACCACGAACCTAAGGGGCATCTTTAAACACGTTTTAAAGAAAATTGAGCAAAACAACATTAATGTTTGTTCAACTTTTTTTGAAATGTTGGAAATTCCGCCGCCAAATAATCTTACTCGGGGCTTAAACGAAATAAGTAAAATCCCCCGTTACTATAGATTCTTAAAAGTATTGTACCTTCTGGATTCGAAAATAGGAGTTGTGTAAACAAATTTTTAACCTTATGCCACTAAACCACATTTCTTGGTGACATGTTTTATAATTTTATCAAAAATATTTATGTAAATTTATCTACAAGTGATTTCGCTTAATTTTAAAATTTGAGTGATTGTTTCGTTTAATTCACTACAATAATTATGACTTTTAGCGTCCAAACATTTAGCGTCGTAATTACAATTCGACGCCAAATATCAGGCTTTTAGCGACGACAATAATTTTCGACGCCAATATTCAACTTTTTTCGTCGAAAACAGTTATCGACGCAAAAGTACACTTATAGCGTCGAAATATATTCGAAGCTAAATTATTTTACTATTCCAATAATTTTTGGCGCTAAATGTTATACTTTTAGCGTCAAAACTACTAGTCGACGCCAAAAACAAGACATTTAGCGTCGACTAAGTGGCGTCGCTAAATGTTTATGAAGATTCCACCGACAATCCTTTAATCTTTAGCGTCTAAATTTATGTCGACGCTAAAAATCATACATTTAGCGTCGAATAAACTATTTCGACGCTAAAAATTACAACAATTAGCGTCGAATTTATTGTTTCGACGCTAAATATAGATTAAAATGCAGAATGCCACCAACTCTTCTCCCCCTCTGTTTTTTCTCCCATTCTCTTCATTTTCATCCTCTGAAATCTCAGAATCTGTCCTCTGCAACCTCACAATTCTCTTACAAAATTTCAATAAAATTTAATCATTTTCCATAAGGTAAGTGTAGGCACTGTATTTTTACACATAAGTCCCTATGATGAGTCTTATTTTGGAGACACTACCTTTTAAGTCACGGAGGTCACGGGAAACGGACATCGGAAGGGAAATTCAGAATAAACAAGGTTCACTGTTTTCGTTCGTGCTGCGTTCGTGTTTACGTTCGAATGTAAAATGGATTGCGAACGTTCGTGCCGCGTTCGAGGAAGCGTTCGAACGGTGTCGGTAATTCTGGTTTTGCTGCTAGCCTCACATCCAGCCCAATTAGCCCCCCAAAGCCCATAAAACACATCCCAATTTAAATAAATAAATATTAATTAAAACATTAACTAAATAATATAATAATTAAATTAATTAAATAATTAAATAAAACATATACCAAACATAAAATAAACAATTACCAACTTAAACTAAAATCATGCCTAAATTAAACAAATCACACACTAAATCAAATATAATCATGCCTAATTAAAATCAATCAACCAATTATATTCCCAATCTAATAAGATTATTCCCAAACTTAAAATATTGTATTCCTAATCCAAGCCAATCAAATATTCAACCTTCCCTATCTAGCCAAGATTTGTCCCCCCTCAATCTTTGACTTCCCTTAACCAAACCAAATCAAATCCCTCTTTAATTAACCAAATCCCTTTCCTTGCCAAGCCCAACCCTTTGCCTATAAAAAGAACCCTTCACCAACCTTCTCAACCCTAGTCTCTAGTCCCTAGTCCCTAGCTCATACACAACACACATAAAAATTAGAGGAAGAACACACCCAAAAAGAGTAAGCAAAAGATAAAGAGGAGACGGCAGCGAAACCACAAGGAAACAGTAGCAAAACGGACTCAAAACAGTAAGACAACGAACGAGAACATTGAACCAGTGAACCAGAAAAGTTGCGGAGCTTTACCCCCTTCCGATTTTTGTGAAACGCGAGTCCGAGAGACAGCTTAAAATGTTAGACCTGAGGGTACATTTTCATTAGTTTATATTCGTTTTTTTATTATTATTAAATTCTATTCGCATGAGAGTCGTTTATGGATGCATGTTGTGGCTTGAATGAAATGGAAGAGTGTCGTCTCTTGTGGTATATAGGATGGAAACCCAGACATAAATTCCGTAGCCGAATCCGAATGGACGGTAGTGCAGTCTGTACTTGGGATACACTCCACGTACCACTTGAGTAAACAGCACATTCTCTTGTTTTGTGTTGCTTTTATTTATTTATTTCTTGTCATTTAAATTCTGTATGTTGCTTATTCCCGCATGATATGATCGAGTGCATGGGCTTAGTAAGTGCGATGAAAGGTTCCCTAATTGGAGGGGTTAAAATCCTTCACCACGACGCTTTGCCGCACCGATTGATGTGTGTTCGGTTGGATGCAAGATACGGTCAATCGGACATACTTAGAATAATATGATTGTCTTTATGTTTGTATGCATGATGTGATGTGACGCGCATGGGCTTAGTATGTTGGTCTAAAGGTCCTCTCTTTGAGAGATCAAGAGCCCCAAAAGGCCACCTTTACGGCAGTACTTCGCCGCGCCCCTTTATTTTGTTGTTTATGTATTGCGTCCTATTTCATACATCAGGTCTGCTCCCGTTCGAACGCGTTTACGAACGCAACTCGAACGCGCATACCCGAAAATGGAGCTCCGAAAATGGAGCATGGTTCGAAAATGGACTACTTTCACATCTCGCCGAAGCGGCACTCCGAAAATGGAGCACAGTTCGGAAATGGACCAAGGAAGGCCTAACCTATCAGAATATAATACATATACATGCATACATGCATACATATCACATACATGCAATGTTTGTTTCGTGTTCGCAGGTTTATAGCAGCAAAGACCATCTCATCAAGTAACGGTTCAAAAATGAGCCACAATCTACCACAACAGACGCCGGAAATGGCACTCCAAAATGGAGCACTCACAACAGACGCCGGAAATGGCACTCCAAAATGGAGCACTCACAACAGACGCCGGAAATGGCACTCCAAAATGGAGCACTCACAACAGACGCCAGAAATGGCACTCCAAAATGGAGCACTCACAACAGAGGCCGAAAATGGCGTTCCAAAATGGAACACACACACAGCAGATGCCGAAAATGGCGTTCCAAAATGGAACACACACAACAAATGCCGGAAATGGCGCTCCAAAATGGAGCACATACACGAAAGATGCCGAAAATGGCGCTCTAAAAATAGAGCACGGTTCGGGAATGAACCAGGGGTCGCAGCACCTCACCACCAAATCAACTCAACTCGACACATGGTAAGTCAAGTGGCAGCTGGCGAGCCAGGTAAGTAGAAATACATTGCATAACTTTGATAGGATTGTCACTGTTGCACATTACACAAGTCTCATCAAAGTGGGGGGGACTGTAGGCACTGCATTTTTACACATAAGTCCCTATGATGAGTCTCATTTTGGAGACACTACCTTTTAAGTCACGGAGGTCACGGGAAACGGACATCGGAAGGGGAAATTCAGAATAAACAAGGTTCACTGTTTTCGTTGGTGCTACGTTCGTGTATACGTTCGAACGTCAAACAGATTGCGGGCGTTCGTGCTGCGTTCGATGATGCGTTCGAACGGTGTCGGTAATTCTGGTTTTGCTGCTAGCCTCACATCCAGCCCATTTAGCCCCCCAAAGCCCATAAAACACATCCCAATTTAAATAAATAAATATTAATTAAAACATTAACTAAATGAGATAATAATTAAATTAAGTAAATAATTAAATAAAACATATACCAAACATAAAATAAACAATTACCAACTTAAACTAAAATAATGCCTAAATTAAACAAATCACATACTAAATCAAAATATAATCATGCCTAATTAAAATCAATCAACCAATTATATTCCCAATCTAATAAGATTATTCCCAAACTTAAAATATTGTATTCCTAATCCAAGCCAATCAAATATTCAACCTTCCCTATCTAGCCAAGATTTGTCCCCCCTCAATCTTTGACTTCCCTTAACCAAACCAAATCAAATCCCTTTTTATTAGCCAAATCTCTTTCCTTGTCAAGCCCAACCCTTTGCCTATAAAAAGAAGCCTTCACCAACCTTCTCAACCCTAGTCCCTAGCTCATACACAAACACATAAAAATTACAGGAAGAACACACCCAGAAAAAAAAGGAAGCAAAAGATAAAGAGGAGACGGCAGCGAAACCACAAGGAAACAGTAGCAAAACGGACTCAAAACAGTAAAGACAACGAACGAGAACATTGAACCAGTGAACCGGGAGAGTTGCGGAGCATCCACCCTTCCGACGATCGTGTACCGTACATCCGAGAGGTGATTTAAAAGGTTAGACCTGAGGGTACATTTTCATTAGCTTATATTCGTTTTTTTTTATTATTATTGAATTCTATTCGCATGAGAGTCGTTTATGGATGCATGTTGTGGCTTGAATGAAATGGAAGAGTGTCGTCTCTTGTGGTATATAGGATGGAAACCCAGACGTAAATTCCGTAGCCGAATCCGAATGGACGGTAGTGCGGTCTGTACATGGGACACAACTCCACGTACCACCTGAGTAAACAGCACATTCTCTTGTGTGGAGTTGCTTTGGTTTATTTATTTCTTGTCATTAAATCCTGTATGTTGCTTATTCCCGTATGATATGATCGAGTGCATGGGCTTAGCAAGTGCGATGAAAGGTTCCCTAATTGGAGGGGTTAAAATCCTTCACCACGACGCTTTGCCGCACCGATCGATGTGTGTTCGGTTGAATGCGAGATACGTTCAATCGAGCATACCTAGTTTGATATGATTGTCTTTATTTTCGTATGCATGATTCAACCGAGCGCATGAGTTTAGTAAGTGTGATGTGAGATCCCCTATGGGGAGGGGCTAAAGCCCTTTACCACGATGCTTTGCCGCGCCGGTTGATGTGTGTTCGGTTGGATGCAAGACACGTTCAATCGGACATACTTAGAATAGTATGATTGTCTTTATGTTTGTATGCATGATGTGATGTGACGCGCATGGGCTTAGTATGTTGGTCTAAAGCTCCTCTCTTTGAGAGATCAAGAGCCCTCAAAAGGCCACCTTTACGGCAGTACTTCGCCGCGCCCCTTTATCTTGCTGTTTATGTATTGCGTCCCATTTCATGCATCAGGTCTGTTCCCGTTCGAACGCGTTTACGAACGCAACTCGAACGCGCATGCATTTTTGCCTATCATGCATCAGGTCTCACTTCCGTTCGAACGCGTTCACGAACGCCATACGAACGCGAGCATTCTGTCTCATTTCCGTTCGAACGCGTTAACAAACGCCATACGAACGCGAGCATTCTGTTTCATTTCCGTTCGAACGCGTTTACGAACGCTACTCGAACGTGAGCATTCTGTCCCATTTTCGTTCGAACGCATTTACGAACGCTACACGAACGCGAACACACTGAACTGAGTCTGTCTCATCATATTCATGCATAATTGCCTCTTGGTTGATCTTTCTTGTGTTATATAGCCAACCGTATTGTTTGTATTCCTGCATTTATCCATTCTATGTGTTCTTGGGATTGTATTCAAGCATGATTAGGCTGTTAGCATGTTATTTGGTTAATAGGTTCATGAGATAGTACTCAAGCATGTTTATTCCATTGGTTGCGTCGTTTACCTTGGTCTTGATTTAACGCATTACGATTCATATGTCTATGCCATGATGACTTTGGAGTATTATTTCTTGTGATATATCGGATGGAAACCCAGACATAAATTTCGTAGCCGATTCCGAATGGACGGTAATGCGGTCTGTACTTGGGATACAACTCCACGTATCACTTGGAAGAGTGCTCACATGTATGCTTGTGCGGATATTATGTATGCTTGTGTTTTCATGAATATGATATGCTGAATGAAGTTGTATGTTCATTGTTACTTTGAGGTATTTTGTTAGACATGTGTTATTAGATATGAGATATATGCGAAATGTATGTATTAGTGTTATTTTGTACCCATTAATATAGAAGCATGATATTCTTAGGAATAAGTGTTACTTAAGCCTGATTAAATTATTATGTAAATCCTTTCATTACAAATGGCATAAGTAAGGGACCATTCCGAACCCAACGGTTTGAGGTCTTCCCTTGCGAGGGGTGAGTGCGGCCTTAAATCTCATTTTCCCGGTTCACACCGGGTGGCGACTCCATTACTCTCCGGTTTAGTCCCTCGTGGCTACTCCGTACTCCCAACTAGGCCGCGAGCCTAGGGACAACATGCGTTCGAACGCGTTTACGAACGCTACACGAACGCGCACACACTGAACTGAGTCTGTCTTATCATATTCATGCATAATTGCCTATTGGTTGATCTTTCTTGTGTTATATAGCCAACCGTATTATTTGTATCCCTGCATTTATCCATTCTATGTGTTCTCGGGATTGTATTCAAGCATGATTAGGCTGTTAGCATGTTATTTGGTTAATAGGTTCATGAGATAGTACTCAAGCATGATTAGGTTGTTCTTAATTTTCCATATTATAGGATTGAAATATGTTCATGAGATTGCCATATGATGTTGCATGTTGTGATGAACTTGTTGATACATGTATATGAATCTAGAAGTATGATACTCTTGGAAATAAGTGTTACTTAAGCTTGAGTAGATTATTACATAAATCCTTTTATTACAAGTGACGTAAGTAAGGGACCATTCCGAACCAATGGTTTGAGGTCTTCCCTTGCGAGGGGTGAGTGCGGCCTTAAATCTTTGTCCCGGTTCACACCGGGTGGCGACTCCATGTTATTCAGTACTTCCCAAACTAGGCCGCGAGCCTAGGAACGGCGTCGCCCAGGTCCTGTGTCCCACAGTCTGGCGACTCCACTGGGGAATAAAGCTTTATCTTAACATAGCTCGGGAACAAAGCCTATGGGAATAAAGCCCACTTTCAAAGCAATCGGGGAACAAGGCCCAGGGGAATAAAGCCCACATCTAACACAATTGAGGAACAAAGCCCACAGTCAGTTCAATTCGGGAATAAAGCCCACATTCAGTGCAGTTCGGGGACAAAGCCCACCGTTAACACAGTCAGGGAACAAAGCCCAGAGGAAGAAAGCCTCATGTCAGTATAGTTTGAGAATAAAGCTCGAGAGGAATAAAGCCTCATCTCAACAGTTCGGGAATAAAGCCCACATTCGTTACAGTTCAGGAACAAAGCCTGCATTCAGTTCAAAACAGCTTGGGAACAAAGCCCAAATTCGGTACAGTTCAGGAACAAAGCCTGCATTCAGTTCAGCTCGGGAATAAAGCCCACATTCAGTACAGTTCAGGAATAAAGCCTGCATCTAGTTCGGTTCAGAAAGAAAGCCTGCATTCAGTTCAGCTCGGGAATAAAGCTCACATTCAGTACAGTTCAGGAAGAAAGCCTACAAACTCGGGAATAAAGCCCACATTCAGTACAGATCGGGAATAAAGCCCAAGGGAATAAAGCCTCATATCAACACAGTTCGGGAATAAAGCCCAGGGGAATATAGCCCCATCTTAATGCAGTTCGGGAATAAAGCCTCATGTCAGTACAGTTCACGAAGAAAGCCTACATTCAGTTCAGTTCAGGAAGAAAGCCTACATTCAGTTCAGTTCAGGAAAAAAACCTGCATTCAATACAGTTCAAGAACAAAGCTCAAGGGGAAGAAAGCCTCATGTCAGTACAGTTCGGGAATAAAGCCCACACTCAATACAGTTCAGGAAGAAAGCCTACATTCAGTTCAGTTCAGGAAGAAAGCCTGCATTCAATACAGTTCAAGAACAAAGCTCAAGGGGAAGAAAGCCTCATGACAGTACAGTTCGGGAATAAAGCCCACACTCAATACAGTTTAGGAAGAAAGCCTACATTCAGTTCAGTTCAGGAAGAAAGCCTGCATTCAATACAGTTCAAGAACAAAGCCACAGTCAGCTCAGATCAGAGAATAAAGCTCAAGGGGAAGAAAGCCTCACATCAGTATAGTTTGAGAACAAAGCTAAAGGGGAAGAAAGCCTCATATCAGTATAGTTTGAGAACAAAGCTCAAGGGGAAGAAAGCATCATGTCAGTACAGTTCGGGAATAAAGCTCGGGAGGAATAGAGCCTCATCTCAATAGTTCGAGATTAAAGCTCGGGAGGAATAAAGCCTCATCGCAACAGTTCGGGAACAAATTACAGGGGAATATAGCCTCATCTCAATACAGTTCGGGAATAAAGCCCACAGTACAAACAATCATGGAATAAAGCCACATCACAACATGGTTCGGGAATGAACCAGGGGTCGTAGCACCTCACCACCCAAATCAACTCAACACATGGTAAGTCAAGTGGCAGCTGGCGAGCCAGGTAAGTAGAAATGCATTGCATAACTTTGATAGGATTGTCACTGTTGCACATTACACAAGTCCCATCAAAGTGGGGGCGACTGTAGGCACTGTATTTTTACACATAAGTCCCTATGATGAGTCTCATTTTGGAGACACTACCTTTTAAGTCACGGAGGTCATGGGAAACGGACATCGGAAGGGAAATTCAGAATAAACAAGGTTCACTGTTTTCGTTCGTGCTGCGTTCGTGTTTACGTTCGAATGTAAAACGGATTGCGAACGTTCGTGCCGCGTTCGAGGAAGCGTTCGAACGGTGTCGGTAATTCTGGTTTTGCTGCTAGCCTCACATCCAGCCCAATTAGCCCCCCAAAACCCATAAAACACATCCCAATTTAAATAAATAAATATTAATTAAAACATTAACTAAATAATATATAATTAAATTAATTAAATAATTAAATAAAACATATACCAAACATAAAATAAACAATTACCAACTTAAACTAAAATCATGCCTAAATTAAACAAATCACACACTAAATCAAAATATAATCATGCCTAATTAAAATCAATCAACCAATTATATTCCCAATCTAATAAGATTATTCCCAAACTTAAAATATTGTATTCCTAATCCAAGCCAATCAAATATTCAACCTTCCCTATCTAGCCAAGATTTGTCCCCCCTCAATCTTTGACTTCCCTTAACCAAACCAAATCAAATCCCTCTTTAATTAACCAAATCCCTTTCCTTGCCAAGCCCAACCTTTTGCCTATAAAAAGAACCCTTCACCAACCTTCTCAACCGTAGTCTCTAGTCCCTAGTCCCTAGCTCATACACAACACACATAAAAATTACAGGAAGAACACACCCAAAAAGAGAAGCAAAAGATAAAGAGGAGACGGCAACGAAACCACAAGGAAACAGTAGCAAAACGGACTCAAAACAGTAAGACAACGAACGAGAACAGTGACCCAGTGAACCGGGAGAGTTGCGGAGCATCCACCCTTCCGACGGCCGTGTACCGTACATCCGATAGGTGATTTAAAAGGTTAGACCTGAGGGTACCTTTTCATTAGTTTATATTCGTTTTTTTTATTATTATTAAATTCTATTCGCATGAGAGTCGTTTATGGATGCATGTTGTGGCTTGTATGAAATGGAAGAGTGTCGTCTCTTGTGGTATATAGGATGGAAACCCAGACGTAAATTCTGTAGCCGAATCTGAATGGACGGTAGTGCGGTCTGTACTTGGGATACAACTCCACGTACCACTTGAGTAAACAGCACCTTCTCTTGTTTTGTGTTGCTTTTATTTATTTATTTTTCGTCATTTAAATTATGCATGTTGCTCATTTATGCATGACTCAATCGAGCGCATGGGTTTAGTAAGTGGAATGAAAGATCCCCTATGGGGAGGGGTTAAAGCCCTTTACCACGATGCTTTACCGCGCCGGTTGATGTGTGTTCGGTTGGATGCAAGACACGTTCAATCGGACATACTTAGAATAATATGATTGTCTTTATGTTTATATGCATGATGTGATGTGACGCGCATGGGCTTAGTATGTTGGTCTAAAGGTCCTCTCTTTAAGAGATCAAGAGTCCCAAAAGGCCACCTTTACGGCAGTACTTCGCCGCGCCCCTTTATTTTGTTGTTTATGTATTGCGTCTCATTTCATGCATCAGGTCTGTTCCCGTTCGAACGCGTTTACAAACGCAACTCGAACGCGCATGCATTTTTGCCTTATCATGCATCAGGTCTCATTTCCGTTCGAACGTGTTATCAAACGCTATACGAACGCGAGCATTCTGTTTCATTTACGTCGAACGCGTTATCAAACGCCATACGAACGCGAGCATTCTGTCTCATTTCCGTTCGAACGCGTTATCAAACGCCACACGAACGCGAACCTTCTGTTTACCGTTCGAACGCGTTACGAACGCTACACGAACGCGCACACACTGAACTGAGTCTGTCTTATCATATTCATGCATAATTGCCTCTTAGTTGATCTTTCTTGTGTTATATAGCCAACCATATTATTTGTATCCCTGCATTTATCCATTCTATGTGTTCTCGGGATTGTATTCAAGCATGATTAGGCTGTTAGCATGTTATTTGGTTAATAGGTTCATGAGATAGTACTCAAGCATGATTAGGTTGTTCTTAATTTTCCATATTATAGGATTGAAATATGTTCATGAGATTGTCATATGATGTTGCATGTTGTGATGAACTTGTTGATACATGTATATGAATCTAGAAGTATGATACTCTTGGAAATAAGTGTTACTTAAGCTTGAGTAGATTATTACATAAATCCTTTTATTACAAGTGACGTAAGTAAGGGACCATTCCGAACCCAATGGTTTGAGGTCTTCCCTTGCGAGGGGTGAGTGCGGCCTTAAATCTTTGTCCCGGTTCACACCGGGTGGCGACTCCATGTTATTCAGTACTTCCCAAACTAGGCCGCGAGCCTAGGAACGGCGTCGCCCAGGTCCTGTGTCCCACAGTAAGTATTCTTATATTTCTTTATTATTTTTCAATTTTTATGATTATGTTTATTATATACTTTTTGTTAGTGGTTATGTTCATATATATAGATTAAGTTAATTAATTAACTAAATATAATTTTTCTGTAAACTATTTACTTTATTAACTAAATATATATGTATATGCTTAAATAAATAATTAATGAATTAGTAATGTTGATGAGTGTAATATGATATTTAATAATTATATTATTATATTTAGGTATTTCGCTTAAATTGATAGAAATTGGATGAACTCGCTGGATAGATTGAGTGTTGAATATCGTAATGGAGTGTATGAGTTTATGGAAGTTGTAAAGCAACACATTGATGTAGAAGGTCGTGTTCGGTGTCCATGTGAAAATTATTTGAATAGGAAAAGGAAACGGTTAGATAAAGTTCATAATCATTTATACATGCCAGGAATATCACCAACTTACCGTATGTGGATTTATCACGGTGAACAATATCATTCTCAGTCAAGGTTTATTGATTCCGGTGAAGAGAGCAGTAGTTACAATCAACCTGTAAACGATGACATAACCGAGCTTTGCATGACTTACAAGGTCCACAACTTGGTCATAGTGTCAGTGGTGAAATGCCAGTGTTAAGTTGAAATGATCAAAATTTATTTAGTGAACTACTTGATGAGGCAAAAAAAATTCCATTTGAAGGTGCTGTAATGTCGATCTTGAATTTCGTTGTGAAATTATTACACATTAAAGTGATCAACAGAATGACCAACAAAAGTATTGATATGATGCTAGAGTTACTGGGCCAAATGTTACCGGTTGGAAGTGAATTGCCTAAGTCGTACTACGAGGCAAAGAAAATGTTGTGTGATCTGGGAATGAGGTATAAATCCATTCATGCTTGTAAGTATGATTGTGTATTATTTCGTGCCGAGTATGAATCACTTGAATATTGTCCGATATGTGGTGAAAGTCGGTACAAAGTCCGTGGTACGGGGGAAGAAAGTGCCTCAAAAGATATTGCGATATTTCCCTTTAAAGCCCAGGCTGCAGAGAATGTTCATGTCACGACACACAGCGACTGACATGATGTGGCATCATGAAAATAGGATCGGTGCAGAGGGCATACTTAGACATCATGCGGATGGAACCGAGTGGGAGGAATTTGATGACATGTACCCCCGTTTCGCTGAGGACCCCCGTAATGTCAGGTTAGGTCTTGCCTTTGATGGTTTTAACCCATTTGGTAATATGTACAACTCTTATAGCATGTGGCCCGTTATTATTTTTCCATATAACTTATCTCCATGGAAATGTATGAATGATCCGTTCATGTTTATGTCATTACTTATCCCTGATCCACGTTCCCTTGGTAAAGATATGAATATTTACTTGAGACCATTGATCGAGGAGTTACAAACATTATGTAATGTGGGTGTGTATACCTATGATGCAGCTTCCGAGCAGTATTTTCATATGCATGCCGCATTATTATGGACCATTAATGATTTTCCAGCTTATGATTCATTATCTGGATGGAGCACTAAGGGATACATGGCATGTCCAATTTGTGCGGGTCAAACACCTTCGCAACGATTACGGAATAAAATAGGATACACAGGGCACATGAGATTCCTTGAGTTGAGTCATTCTTGGCGGAGAAGTAAATTATTTAACGGTCAACATGAACTTCAGAGTATGCCCAGTCAATTGTCTGGATTCGACATACTTTGCCAACATCAACATCTCAGAGACAGCACACCAGGTAAACATCCTAATAATAGAGATAAAAGTCGAAAACGCTTACCTGAAGAGTTGAATTGGACATGAAATAATATTTTCTTTGAGTTAGAATATTGGGGGACTCTGAGTTTGCGACATAATTTGGATGTAATGCATATAGAAAAAAACATTTGTGAGAATTTAGTGGGCACACTATTCAATATTCCAGGTAAGACAAAAGACACTGTAAATGCTAGATTTGACCTACAAGATCTTAGAATTCGTAGTGAATTGCATTTACAAGTCACTTCTATAGGTCTTATTAAGCCACCTGCTAGTTATGTGCTCACTCAATCAGAGAGAAAATCATTTTGTGATTGGCTGAAAATGGTTAAATTCTCTGATCAATATGCATCGAATATTGGGCGTTGGGTCAGAGATGATACAATAACGGGCTTAAAGAGTCACGATTGTCATGTGCTTCTCGAGATTCTCCTTCCTGTTGGCATTCGACATTATCTCCCCTGGAATGTATGCGACGTCGTACTTGATCTATGTGGCTTCTTTAAACAATTATGTCAGAGGACATTAACCACAACTGTTATTGACGAACTTGAGCGAGGAATCGTGATAATCCTATGCAAGCTGGAGTGAATTTTGCCACCCATTTTTTTGATGTGATGGTACATCTGGCCGTGCATTTACCGGTTGAAGCTAGAAAATGAGGTCATGTCCATTACAGATGGATGTATCCCATTGAGAGGTACTATATATATACAGTTTTAAATATTACATTCTTAAATTTTTACTGTGCATTGAATTTAGTTTTAATGCAAACTTGTTGTCATATCCGCAAGGCTTTGGGAGATTACAAACAATATGTGAAAAACAAGGCGCGCCCTGAAGGGTCAATAGCTGAAGTTGTTGTAATAAGTGAAGCAATAACATTTTGTTCGATGTACATGCAGAATATTGAAACTCATTTTAATCGTCCGCCACGAAACTATGATGAAGATGCAAGTAATTCGCAAGATATCACAGTGTTCCGTCAAAATTGCAGACCATTTGGAGCAGTAGGTGTCAAATTACTAACCCTTCAGGAAGTTCAACGTTCACATTGATTTATATTGAGTAATTGTGATGAAGTGCAACCGTATTTAACGTAAGTTTTTCTGGTGCATAACCATAGTATTTCTTTCATACATTAACCTAACTCATTTTTGTAGGCAACATCTAACAATGCTACAAAGTGGTGGTGACCATAACGTTGATGAAACACACAAAAAAGAATTTCCTAAACGGTTTGAGACAACTGTAAGGCCTAACATTTTATATTTATTTTTATCCTAACATTACATATTTCAGTTTGTTATATTAACACATCTATTTCTCTCATTGTTAGATTAAGAACCAAGTGCAAAATGATCAATTGGACTCGTCATCCTCGTTGGTTTCTTGGCTTATGGGCCTCAAAAGCAGGCTTATGAATACAGTGGATGCATTGTTAACGGAGTTAGATTTCATACCGAACAGCGAGATGTTACTCATGTGACTCAAAATTATGGAATTGTAGTCCAAGGAGAACACAGCTCAGATCTTATTGACTTCTACGGAGTGTTGCAATTGGTCATTGAGTTGATATACCGACCCAGACGACATATTGTGCTATTCGACTGTAAGTGGTTTGACACAAATGCCAGAAAGATGAGAATTCAAGTTAGTAATCATCTAACGTCAATTAATGTTCAACATTTTTGGTACAAGAATGATCCATACATTTTTTGTACCCAAGCACGTTCAGTGATATATATATCTGATCCAAAGTTAGGAACTTGATGGATGGTGGTAGAAAAGTTACAACATAGGGGCATTTGGGACACGCAGGAGAAAGATATAGTTGACATATCAGATGAAACACAATAAGTCTCCGGCAACTTCGAAGTTCCTGAACAGATATTTTATGGACCAACTGTCACCGTTCCTGAAAATATCACATTAACACGAGATAGCACAGACGTTGAGATAATTCCTCATTCTGAAGTGAGCGTTGAAGTAGCAAGTGAAGAAGAATTTGACACTGAAGATGACTTCGATTCCAGTCACGAATCCTCAAATACCGAAGATAATAGTGATTAATGAAGTTAGTGTATTTTGTGATTGATGAATAATTTTCTGGATTATAATGTATGGTTGTTGTTTTTAATTATTATTTAAATATGGTTGAAAGATTTTCGTAATTATTAATAGTATAATTATCATATAATTGTTATTATTATTTTTAATGGTAGACATTTAGCGTCGAAATATAATAATCGACGCTAAATGTATACCATTTAGCGTCGATTTATTTAATTTCGACGCTAAATAAAAAAAATTAAATTTCCGGAAAAATAACCCTAATTTTTTAATAAGCCGCCAATTTTTTAGCATCAAAATTATTTGTTTTTAAAGTCGAATAATTTCGACGCTAAATGTCCATTAAATCCCTAAAACCAGTGTCTTCTTCTTTCTCGGCTCAGACGATCAAAAAAAGCCCTCTTATCACTGTCTTCAAGCGTATTCTCGGCTCCAACCACTCTCTTCAGCAATTCATCGACTTTATAGGTAAGTCTCATTGCATGTTCATTTTCAAATAGGTTTTTGTTGCTATAAAGCTTTTCTATATTGAGTAAGGTCGAACCAGTGTCTTCTTCTATATTGAGCAAAGTCTGATCGTGGTGTGAGGAGTGGCCGAGAGTGAGGGTTGAGAGAGATGGAGGGGCTGAGTGGTCTACTTTGAGGGTTGAAATTTGGCGTTAGTGGGGCAGGCTGTTGGATGAGTGTTTGTTGGTTATTGTTCACAGTGGAGGGCTGTTGATTTGAGGCTATTGGTGTGAAGTTAGTGGCTGGATTTGAGGGGGTTCTTGCGTTAGTGGGGCAGGCTGTGATGGTTCTTCATTTATATTGTTGCTGTTTGAGAGAGTGAGGGGATCAAGAGAGTGATGATGATGATTAATGAAGGGGTGTGGCTGAATGGGTGTGGCTGGTGAATGAAGTTAGTGTATTTGATGATGATGATGAAGGGGTGTGGCTGTTCTGCCCAGAACAGCAGCAAATTGTTGCTGTTCTGGGCAAATTGCTGCTGTTGATTGCTGGGTGAAGTATGTGTTCTTGAGGGTTAGTTTTGTGGGGTCTGTGTGTTTGAATTGGTCGGTTGGAAGGGGCTGTTGATTGTTTGTTGAGTGAGAGAGAGCCAAATAAAAACGAAAGGTGAGAGTGTGAGAGGAGAGAGCAGTCTTAGGGTTTGTGTTTTTGTGTCTCGAATGAGAGGGGAGGCTGTCGAGTCTTGTGATACAATAACGACTTTATTTTTTTGTTGCCGAATGATTGTAATCAAAAAGAGAGAGCGTGTGAGTGTCGTGAGGGACTAGAAGAGCTTAAGGGTTTGGAATTGCATGACTTGTGGCTATGTGAGTGAGAGCTTTGTATATTTTTGTTTGTGATTCTTGTATGTGAGTGAGATTTAGGTGAGCGAGAGAGGGAAGGCCAAGGCCGAGAAATTTCTGATTAACATTAAATTTTGGAATGTGTTTGGTTTGGTTAAGTTTAGTTTGGTTTGGTTTTGTAATATAATGTTCATACATATACTATAAAATGCATGTGTTTGGTTTGGTTCTATTACATTCAAAATACATGAAACTTTTTGTTTTTTTTTTGCAGATGGCATCGGGCAATCGCAGACGGGCTAGCACTTTAGGTGGAGTCTCTGCTAGCACAGGTGAGTCCAGTACAGCGAAGGGTCGAGGACGCACCCGTGGCCTGGGGTTGTCTAAGTACGTTAAGACTCACGGCCGTATCCGGATTGAGATATCAGATGATGGACACAGTCAAGTCGGACAACATAATTCAGCGTTTAATACAGCCATAAGAGCTGTAGCTCAATATGAAGCTCCCCAAAACTACGTTTCTTGGAGAAAGATACCGTGGGAGACGAAAATCAACCAGCTATTCTCTTCGCTACTTGTAAGTTTTAGATATTGTTTGTTAGTTAACATTTTTATTTTATACTTATTTTTACTCGGTTGCTATTCATGTAGGAGTGGTTCGACTTCGATCTGACCAAAGTGAATGTCCAACAATATATTGACTACCACATGGGGAAAAGTTATAAAGATTATAGGACAAAAGTCCTGAAACCAATATTCGACGAACATGGACCTTCAGATGCTCCACAACACAAGCCTGATTTTATAGAGGAGCAAGACTGGACATTCTTATGTGAGCTTTGGTCTACCAAAAAAACACGAAGTCACTTGCGTTTTAACCACCGTGGAGGTTCGAAGCCATTTATCCAACATCGTGCCGAACATTCTGAGGTAAATATATCATAACGTAAAATTTAACAGTTCATTGGTTTTACTAATGTGGAATAATATTGAATTTATTTTCTGTTTATTACAGAGTAACACAGGTGAGGTGCAAACATTTCCAGATTTTTTCCGTGTGACACATTACAATGATAGAAACAAATGGATAAATGAAGAAGCCGAACGCTGCTATGTAAGTTTCAGTTTTTAAAATAAAATAATTAATTTTATATATATTAATTTTTTTTCTCAAATTCTAATATTAACTTATTTTTTGAAACAGAACGAAATGATGGAACTCCAATATCAAACTCAGGAGACATGGTCCGACCCGATACCAGATGAGCAGTTGTCGCAATTGGTTTTCAAGAATCGGACAGCTTACAACGTTGGCCTTGGCACTCGTAAGAAGCCGACGTCATCTGCACGCAGTACTGTTAATTCGGAAAATGCCTCTCCTCGAGACGAGTTAGCCACCACCCGAGACGAGCTACAACAGACTAAGGACGAGCTAAAACAGGTCAAGTTGAACCACGAGAAGAAGATGGAGCATCTCGAACAGCAAATGATGGTTTTCCGTCAGATGTTGAAGGCCTCAATCTGTCAGGGTGCATCGGGCTCGAGCGTCCCCCCATCACAGCAGCAATAATAAATTTTATATTTGGTTTTGTATAAACATTTTGAACAAATTGTTTTAATATAATATGTTTTTTTTCTAAAAAAAAAATTGAATATAATAATTATTATAATATTTCGTAATTCTGTTATTAATCAGAAATTTTTTTCAATTAAATTAAATATTAAATCAATTATTTTAGACTAAAAAGAAGTAAATTAATAATTTTAAAAAAAAATAATTTTTTTAACTATTAGCGTCGAAACAGTCGACGCCAAAAGATTGATTTTGGCGTCGAACATGTCGACGCTAATAGTTACAAGAAAATAGCCGCAATAAGTACACAGATATTAATTTTTTAATATACTCTAGCGTCGAAATGTTTGACGCTAAAATTCAAACTTTTAGCGTCGACTTATTTCGTCGCCAAATATAACCTATAGCGTCAGAAAATTTAATTTAGCGTCGAAAAAAATTGGACGCCAAATATAGTCTTTAGCGTCGCAATTATTTAATTCGACGCTAAAAGTTATTCTCGTCGACATTTCAGCGTGCACTTTTGGCGTCTGATTATTTCGACGCTAAAAATATTTTGCGTCGAAAATATGGTTTTTGGTGTCGATTTATTTTGACGCTAAAGGGTATAATTTTTGTAGTGATTTTACTAAATATCATGAGATGTTTTGTTTTTTTTCCCACTTTTAATTAGGAACTATAATATAAGAAAATAGTTTTATAAAATTTGCCTACATCTAATGTAAACATTGGGTTTATCTTTGACAAAAATATATATGGACACTCAATCATATCAAACCAAATAAAAATATAGTATTAGTGAAGTGTTGCCTCTAAGAAAACGGGGGCCTTGGCGTGTAGCAACACTCAAGTAGCAAAAGATTAAACATTTGGCAACCTAAATCCACCTAGCATCCAGATTAGTCTTTCAGATTCTTGCCATACCAGTTGCTTATGCTTAGTAAGATTCGCATGTTTGACTTTAATGTATTTGATTCCATATATGAACGTCCATAATGGGAACATAATCTAGATAAAACTGACCAAAGATTTTAAAGTAATTAATCATTATCTGTTGGTTGGTTCTCTTCAATTAATTTGGTGAATGAAAAACTTCAAAATTTTATTCTTTCGCTCATCTAACCAATTTCCAAACCTAACGCAAAAATGGAGAGATTATGAGCCACCATTCAAGCAATTGCAACCTAAACATGACACTAATTTTTACATCCAACCGAGGTAAAAAAATGTCTTAATATTTTGAGGAAATTGATTGTGAATGATTGATTTTATCAATCTTTCCGATCTTGGTTCCTTAAGAACAAATCAAAAAGATTAAGAAATATTTTGTACCTTTCGCTTAATGAAAAATAGATTGGAATCTATAGGATCAAATTTATGAGACATGGAAGGGAATAAAATAAAAAAATTATTTTCAAATAATATATGTACTAGTTATAGGCCACATATTTGCATTTCATCGCCAAAATAAACATAACCTATATTAAAAGGAGATACGTAAAAATAATGGAAAGCTAATCTTGATATTCCTTTTATTATGTTTTATCATACCTCCATCCTCGAATAGAGTGAGAAATAATAAATGTAAATCTGTAGTTAATATTAATACATATCTAATAAAAAATATTATCAATCTCAACCTCCACCAAACATGTTTTTTCCAAATTACCCGTACATTCATAATTTTATATTCATAAATTTTAACTTAGATTTTCCAGTCACTGATTTTCATTAAATATTAGCTGATTTTCATTTTAAAAAAATAAAAAATATTTAAATTTTGATGAAGGCAAAATGAAACAGCTAGAGCCTATATTTATTACGTACCTGCTGAGGAGAAGCAGAATCATGATCTGAATGACGAAAGGAAAGAGTCTTACGTGGCGGTGGACGAACATATAGCGAAACGACGCCGCTAAATGACACAGCAAACGCCATGACGAATGTTGCTAATATAAAATGAAGACGTTGAACAGGCATGCCCGTGTTCGCAGGGACTGAGATGAATCTTTAATGAACGAAACGACGACGAAGAAGAAACAAGAAGAATGAGATTTTCTTCTCTCAAATGAATACGAAGTAACAGATTCTCAAAAAGCTTTTAAAAGGGATTTCTTCCTAGTATGGGATACAAGATAGACAATAATTGTGTATATTTTTAGAGTTACATGTGAGCTGTTAAAGTGTAGTGGTAATTTTATTTTAGGACGTTGATGTTGGAGATAGAGACACGTGATTGAATTGGAACGTGGGCCCGTAATCGGAAGACACTTGTCATGAGAGGATATTCCCGGCATCTAATTTATTTTATTTATTTATTTTTAGTTTATTTGCTTTGATTTGTTGTTTTTGTCCGCAATATTTCGTCATAGTTACGGTGTTTGTTGACATTTTGTAGTGTTGCATTGCGGCTACGATTACTCTTTAGTCTTTACAGTGACCCCTTTGGCCTTTTGTTTGTGTACGACGGTTTGTTTGTATTTTAATAAAAGTTAAAGATTATGTTGTTTTTTATTCGAATGTAGCATACGTGGTTATTAAGATTGCAAGCATTCATACAAAAATGGGTGTGTCTCTGTGTATCATTACTCATTCTTTTAAAGCTTCAAATTATTCATATAATACTGTAAATTCTTAATAGATTTTGTCCTTAACCATGAAGCTCTGTTTACTTAAATTTCATAATGGTGGCCGCATTAAGAATGATGTATAATTAATGTGATTTGTATAAACTATAAAAATTTATATTCTAGCTGGTAAAATCACTTGGAGCTCACGAAAAAATCATCTCTTACTGCCTTGGCTCATGCTGTGAGCCAAGCCCTTGAACTTGAAGATCAATACATTTTGAAATGTAAAAATCAAAATGAAATAGAAAAGCTATCATGGAACCGAGTTCGACATGGTCCCAACACTTGCCCAACATTAAGTTCGGTTAGGCCCGACACCAGTTTAGGTCTGATTTTGAACCGAACCCGGGTCATGACATCGAGGCCAGCATCGAACTCGAGCACAACCTCAATCCATCGAGGTCACGACATCAAGCTCGATCGATGTGCCAACACTGAGTCGGTCTGAGCCCCGACATCAAACCTAATCAGGTTCGGCACCAAACTTGTTCCAGGTCCCAACATTGAGCCTAGCCGGAGTTCGAATTTGAGCTTGATATGGGTCGTAACACCAAGCCCGACCTAATCCTCGACAATAGTATGAATATGAGCTCGTCTTAAATAGAAAGATGTCGGCATAAGTCGGGCATGTAAATCTTGGGCCAAGCATCGTAAATTGTCATTCATGTTGTTTTTAATCACCGATGGCAGTTATATATATATATTTACAAATTACCACGTCATTGACCATCAAATTATTGGTGGGAATCTTCAATTTATTACAATTATATTTGGTTACTGTGTTCTTACAAATGACAATGAACAACAGTAAAACAGAACACATGTGGTACAATAAAGTATCGGTAATAACTAAACAACAGTAATGAAAATAACACAGCTACATGAGCGAACACAGCTGAGCAACAATGAACCAGCGACATGAACAATTCAGAACGGAGGCAGTGTAGTATCGAACGAAACAGAGAGAATTCCGAGACTTGTTAATGGCAACAATTTCCTTAAAATAAATTCGTCTCCCACCTTAGGTGCAGTAGAACACGAGACGATTATTTCCAATGATACAACGAAAAACGTACGAGTAAGGGCACCACCGAACTCGTATCCAACGAACCACTAAAGCGTTTGAACTCTTCCCAAAAAGCTGAAAAGAAAGAAAAACGAAAGGAACCAGTGTATGTTGTGTCACTGTCCTGTGAACAATATTTATGTGTTGTGCATCCACAAAAGACGAAAATCACAGCTCAAATAAAGGAAATTAACATGCCAATTATATCTCATAAATGGAAGACCTCTCACTTGTTGTAACCACCAAGCTAATTAAATTAGTTGTTATGGAACATCAAGAGGCTTGGAAAAAATTAAAGAGTGTAGACGCTGGTTTTCGCCCGAGGTCTACAATCGAGATTTTGTAAAGGGGCTCTGGCGATCCTGCAAAACAAAGATGTAGAGTGAGCGGGAGTACTGCCCACCGGTGTGGTGGGTGCCGGGGGCACTCCGACGCCCAAGTCATTTAGGGAAGACGAGCTGTAAGTAATGGAATAGCAAGGCTAGAGACTACCTTGATCCCCATGTGATGCCGTGAGGGCGGTAGGATGGTGATTATATGAATTTTGGAGAGAATGTCTCTCCCTATCCTCATGGAGCCTTCTTTCTTATATACCTATCTGAGGGTGTGCACTCGATTACTCGTCTGTTGAGTCTTGGTAACGGTCGATTTATGAGGGATATTCATTGCATTTGCCTGTTGTAGGCTGGAAACTGTCGAATTTATTGTATGGTGTTTATGAACTTAGGAGTTACGTGGGCCGGCCTCTGGATAGTCCTTCGGTTATGGGTGTTGGTGTTCATCGGGCTGGGCCGACATTATGTCATTGGGGTTTGATTAGGAGGCTTCAGGGGTGTGGTCCAGTATTGGGTCTGAAGTAAAATGACGAAACTACCCTTGGACCAAATTTGGCCCAAACAGTTTGTCCCCTACTCTCTAAGTCAAGAGTCATTGGCTTGGAGAGTACTGACGAGGCCATATTATGTAGCTATGCGTTGATGCTGCCTACTAATCGAACCAAACGAATGTCAAGTTATCAACTTGAGTCTACAAGATCCATTAGGGAAGTACCCAATCGTTTGGACCTGATGAAGGTCAGTATATCAGTCATACGACATGAGTCTATGGGGGGTGTCCCCGGTCGACTGGACTTGATGAGTCCAGGAAGATATAAGTCATATGACATGTGTAATCCATGTCTACAACTTTGACTCGATGTGAGTCTATGGGGGGTGTCCCCGGTCGACTGGACTTGATGAGTCCAGGAAGATATAAGTCAGATGACATGTGTAATCCATGTCTACAACTTTGACTCGACATGAGTCTATGGGGGGTGTCCCCGGTCGACTGGACTTGATGAGTCCAGGAAGATATAAGTCATATGACATGTGTAATCCATGTCTACAACTTTGACTCGACGTGAGTCTATGGGGGGTGTCCCCGGTCGACTGGACTTGATGAGTCCAGGAAGATATAAGTCATATGACATGTGTAATCCATGTCTACAACTTTGACTCGACGTGAGTCTATGGGGGATGTCCCCAGTCGACTGGACTTGATGAGTCCAGGAAGATGTAAGTCATATGACATGTGTAATCCATGTCTACAACTTTGACTCGACGTGAGTCTATGGGGGATGTCCCCGGTCGACTGAACTTGATGAGTCCAGGAAGATATAAGTCAGACGACATGTGTATTTCCATGTCTACAACTTTGACTCGACGTGAGTCTATGGGGGATGTCCCCGGTCGACTGAACTTGATGAGTCCAGGAAGATATAAGTCAGACGACATGTGTATTTCCATGTCTACAACTTTGACTCGATATGAGTCCATGTGGGATGTCCCCGGTCGACTGAACTTGATGAAGGTTCAGGAGTTTATTTCACACGACATTGTCGTATGGACTATAGGAAGTCTATGTCTTTATTTGACTCGACATAATGAATCTATATGGTATACACGGTCCATGGAGCGTCTGAATCCATGTCGTATGTTTGTTTCATTATTTTGATAGTAATACTCTTGTTGTTGTCACTTTGTATGCTACCGGATATGCTAACATGCATCATTATTCTAGTGTTTGGCTTGGTGTGTTTATTTAGCATGGATGCATGTGAAAGTTGAATTGCCCTGACATTTGTCGTTATCTATTTGCTTTATCCCATACGCACAATTCTCCTTGATGTAAGTTTGTAGGTAGTGAGCTGATTCCATTTGTATGTGAGCTAACGACTCATACATGGCACTCGACATTGGTAGCAAGGTCAGAGGATGGGTTCCACTTTGTGGCTGAGTTCAAGGTGTCATCCTTTCCTAAATTAAAAGCCTTCATACTTTCCATGTCGAATGGGATCTTGTCGTTTGGTAAAGAGAGACCTCTTATGGGGAAAGTTGCCAAGTCTTTAGTCTCAATCTTGGTTGTCTGCAGTTGTCGAGTTGAGGCACCACATGTCGTAAAGTAGTATTAACCATCAGACGATGTGTCGTTTAGCAAAGTGCTTAAATTCAGTTTGCTTTGTATTAATTATATTTTATTAATCGAGAAATAAGTCGAGAAATGGTCCAAGTTACGATGACGGCATCGTTACAGCATCGTGTAAGGGCGTTGGGTGTACATGGTCGCTCGAGACATTCATACTTGCAGTTCGTGAATTTACAGCACGGTAGTGTAACAGTTTCGGCCAACTGAGGTCAATTTCCAAGGTCGCCATGATAACGCAGCTTGGGCAGTGATGTGGATTCTGTTTTGTTCTCAGTCTCAGGGTGTCTCTCTCACCACAATCGATGTGGGACAATGGGCTACAGGTTTAGTTTTGCTTCCAAAGAAACCAAATGGCCTTTTTTTTTAATTTACACTGTTTTGGCGAATGGACTATTGTGGGATTTCAGACGATCACGCACTCTGGGCCGTGTGGCTGGAATTTTCGGGCCCACCCCTTCTTAGTGCTTGCATGAAGGAAGTCGGTTGGGCTGACATCATAATTCAGGGCTTATGCATGTGGGAGGACACAAATTGACGCGGGTTGGGCCATCACATAAATATTGCAATGAGGTTGCGTGGGTTGTTTCGCGTGTTAGATGAACAAATGGGCAAAAAAAAAAAAATATTTGCTTCATGAGATTCCACGTGCGCGGGCTTGCTCTCGTTTTTGGACTGTTCTCTTTTGGGCTGAGCATGAAAGCTTCGGCCTTTGGAGATTTGGTTGACTTTCATCTTGGGGTATTGACTGGATTGACTTCAATCTGCTTCTCCAAAACCGAGTAGACAGAACTGGGAAAATGAAAATCTCATACTCCTTCTTGGCATACATTAATTTTGCACCCATGCGCTGACTCGATTTCAGCGAATCATCGCCAGCTTCACTTGAGCAATGTAGCAATCTTTATTCGGTCCAGCCATGAACAATAGCGTATCTAGTTTGGGCCTTGTAAAGGTAATCTCACATGGTGGATGAGGATGAGTTGTTGTGCGTGGGAATTATTGGAGGGTTCCAAAGTCACCTTCCTAGGCGATGTGGGACTCATTGTAGTTCTAAAGTTGATTCACTTGGTTGTATTATGGGTGAAAGTTTGTTGGCTATTGGATCAGTCTGGACGCTTATTGGGCTTCCATATGCGCTGTTTCATGGGCTTCGTGGATTGGCATGTGGGTTCAGTTAACTGAACAAATGGGCTTTTTCGGGGCCTGCCATGGCAATTGGATGGCCAGTTTCATTTCGTGGAGGGCTGGTTTTTCTAATTGACTGCTTGTTTGGGGTTTTTTCTTTTTCTGCCAACCTGCCCGGTTGTTTTGTTGGGCTTTGCTGTTTGTTTCAATTTATTGTGGCGTGAGCTTAGGGATAGGTATTATAATGGAATGGGTTTGGGGTCCGGTCCGTATGTTGGGACAACATGGATGTTTCATGATGGACGTTTTTTTTAGTGAGTTGCGCATGGTCACGAGGTAGAGAGTTTTCTCCAAGTGGAGTATCTTCTTTAAGCCGACTCTACATCTTCACAGTGTCGAGTGGGACACTCACCACGTGATGAATCTTTGGGTCGAATGGATCTTCATCCATTCGCTAATCATACATTCATGTCGTGCCGATTGAAACCTTTGCCTCTAGATAAGAGCTATTCCTCCTAGTGTTGAGTAGTGTCTCAGACTAGCTAGAACTTCTTCCATCTCATGTTGAATATGATCTTAAACATGTGTCAAATCACATAAGTGGAGTGTCGAGTGGAATCTTTAGCAAGTAACAAGGTATATATGGTAATATCAATTTGGACATCTTCAACAGTACACTAATGTCGAGTGAGACATCTCTAACTATGTTAGATATTGTAAACGTTGGTTGTGCCTAATTGTAACAGTTATATGGTTGTAAATTGTAGTGTTCATTGGGACACCCATAGTAAGTCTCATATTATGAACCGTAATACCTACTAAGATAACTGGTAATGTTGACCATGACGACTATGCCAAGCCTTCATTCGGGTACCATCGATTGGGACATCCTCCTCATGAAAAACACATTGCTTCATCAATAAATGGTGGGGAATAAAATTCCATTGAAGGGAGACGCCTTGCTCTTGATGTAGGTCCATGAGACAATGGTCGAGTGGAGTCTAGAATTGATGACATTTTTCTCGTGTTACCTTTCATGACACCTGGAGGAGATGACAATCCTCTTACGTAGTCTGAAGGTAATGACATTCTATCTATGCCATCAATAGTAGATGGTAACCGCCCCAAGCAGTCTCGAATAGGCGTCAATTATATAGAATAATTCTTGATTGATTGGGTATGTTATGGATTATGAGGATATTCTCATGTCGACTGGATGATGTGAGTAGAATGGTTCAAATGATGGTCCATATATGTTGATTGGAGCAAATGGATTTCTCATTAAGAACGGATCAAATGGGCCAAATGACAATCCTAATGTATGTAATTATTCTTGGAGGATGGCTATTTAAGTGATCATGAGATCTGGCGTTTGCTCGTTGTGTGACGTTATACGAATAGAGGTGTTTGGAAGGATCATAGATGGAAAGATCTTTGCATGCTATGAATCGCTAGGGCCCCACGGTGGGCGCCAAACTGTAGACGCTGGTTTTCGCCCGAGGTCTACAATCGAGATTTTGTAAAGGGGCTCTGGCGATCCTGCAAAACAAAGATGTAGAGTGAGCGGGAGTACTGCCCACCGGTGTGGTGGGTGCCGGGGGCACTCCGACGCCCAAGTCATTTAGGGAAGACGAGCTGTAAGTAATGGAATAGCAAGGCTAGAGACTACCTTGATCCCCATGTGATGCCGTGAGGGCGGTAGGATGGTGATTATATGAATTTTGGAGAGAATGTTCTCTCCCTATCCTCATGTTTGGGCCAAATTTGGTCCAAGGGTAGTTTCGTCATTTTACTTCAGACCCAATACTGGACGCACCCCTGAAGCCTCCTAATCAAACCCCAATGACATAATGTCGGCCCAGGCCCGATGAACACCAACACCCATAACCGAAGGACTATCCAGAGGCCGGCCCACGTAACTCCTAAGTTCATAAACACCATACAATAAATTCGACAGTTTCCAGCCTACAACAGGCAAATGCAATGAATATCCCTCATAAAATCGACCGTTACCAAGACTCAACAGACGAGTAATCGAGTGCACACCCTCAGATATGTATATAAGAAAGAAGGCTCCATGAGGATAGGGAGAGAACATTCTCTCCAAAATTCATATAATCACCATCCTACCGCCCTCACGGCATCACATGGGGATCAAGGTAGTCTCTAGCCTTGCTATTCCATTACTTACAGCTCGTCTTCCCTAAATGACTTGGGCGTCGGAGTGCCCCCGGCACCCACCACACCGGTGGGCAGTACTCCCGCTCACTCTACATCTTTGTTTTGCAGGATCGCCAGAGCCCCTTTACAAAATCTCGATTGTAGACCTCGGGCGAAAACCAGCGTCTACAAAGAGATATGCCAAAAATTGGCTGGGCCAGGCCCGCACAATTTGGTCCGGCATTCGTGTACGCAGGACACGCGAGCCAAACTTGATTCGGATTTGATTTGCACCCCCCCCGCGCACGTAGAGAGAGCCTCTATCCTTATAACTCTTACCCATCTACTAATGAACAATCATATATAAGCATAATTTCATCTCTATAGCTTTCCCATATGGGACAAGCTAACTTCTCTTTATTTTCTAACACCAATGGGTGAACTTTGAGCAACAATTTCTCATTCACCCAAACATCATTTTAAGCATATGAATATACCATTTCGAAGTACTCACGGAGGAGTATCTGAATCATTCAATAACAGCCACTAACACGAAGTGGACCATGCTTAAAATTGAGCCTCAAAATGCTTACTCATAAGCATTTTTTTCCAACAATCCCCCACATGAATGAAATTGGCGAAAAAAGTCGAATAAAATTATTTTATAAAACATTTTGTTTTGACCTAGAAGAGTTCAACGGTTCAACACCTGCATAGGATAGGTAGGCCTCAGCCTTTGAACATTCCCTTGTGAAAATATATCTCATTTACTGGCTGACAGTGGACGCGATGTCATTGAACTGTACTGCCGTTCATGTAAATGGAGAATATATATCACACAGATATTTAACCTAACACATCTGAGTTCTCATTATTATGTTCATTTTGACCATGAACATCAACCTGGTTCTGCAAGAGTTTCTAAGAATTGACCCTCGTACAATTCCCTTTGAAGCGGCCCCACTTCTCTCTCACATATATGATTTCTTATTTAAGAGCATCTCGTAATACTCTGCTCGGATTCCCGACGCATAAGAATCATTAAAATCTTTTGCTTATCCTCAATCCATACGAGCATCACTGTTTCATTTCACCATAGGAATGGACTATAGGGTAACCCCCCCACAGTGAACCAATTATGTCTTTTACGAGTAGGTTGTCCCATTGAACCTAGATCTTGGGATCTCCAGTCAACAATGTTGGGTTTTCCTTCGTAATAAACATTTATCTAATGGGGTTTAGTCTCATTCCCCTCATGATTTCACAATCAACTCTCTATTTAAACCTTTGGTTAGCGGATCCGCAATGTTATCCTTTGACTTTACATAGTCAATCAAAATAACTCCAGTAGAGTGTCTAACGGTATTGTGTCTACGACGAATATGTCTAGACTTACCATTATACATATTGTTATGTGCCCTTCCAATTGCAGATTGACTATCGCAATGAATGCAAATTGCTGGCACTGGCTTAGGCGAACTTGGAATATCCTCTAGAAAATTTCGAAGTCATTCTGCTTCTTCAGCACACTTGTCTAATGCAATGAATTCCGATTCCATTGTAGATCTGGCTATCACAGTCTGTTTGGAGGATTTTCATGATATAGCTGCACCTGCTAGTGTAAACACATAGCCACTGGTAGACTTTGAGTCTTTCATGTCAGATATCCAATTAGCATCACTGTATCCTTCGACTACAGCTGGATATCTATGATAGTGCAACCCATAATTACGAGTAAAACGTAAGTACCTAAGTACTCTCACTATTGCTTTCCAGTGATCAACCACTGGATTACTCGTATATCTGCTGAGCTTGTTTACTGTACATGCTATATCGGACCTTGTACAACTCGATAGATACATCAAACTCCTGATCACTCTAGAGCATTCTACTTGAGATATACCATGTCCCCTATTCTTTGATAGGTGTAGACTCACATCTAAAGGAGTTCTAGCCACAGCAGAATCATCATTGTTAAATTTACCATGAATATTGTCCACATAGTGCGACTGATCAAGAATAAGTCCATCAGGACTTCTCGAGATCTTTATTCCCAGAATGACATCTGCTAAACCCATGTCTTTCATGTCAAACTTGGATTTCAGCATATTCTTGGTAGATTTCACCATTTTAACATTACTCCCGACAATCAATATGTCATCAACGTAGAGACATAAAATGACATAGCCAACTTCTGTCTCTCTGACATAAATGCATTTATCACACTCATTGATTTTGAAACCATTTGCTAACATGGTGTCATCAAACTTTTTATGCCACTGTTTCGGAGCTTGTTTAATCCATAAAAGGATTTAACCAACTTACAGACTTTCTTTTCTTGTCCTGGAGCTATAAAGCCTTCAGGTTATTCCATGTAAATTTCTTCATCTAAATCTCCATTTAGAAAGGTTGTTTTCACATCCATCTGATGTACCTCAAGATTGCGCAAAGGTGCAATCGCTATTATCATCCTTATGGAAATTATTCTCGTTACAGGAGAATAAGTATCAAAGTAATCAAGACCTTCACGTTGTCTGTAACCTTTAATTACAAGTCTTGCTTTGTACTTGTCAATTGATCCATCTGCCTTTATTTTCTTTTTGAAAATCCACTTGGACCCTAAAGGTTTACATCCTGGAGGAAGATCCACTAACTCCCAGGTGTGATTTTGTAAGATGGATTCAATTTCACTATTGATGGCATATTTCCACAAAGCACCATCAGCTGACTTTACAGCTTCGTTATAGCTTTGAGGATCATTTTCTAGCAAAAATGTCAGAAAATCTGGACCAAATGATTTTTCGGTTCTAGCTCTTTTGCTACGTCTTGGTTCAAGTTCAACAACTTGTTGATCCTCTGGAATATTTATTTGTTCTCGGTCCTGACTATCTTCAATTATAGTCTCATGTGACCGTTTGTGCACATTTGAATTCGAATTAGTTTTACAAGGAAAAAACATATTCGAAAAATGATGCATTTCTCGACTCCATTATCGTATTCTTGTGAATATCTGGTATATTAGACTCATGCACAAGAAATCGATAAGCATTACTGTTATGTGCATATCCTATGAAAATGCAATCAACAGTTTTTGGTTCTATCTTCACCTTTTTAGGTGGAGGAATAACTACATTGGCAAGACACCCCCACACTCGAAGAAATTTATAGGAAGGTACTCTTCCTTTCCATATTTCATAAGGAGTTTTTCCTGCTTCTTTCCGTTGTACCTTATTTAAAAGGTAATTAGCTGATAAAACAGCTTCTCCCCACATATTCTGAGGTAAGCCAGAGCTGATTAACATAGCGTTCATCATCTCTTTCAAGGTACGATTCTTACGTTCTGCAATCCCATTGGATTGAGGTGAATAAGGAGCTGTGGTTTGATGTATGATTCCATTTTGTTCATAAAGTGATTAAAAAGGAAAAACATACTCACCACCACGATCACTTCTTAACTCCTTAATTCTTTTATTCAGTTGGTTCTCAACTTCATTCTTATAGAGAATAAATTTCTCTATAGATTCGTCCTTACTTTTCATCAAATACACATAGAAAAATCTCGTGTAATCATCAATAAAGGTAATAAAATATTTATTAACACTTCTTAATTGTATTGAATTAAAATCACATACATCGATATGTATTAGATCAAGTGGTTCAGAGTTTCTTTCAATACTATGAAAAGATGATCTAGTCAGTTTTGCTTCAACACAAGTATCACACTTATGTTTGTTATCAATTTTAAAATTGGGAATGTGGTTCATGTTAATTAATTTCCGTAATGAATTAAAATTAACATGTCCTAATCTACCATGTCATAGATTAGAGTACTCAACAATATAAGCAGAAGAACTAGCTTTATTGATATTCTTAGGTTTAACAACCATTACATTGAGCTTAAAGAGCCCATCAGTTACATACCATTTTCCCACATACATCCCATTTTTAGTTAAAACTACTTTATCAGACTCGAACACCATCCGGAATCCGTGCTTGTTCAGAAGTGATCCAGACACAAGATTCTTCCGTATTTCTGGTACATACAGAACGTTGTTCAAAGTCAACTCTTTCCCATAGGTCATCTTCAGAATCACCTTGCATTGACCTTCAATCTCATATGTTGGTGAATTTCCCATGTATAATTTTTCCCCATTACCAGTAGGCTCAAATGAAGAAAACATGCTCTTGTCCGAGCACACATGTCGAGTGGCACCAGTGTCAATCCACCACTCATTTGGGTTAGAACCCACCAGATTCACCTCAGAAACCACTTCTGAAAGCTTAATGTCTGAAACATCTTGAGTCATGTTTTCCATCACATTAGCCTCTTGATTCTTTTTATTTTTCGGCAGTCTGCACTCAGAAGACTTGTGACCCATTTTGTCACAGTTGAAGCATCTTCCTTGAAATTTGGATTTCTTGGAAACTCCTCCTTTAGGGCCCATATTTGACCATTTGTTCTTATGGTTCTTGTTCTTATGGCCATGTTCAACAACATTTGCTTTGACCTCATGAGTTATTCCTCTCTTGTCAGATACTCTGTAATCTTCCTCAATTCTACGCTTAAGAACCAAGTCTTCAATGCTCATTTCTTTTCGCTTATGCTTTAAATAATTCTTGAAATCTTTCAAACGAGGTGGTAGTTTTTCAATTATCGAAGCTACTTGGAAGGTTTCACTTAAAACCATCCATTCAGCATGAATTTCTGCTAGAATAATTTGCAATTCTTGTACTTGACTTAACACAGTTTTGGAATCAACCATCTTAAAATCTAGGAAACGGCCTACGATAAATTTCTTAGTACCGGCATCCTCAGTTTTATATTTTCGGTCTAAAGATTCCCAAAGCCATTTTGCTGTTTTCATCTCGGCATACACACTGTACAAGGAATCACTCAGCCCATTCAGCACATAATTCATACATAGGAATTCGGAATGTTTCCAAGCATCGATCGCACTGATCACTTCGATATCAATCTCACCCTCCACGGGTACAAGAGCATATTCCTTTAGAAACCTCGCAAGGTTCAACGTGGTCAAGTAGAAAAACATTTTCTGTTGCCACCGTTTAAAATTCTGTCAACTGAATTTTTCAGGTTTTTCTGCAGCAGGATTGACATGGCTCACATGTCCAACATGTTGTCTAGCCACAGAGGCAGCAACACATTGGCCAGCCACAGCGGCTGCCATATTAAGCCCAGAGGCTGAAGCAAGTTGGCCAACGGAAGAGGCTGCCACTGCACTTTGGCCAGCCACGGGGGCTGCCACAATATTCTGGCCAGCCGAAGAGGCTGTCATATTCGGATCTACTGTGTTTGGACTGTTTTCCATATCCACAGAGTCGAATTTGTTTTAAGACTATTACAATTATATTTGGTTACTGTGTTCTTACAAAGGACAATGAACAACAGTAAAACAGAACACGGGTGGTACAATAATGTATCGGTAATAACTAAATAACAGTAATGAAAATAACACAACTACAGGAGCGAACACAGCTGAGCAACAATGAACCAGCGACATGAACAATTCAGAACAGAGGCAGTGTAGTATCGAACGAAACAGAGAGAATTCCGAGGCTTGTTGATGACAACAATTTCCTTAAAACAAATTCGTCTCCCACCTTAGGTGCAGTAGAACACGAGACAATTGTTTCCCAGGATACAACGGAAAACGTACAAGTAAGGGCACCACCGAACTCGTATCCAACGAACCACTAAAGCGTTTGAACTCTTCCCAAAAAGCCGAAAAGAAAGAAAAACGAAAGGAACCAGTGTATGTTGTGTCACTGTCATGTGAACAATATTTATGTGTTGTGCATCCACAAAAGACGAAAATCACAGCTCAAATAAAGGAAATTAACATGCCAATTATATCTCATAAATGGAAGACCTCTCACTTGTTGTAACCACCAAGCTAATTAAATTAGTTGTTATGGAACATCAAGAGACTTGGAAAAAATTAAAGAGATATGCCAAAAATTGGCTGGGCCAGGCCCGCACAATTTGGTCCGGCATTCGTGTACGCAGGACACGCGGGTGCACACGAGCCAAGCTTGATTCGGATTTGATTTGCACCCCCCCCCGCGCACGTAGAGAGAGCCTCTATCCTTATAACTCTTACCCATCTACTAATGAACAATCATATATAAGCATAATTTCCTCTCTATAGCTTTCACATTTGGGACAAGCTAACTTCTCTTTATTTTCTAACACCAATGGGTGAACTTTGAGCAACAATTTCTCATTCACCCAAACATCATTTTAAGCATATGAATATACCATTTCGAAGTACTCACAGAGGAGTATCCGAATCATTCAATAACAACCACTAACACGAAGTGGATCATGCTTATAATTGAGCCTAAAAATGCTTACTCATAAGCATTTTTTTCCAACACAATTTTTTATATATAATATATCTATCTATTATATAAAATTTGATCATTTTTAAACATTATCATCGCGCCACGTGACGACTTCATATGGGTCGTAACACCAAGCCCGACCTAATCCTCGACAATAGTATGAATATGAGCTCGTCTTAAATAGAAAGAGGTCGGCATAAGTCGGGCATGTAAATCTTGGGCCAAGCATCGTAAATTGTCATCCATGTTGTTTTTAATCACCGATGGCGGTTTTATATATATATATATTTGCAAATTAGCACGTCATTGACCATCAAATTATTGGTGGGAATCATCAATTTTTTTTTATAATATATCTATCTATTATATAAAATTTGATCATTTTTAAACATTATCATCGCGCCACGTGACGACTTCATATTAAAATTATGAAATTAAATTAATAAATATATTAAATAAAAAACACATTCTATAAAAATACATTTTATAATTTTATAAGCATTCTATTATAACAAAAAAAATATTATAGCATCCTATAAAAGTTATAAGAAAACACTATTAAATTATTTACAATTGACATAATATATATAATTATTTTTTTATTATTAAAATATCTCTATAATTATTTTTTATTATTAAATTAAAAATATAAATTATTGACATAAGAAATCTATTACGATGTAAAAACTTAATCTACTATTAAAATAAGCAGCCTATTAATTTAATTGATTAATTATTAATTTAATTATTATTATTAAATTATAAAATTAAATAAAGAGAATATTATAATAAGAAAACATGTTATAATCTCTTATTAAATATATATATATGGTACTTAACTTCTATAATTAATTTGTTATTAGTAAATTATAAAATTAAAATATATCTACAATTAATTTTTTATTAAATAAAAAACATATAACAATAAAAATACATATTACAATTTTATAAAAAATATATTATAATAAGAAAATATATTTTGCTATCATATTATAATAAATAAATACTATTAAATTATAAAATTAAATTAATAAATCTATTAAATAATCACCTTATTATAATAATAAAATATATTATATTATTCGATTAATTTTTAAATAATATCATAAATAATCGGACAAAGAATATATATATATATAATATTGAAATATTTTTAAATTTTCTCATCGCGTCACATGACACTTAATCTCTACAATCAATTTTTTCTATCACATATTGTAATCTTATATTAAAATACAAAAATATATGTGGCACCTAATTTATACAATTAATATTTTTATTATTAAATTATAAAATTAAAATAAAAAATATATTACAATATAAAAATATAATCTCATATTAAAATAAGAAATTTAAATAGTAGCCGCCCACAAAACCTAGTCAATTTTTTGATTTCATATCTATTATTATTATTATTTTGAAATATTTCTATATTATTTTTTATTTTTTTTTTGAAATATTTCTATAAGTTTTTTTATTTCATGAATTTTCTATAATTTGATGTGTTTTAAGATGCATACTCTCATTATTAGCTTTTGCACAATGAATTATAAATATTACTTGAGAATTAAGATACAAAAAAATGAAACATAAATATTACGCGTCAGTAAATCAATTATCTCATTTAAATTATAAAACTGACAAGATCTGGGGCATTTATAAGATCAATACATAAAATATATGTTCAACTCATACAAAATGCGGGCCAAGTGCTAATTATGTTATAAATGTATCTTGATAATGAAATTTAAAATTAATGTCACTTCATATTTATTTATTTTTAGTTGGATATTTGATTTTTTTTTTTTTTTTAAAGTAATGTATTTTAAATCCATCTGGATAGAATATTGCCACTAGTTATCGACATATCGCCAAGTGAAGTGGGCCGGGCTTGTAAGCTGAGCCAATGCATATTAGTATTTTCTTCTCATTATCTTGAAGTGGAAGGTTAAAAAAAAAAAATCCTAATTCGCACAACAATTGATTTGTTGCCCATAATTTTTGCAACACATCCCAAATTTGTTGTCATTTGTTGGCATGTTAATCGAGAATTTAGAATGTATAACAAAAAGTGAAAACTATATAGTATATTTCCATTATGATAAAGCATAACGTATAATATTATATTAATTAGTAACATTTAACATCAATTGATTATATCATTGAAACCAAATTCAACATCAATTTGTAATGTCACTGAAACCGCAATGCAATACGTTTTTTTTAATTAAATTAGCAAGAATCATGTATTTTTAAGTATATTTAAATTATTATTTTATAATTTTTTTTTAAAAAAACAGATAATTTAACTCATCCAAATCCGGTGTTTGATTATTACCAACTAATAGGGTGATCAAACACGTTTCTACTTTCTATTCGTGATTGATTGGATTACCGACAGATTCATGCACCTAAATCCTAATGACGTAAAACGAAGATGTAATTCGACGATCCAATAGAAACACGCCAAATGCCGAAAACAAACAATTTGCAAGTACACAAACAAACCTACCGCTCTATTGCTATCAAATTGAAAACAACTTGAAAAAGGCCGCATCATCTCCATTGCGATGGCTTCTCATGATTGGCCGCACGTGCAGAGTTTTCACACCAACAATACAAAAAGCCCCCAACAAACTTCTCTCACAAGGAAGAATTAACCAAACTTTTTTTTTACATGCATAAAAAAAAAACAAATTATCTTATTATAAAATTAAGGGGAAAAAAGAGAGAGAAGATGTACGGTCCTGATCGACGGTAATTACCCGAGAACACGATCGAACGGTCAGGATCAAATCTTCTCGAGCTTCTTCGCTTTGATCAATGGATTAGCTCGAGCAATCTCCTCTCGGCCAACCTTCTTGAAATCAAACGAGCAGCCGTGATTCTCTGGATACCTGTGGGTCCCACAGAAGGTGGTCCCACACCTGCACTTGAAACCCGTCAAACCGATCCGTTTCCTGCAAACCGAACACCTATTCGGCTGCTGCTGCATCTGTTGCTGTTGCTGCTGCTTCTGCTCAACGACCACCGCCACGCAAACATCATTATCTCCGTTGACCTCCGGAAAAGTCAAAGCCGGATGATGGGGGAGAGATCCGACGAAAGGCGTCGATGACGAAGACGGAGAAGCGGAAAGAGAATTCTCAACCGTCGATTTGATCGACGCTTGTTGTCCCTCCTTGAGACAGAGTTCTCGGTAGCATTTCGAACAGAGATTCATCTTCGCCGGACTTCCGACAAACCCGCAGTTGTTTGCGCAGAGTCCGTGCCCTTCCTGTGCTTGAAATCTGTGCTCCTCCGCCATACGATCGATTCAACTTTGGTTTGCTAACAGATCAATCGCTTAAACTGTAAATTAATTAAATTAATTTTAAAATATTAAAAGCAGAATAATATATAAAATCAAATTAAATTAAGAATAAAAATGAGAGAGATTATACCTGTGAAGAGGAATGAAGAAAATTGGGACAGAGAGAAGAAGAAGAAGATTTCTTAAACGAGAATTATCAGAATGTGTCAGAAAGAATAATAAGGGAGAAAAAGAGGAAGGATCGGCGAAAAGAGACAACTGATGATGATTATTATTATTTTTTAAAAAATTATTGAATTTTGTTTAAAGATGGATGATTTGATACATCATTACAAATGAAAAGAAATTTCGGACAGACTGGAGGCCAAAGCCAACTTTGCATTAGGCGTTAGTTAGCCATCGGGCGAGGGCAATGAATGAAACGTGCGTGGCCACGTCATGCTTCCATCAATTCTGTAAGTGTGCTGGTGCGCACTGTTTTCGGTAATACGTGGCTTCTGTTATGTGGTTTTTTATAAAGTGGCCATAGGGTGGATAAAATTGGTTCGGTATCGAATCGAACCGAATCAAACTGAAAATCGATCGGTTCAATTAATTAAGAATCGATCAGATTAAATCGAATTAAATTATTTTTTTAGAATAATTAACCCATAAATCGATCAATTCGGTTCACTATTTTTCAAATTGATCTTTCAACGGATCCGGTTCATTATTCAATCCGAACCAAACCGAACATAAATCAAAAAATCAAACCAAACCGATAACTTCAGTTCGATTAATTTACCCACCCCAAATGATCATACACTCCTACTTTCATTTTTATTAGAGTAGGTTGCTAGTTAATTAGTTATGATAATAAATTAATAATGATAATTGTATTTTATTTATGTTATAAGCAGTTGTGGCTTTTGCTTAGCTGTGTGGGTGCCTAAGAGGTTGCCGACTTGCCGTCGTTTGAATGGGTTGAGATTATTGGCTCGTGGATCGTTATTCCTTTTACCCTTGGCTTTGTTGGTTGGAAATTGGAATGGTTAAAATGTATTATATATATATAGTATCAGTAAGATAGTATTTTATTATTTATTATTTATTATTTACAAGAAATTTAAAAAATTATGAGATCCGTATTGGATTTTATTATTGAACAACTCACTCGTAATGGCACCTTTCCAAATCAATAGGACTTGACATGCAAGAAAATATAATTAATTATTTATAGTTTGTATAACGGTGAAATCTGTTTTAAGCAACTTAAATTACAAACAAAATATGTTTTTTTTTAAAGTTGGATTTGGAAACGATCATAAATTTATTCATTTTTTTTCCTTCGTGTGAATGATATGTTGTTTTTTAACGTCTTTGGATAGTTACATATCCTTCAACCTAAACAAAGTATTACTTTATAATTAGGCACAAATAATTACATTGCCTTAAGGGATGTGACATGATGGATAAGACTTATAATTTGGTTCCTTAAATCTTAGATTCAAATCCACATGTGCATTTCTTATAAGAACATGAGGCAATCAAAGATTTTACCTACTCCATTTAAGTCTGGTCGGATGATTTGGAGAGATTTCCATCATTTAAAAAAAATGGCACGTGAATAATAATGAATTTATGATGATTATCAATATACAGACAATATCAGTTGACATCTGGTGTGAAATTGTGAATATTGATGTTGGTGGTAGAAATCAGCATGTGGACCAAGCAGTATAAACCAGGGGCAGGGGGAATTTCCCTTTTGACCGATGTCCATAGAGTATTTAAAACTGCTCGACTCAACATGAGTCCAGACACAATCTCCCAATTTAGACCGACCATAGCATGTACTTCGACACGACTTTTCATAAAGCTGACTACATTAGCTCGTCGGCTCGGTTCAGGCCTACTATGCTCCCTTGTTAGTAAGTCGAAGAGCTCGGACAATTCAAGGCAGAACGAGAATGGTTCGAAAGGTTTAGCAGATGATTAGGTCGACCACTTGGCAACCGACAGAAGTCTTGAGATTATGATTTCCCTTTACACATGTCATCTCCCGGAAACACCCACCAGGCTGTCATCATTATTAAATACATATGGCAATGAAGAGTTATATTGATGTGATGGGATGTCAGAGAGCAGGTTTACTTTCGGCAAGAGCATGCCTAAGGTAGAGAGCTTAATAAATGAAGCAGATTCACGTGGAAGACTCTGTAGAATTGGGAGCAACAACTGCCTCATCTTTGCCGCCTCAAACTTAGTATATATATAAGAAAAAATCTTTTTTTGTAGTGGGGGAGGAGACACACACACGGAGACACAAAAAAGGAGAGAGATTGAGAGAGTTTTATAATTCCCTTTGTAAAACAGCTCGGTTCCTACACTGACCGACCACAAACAGATCGGCCGAGCCCATTTCAGTAATAAAATACCATCCATTTTGTGCCCGTGGACGTAGGCTGGATTCAATCCGCCGAACCATGTTAACTTCTTGTGTCAACCCGCATGCTCTTCTCCCTCTACCGAAGTTTGCTTTTGGTTTCCTCATAACCAAACAAATTCAATGCTGAAGGAAGGTTGAATCTCGGGAACAATATTCCATTATTGTCCCTGAGACGAAAACAAGCCATCAACAGTTGGCGCCGTATGTGAGGATCGAACCAAAAGCAACTCGTGTTGTAAGGCGATGGTGGAAGGTGAAAGATGTGGTTTTCACAAGCAGCTCAACAACTGAATGGATGGAAGGGGGAAAAGAATAGGAAGAAGCAAGCCGGAACGGGGGGAAGAAAAAGTTCGTGTGGACGGAGCCTTTTCTTGTTGAATTGTGGAATGAAATGTAAAAGTATTGGCCAACGGACACCCATCTGGGGTGAATTGTCGAATGAAATGTAACGATGTGGATGAGTTACATCTGTTGGCGATGGCTGACCAGACTCCTCAGTAGGAAGGAACTACACTTCCCAAAGTACCAATCGACAGCCTCGCAAGTTACTTGTGCTGGAGGATTGATCAGGGAGCTAGTCGTCCAAAGGCGAGGGAGGACGCTCGTCGGTCCAGTTCTTAATTGGTGTGGTGGTCTTTCCCGAACGGGAAGAAAGAAGGTAAAAAGTATTCGGGAAAACCACGCAAAACGAAGACTGACGGCCTCGCCCTGAAGCCCATGGTCGATCGGGAGGTACTAGGCACCGGGGAAATACATTGTTAAATGAGCACCGACGGTATGGGTGTTCATAGGGTCGGGTCAACCCGCGACCCGACCCGCAACGACCGACTCGGTCGGGTTTAAGAATTATAAAATTTAAATTCGGGTCACGGGTTTTGATGGAAAACTCGGGTCTGACCCGACCCGACCCGATGTAAATAATATAATAATTATAATATATATATTTTTAATGATACAATTTTTTCCACAAGCAAACGTAGCTCAAATGGTAAAGTCCTTGCTGAGTTCTCTAATGTTCCGAGGTTCGAATCCTAGCATAATCAATTTTGCAATTTTAATTTATTAAACAAAATGTAGTTAGAGAGATTCGAACCCAAGAATAAGTAGATATTTACCAATCACTCTCTCATCTCAGCCATCACCCATCTTGTTAAATGTTATCAATGGAATTATATATATATATATTATATTTACTGTATTTTTACGGTGACCCGACCCACAGTTTTTTACCGACCCATTTTAACCCGACCCGCGCGGGTCATGTACTCGATTTTCGGGTTTTGGGTAGGGGTGGGCATCGGATCGAATCGAATCAGATTGGATCCGATTCATTTATCCGATCGGACAGTCACAGACGGATTCGACGGATTTCAGATCGGATCGGATAAAATCCGATCTGATCCGATCGTTTTTTTTTTTGTTTTTTTATAAGCAAAACGACGTCGTTTTGCAGTGTCAGAAACGACGTCGTTTTGCATAAGTTAGGGTTCATTTTTGGTTCGTCTTTCAAGCTCAACTCTCAGTCACGGTCACTCACGGTCTCATACTCTCATCTCACTCTCAGTTTCAGTCTTTCAGACTATCAAAAATCAGACTTCTAAGTTCTACTCTTCTTCTGTTCTTCATCATCCACTTCCTCCGTTCCTCGAATCAGCCAAACACAACCAGAGACATCAGACACAGACAACCACTTCAAAGTTCAAATCTCAATCTTCACTTCATCTTCATCAAAAATCAGACTTCTACTCTTCTTCATCATCCACGCAGGTTTCATCAAGGATCAAGGTAATTAACTTCTTTCTCTACTTCATTGATTCATTCACTGGACACTTCATCTTCATCAAAAAAATATGGGTTTTTTGGTTTTGGCCCTTTTGGGTGTTTGATTTTCTTCGTATGTTAGCTTACAATTCATTGAGACATTGATTATTATAATTTAATTGCCATTTGATTAGTTAAGAATTCAGATTCTGTTCTGCATCTTCACGGTGATTCTGTTTTAACCGTTTTAGTTTCTCTAAAATATGTTAGCTTACAGTGCATTAGCCGTGAGGATTATATTCTTGATAGTTGATAGATACAAATGTTTGGGGGAAATTTTCTCTTCTATTTCCTTGGTTCTCTTAATTGTACATTAAATGAATCTGATTTCGACCCACTACTGTAGGGTGAGCTTTCAAACCCACTCATCTACAAGAAAAATAAAATAGACAATTAGAATTTAGACATATGATATTCGTACAATGTCTCCTAATTTATTAAATGAATAAACGTAATACAATGTTCCAACTTCCAAGCAGTGATATAATAGATAATCTATACAATTCATATTCATACATCACTATAAGTCTATAACAAGCTGATGCACTAGAAGCACATTCATTACTAGTCACTAACCTTACAAGATCATACTGTAACTACTAACTACTGATCATACATTCCATTCAAGTTCCTGTTTCAGTATTACAAGTTCCTCATAATAGTTTCCACACTACAAGTTTAACATTGTAGAAGAAATTTTTCATAAGAATTATCACAATAGCTTCTTGATGGGACAAGTAATCTCTTAGGAACAAACAAACAAATAATTTCAGTTTCCCCAAAGTTCAATGCCAGAAAAATAGAACAATGTTACATCCAGACTCGATTGGAATTTATTTAACAAATAAAAAACAGAACAAATCAAGGCTAACACCTCACTGCTTTCCAGTTTCCAGTTTCCACAGAGTTCTTTCAAAAGGATAGCAAACACCTCAGACCTCACAGTCACAGTATCATTTAATTGCTCTGAAACAATAATTGGACAGAAGCCTGACTTTTTCTTTTGTATGAAGAAAAACTATAACTTCATAGAATACTTAGCTCACAAGGAAACACAACCCTTAAAAATCACTTACAAGATCCTGTTTTCAGAAGTGCATTCTTTTCAGAATTTTCATACCAACTGGATCATACATTCCATTCAAGTTCTCGATCTTGTAATGGCAGTGAAATTACAATTGTCAATTGTACAAACACCCACGCCTAATAAACCCTAAATAATCAAAACATTTGTATCTATCAACTATCAAGAATATAATCCTCACGGCTAATGCACTGTAAACTAACATATTTTAGAGAAACTAAAACGGTTAAAACAGAATCACCGTGAAGATGCAGAACAGAATCCGAATTCTTAACTAATCAAATGGCAATTAAATTATAATAATCAATGTCTCAATGAATTGTAAGCTAACATACGAATAAAATCAAACACCCAAAAGGGCCAAAACCAAAAAACCCAGATTTTTTTGATGAAGATGAAGTGTCCAGTGAATGAATCAATGAAGTAGAGAAAGAAGTTAATTACCTTGATCCTTGATGAAACCTGCGTGGATGATGAAGAAGAGTAGAAGTCTGATTTTTGATGAAGATGAAGTGAAGATTGAGATTTGAACTTTGAAGTGGCTGTCTGTGTCTGATGTCTCTGGTTGTGTGTGGCTGATTCGAGGAACGGAGGAAGTGGATGATGAAGAACATAAGAAGAGTAGAACTTAGAAGTCTGATTTTTGATAGTCTGAAAGACTGAAACTGAGAGTGAGATGAGAGTATGAGACCGTGAGTGACCGTGACTGAGAGACTGAGAGTTGAGCTTGAAAGACGAACCAAAATGAACCCTAACTTATGGAAAACGACGTCGTTTCTGACACTGCAAAACGACGTCGTTTTGCTTATAAAAAAAAAATGATCGGATCGGATTATCCGATCCGATCCGAAATCCGTCGAATCCGTCTGTGACTGTCCGATCGGATAAATGAATCGGATCTAATCCGATTCGATTCGATCTGATGCCCACCCCTACGACTTTTCATAAGCCGACTACATTAGCTCGTCGGCTTGGTTCGGGCCTACTCTGCTCCTTTGTTAGTAAGTCGAAGGGCTCAGACAATTCAAGGCAGAACGGGAATGGTTCGAAAGGTTCGGCAGATGATTAGGCCGACCACTTGGCAACCGACAGAAGCCTTGAGATTATGATTTCTCTTTACATGTGTCATCTCCCGGAAACACCCACCAGGCTGTCATCATTATTAAATACATATGACAGTGAAGAGTTATATTGATGTGATGGGATGTCAGAGAGCATGTTCACTTTCGGCAAGAGCATGCCTAGGGCATAGAGCTTAATAAATGAAGCAGATTCACGTGGAAGACTCTACAGAATTGAGAACAGCAACCGCCTCATCTTTGCCGCCTAAAACTTATTATATATATAAGAAGAAGTCTTTTTGTAGTGGGGGAGGAGACACACACACGGAGACACAAAAAAGGAGAGAGATTGAGAGAGTTTTATAATTCCCTTTGTAAAACAGCTCGGTTCCTACACTGACCGACCACAAACAGGTCGGCCGAGCCCATTTCAGTAATAAAATACCATCCATTTTGTGCCCGTGGACGTAGGCTGGATTCAATCCGCCGAACCACGTTAACTTTTTGTGTCAACCTGCATGCTCTTCTCTCTCTACCAAAGTTTGCTTTTGATTTCCTCATAACCAAACAAATTCACTGCTGAAGGAAGGTTGAATCCCGGAAACAATATTCCATTATTGTCCCTAAGACGAAAACCAGCAATCAAACAGTTATTATTTTGAGGATAAATGCTCAACGGTCTGATCATTTAATGTATATGTTTTTTTTTAAAAATAGACATATTTTAATTAATATGAAGGATTGAGATGGGGTCTTATCTCCAAATCCATCTTTGCTCCCAGGGCCCATCCTAGATTTTAAACCCAATTATACCCTAATATGAGGTCCGATCATCCAATGGAGCTCTTTCGCACTATAAGATATTCCAAGCACCAAGGTAATGACGTTTAAAGCATCAGATTCAAATCAAAGATTTTGCATGTGGTGAAATAAAGCAAGCGTCTAAGTTGTTTGATTGCGACCTCAAACTTGATGAATATTTAATCAAGAGGTACTATAAATCAGCCTCCTTAATTGCTGCTACTACCAAAGGAGCTGCTATTTTTAGTGGTGTCCAAGCAAATGTATGAATATGGTAGGAATCTTGGACTATCCTTACAGATTGTCGATGACTCGCTGGTTTTCACAGAGTCAGTAGAGCAGCTGGGAAGGCCAGCGGCCAGTGACCTGGCAAATGGAAACCTTAGCACTGGTAATATTTTCCCTAGAGAAAGAGCTAAAACTGAGAGAAATCATTCAATCAGAATTCTGCGAGATTGGCTCCCTAGCTTGATGGATATGGGTCTACTTTCTGCAAATATGTACTGCACTTCAACATTTGCAAGCAATTGAACAAGCTTTATTCACATTCAGTAAGGCTTCGACGACAACCTTGATTCCTAGGGCAATGGCTTACGGTTAGACTTGTCCCACGTCGATTCCGGGGTTGCCTCTCATAATAGCACCCGCTACAACCTTTCCTTATTCGTTTCTGCCACTGCTCCCAATCCCCTCCAATCCAACTCGTGGTGCGTCGAGGCATCTACGATCACTTTGAACCATCCCATTGCAGGAGGGACCCATGTGCTAAGTCTTGGTTCTGCTACTGTCTCGCTGGGCTGCTCTCTGCTGGCATCAGGCTGGATCAGCTCTATGGATTTAATTGTAGCTGCAGCATCGAGTGACAATCAGGCTTGACTGACTGGAATAAGAACTTGTTTATTGCTCCCCAAATAGGCCACCGCAAAACCATCAACTCTCTCTGTTCACAAACTATTCCCACAAAAGATAATGAATTCCTTAACCGAACTTCCAAGGAAGCTCTGCACAATGGCTGCGAATGGTGACTGGTTCCAAATTTCCTTAGGCAGTTTACACTTCAGCAATGCATGGATACCGATTTCCTCTCCTCTAAAGCAACATTGGCAGAGCCCTTGGTCCAATACTCTCTTGCTTTTCAAATTACGTGCTGTAGGCAGGAGGTCAGAAGCTGCTCTCCATGCAAAAATATTGATTTTTTCGAGATGGTCCAGTCCCCATAACAACCCTCATAGGTCAGAAAAAGAACAAGATCCAGATGCATAACTCCTAGAGCCTTCCTTCATGCCTAGATGATAGACACTTTTGACTGAAAATAATTCTCTCTTGTCGTAATGCCAACACAGAGTATCCTCCTTAGGCGAACGTGGCAGGGGAATTTTCCCGATCTCTTCCACATCTGCAGCCAATAAATGGTTTTGGAGCAACTCCATATCCCACTGATTATCTCTACCTATTAGAGATTTCACCTTAGCATCACCGTCTAGGGAAGGGGGGAGAAGGGTTTAAATAGGCTAGGTTTCGGTATCCAATTGCTCTTGTAGATTTCGGCTTGGTGATCATCTCTGAGCAGATTACCTCCCAAGAGAATGTTTCTCCAAACAAAAGATGGGTTAGCCCCCAACCTGGCCTCCAGAAAATGGCTATGCTTAAAATACCTTACTTTTAGTACTCTTGCAACCAGGGAGTCAGGTTCCTTGATCATCCCCCACCCTTGTTAGGCTAGCAGGGCTTGATTGAAGGTAGTCAATTCTCTTAAACCCATTCCACCATCCCTCTTGGACTTGATGTGTTTGTTCCAATTGGCCCGATGAATCTTCTTTTCCGAATCCGTGGAGCCCCAGTAGTTCCTCTTGTTTCTTTCAATGAATGAGGGCAGCTCTAAATATTTATCATGGACTGCGGCTGTGCTCAGCTCGAGAATTTTTTTTATTTCTTCTCTTCGATGGTGGCTGGTATTGGGGCTGAACAGAAACGAAGACTTTTCATACTTGATATATGTTTTGGCCTGAAGTTCCTGCATAGAACTCCAGCAAAGCCCTGAGATAACTACACTCTCTAGTATTGGCTTCCACAAATAGTAAGCTGTAAGCTGTAATCTGTAAGCTGTCATCTGTAAAAAACAAGTGTGACACAGACAGGTTTTTCCCGAAACAAAGGCTTGATATTCTCTTTTCTATTTCCGCTTCATGTGATCAACATTAAGAAATTAATCATTTTATATTTGTAATTTTATTAATATCTTTAATTTAGTATATTTGTGAAATTAAATTTATATTTTATATTTTTATTGTGATTTTTATTTATTATATAGGTAAAATATTACTTTTGAAGCTCGACACGAAAAATGGATATGAAGTCTGAATTTCAGGACCCGGAAAAAAAGCCTAACAGTTAGATTCAAATCGGACTTGTAAAACATTAATCGTATTTAGATTGACGATAAAATAAGCTTATGATATATTTAACTACACATATATTTTATATAAACATATAAAACAAAACAAAAGTAATGGATTGACATTTTCTCTCCATCGCTATCTAAATTTGTAAAACTTTACAAATGATAAAGTTTTATAATTTGCAAACTGAGATACTGAGTACTTATATAAATAGATGAGCTCAGCACACCATTCAAAAGTTTGCTTCATGCTTTTGTCTTAAGAATTTGTGAAGTTTCAGCCTATTGCATGTTTTATTTTTCAGTTTTTGTTGTAATTTTTTTTTTATTATAAACAAAATTATGCATGTTTTAATTAATATGTTTGCATTATGCTGTGGTGAATGATGAAACTCTTAATATGAGAATATAATTTAATCTTATTTATATTATAATATATAAATTATAATTTGAAGTCTAATATTTAATCTTATATTATATTTGTGGGTGTTTTGATTTGCTATAGACAATTTCATTTTGAAGACACAGTTAATATTTTACCTCATATCATATGAGAAAGTAATTTAAATATAAAATAATTATCGACAAAATCGTATTACCACCTTTATGGATGATTTTACATGTTCTGCCACTCTGGCATAATTGAGTATCTATTTGGACTAGTTATAGACAAACCGTATCACCACCTTTATGTATGATTTTATATGTTTTGACATAATTAAATCATAAAATAAATTAACTAAGTAATAATGTCAATTTATATATATTATAAAATGTAAGATTTATCTATATTTTAAATATCAATAGTGGATTCACTAGCCCCAATATTTTAATTTATTATTGATTCTAATTTAAAAATTACTTATCACTTCAATCCATTCCGTCTATTTATCTTGTTACTCAGATTGTTATTTTATTTTACTAAATTATTTCATGTGAATCGTCCCCGGATTTATCGGTTTATTTTATTACTTAAACACTCTTATACTTGAGAGTAAAAAAACACTTTATAAGTGTATTATTATGCAATAATGATGACAGAGCTTTAAAGTCACCCTCAGCACAGTTCCGAAAATGACATTTTTTGCATGAAAGGTGCACCAAAGACATAAATCATGTGCATGCAGTGATCACTGACTTTCAGCGAATATAAATTAATCATATTTAAATTTCAAAGACCAATAATAGAGTTAAGCTAATTGGGTGTTCTTAAAGTGATGAAGGCTAAAATGAACTGGAATGCCATGGACAGCTGGTGGGGAGGCCACGTAACCTTGAGAACACTGTATCTCCTGTTTCTGGGTCAGCTTATTTCCTTTATAGTTGCGCTCATCTGCTTCACTTCTTCCTTTATTGCAAATCTGGGTATGAATGATTCAATATTCTACATCAGTTCCTTTTAATTTGTGCCATTTTTGGATTATGCAATGTTATTGTTTTTCCTTGCTCTGTGTGTAGGTGTTGATGCGCCTGTTACTCAGTCATTTTGCTCATACTTTTCTCTGACTTTGGTTTATGGTGGTATATTTCTGTGTAGGCGCCAAAGACTTCGGGTAACATAGCATATTGAGATTTGATTTTCTTGATCACGGATTATACATAGCATATTGATTTTCTTCAATACATTTTGTGATGTTTGCAGGTTGCCTGGTATTGGTATCTACTGTTAGGTTTTGTCGACGTTCAAGCAAATTTTCTTGGTTAGCTTAAATAATTAATAGTTGTTATGCCTTCTAGATTTACTCACAAGTTTACTGTAATTTCAAGAATCAATCTTAATTAATATCACTGTGTATTGATTGATGCAGTAAATAAAGCCTTCCAGTTCTCATCTGTTACAAGTGTGACGTTATTGGACGGCATCATAATAGCATGGGCAATAATATTCACATGGTTGTTTCTTGGCACTCGATATTCTCCATGGCAATTCTTCGGAGCAGCCATCAGTATCCTGGGACTTGGTGTCTTGCTCCTCTCTGATTCCGGCGTGGGAGGTGGTGGTGGAGGTGGCATTTCCTTTTCCACCTGTCATGTTCTGTTTGTTTATTAGTAGTTTTTAATTGTTGATCCTGTAAATTATGATGTGCTATGTCTGCTATAAGTAGTTACGTAGGCATTATTAATTTGCTGTCAGGTGGTTCAAGACCTCTCCTGGGAGATGTACTTGTCATTGTTGGGACCATTTTCTTTGCCATGAGTAATGTTGGTGAGGTTGGTTAATCCCATTGTTTTATTTTACACATTCTACCCTGTCCTATTTTGAGTCTCTTCTCTTACTCATACCGGATGCCTCAAATGCAGGAATTTTGTGTAAAGCAAATAGATCGCGTTGAAGTGGTCTGCATGATTGGTGTTAATGGACTGCTAGTGAGCGCAATTCAATTGTATCCTTTTCCAGTTGGCAATGTGATCACAAACACAAACAGATTATTCATTTGTGCACAGATCTTTAAGTTTCTGCTCCTTGTTTGTTTAATTTTTAATCTGTTTTTCAATTTAGCTTTGGAGACATATTGCTTTAATTCCATAACCTTCTGGTAGATCTATTCTAGAGCTTAAGAGTCTGGAATCAGTCAAGTGGTCAACAAATATTGTGAGTTCTGTTCAATGACCAATTAATTTTTTTCTATTTTATGATTTCTCCATTTTCCTTCATATATGAATGCCTTCGTACCTTGTCAAAATGAACTTCATGAATCTTCTTTTCAGATACTGGGCTTTGCAGGCTATGCAGCTTTGAGTCTTATGTCCTACACGCTCATTCCATTTATTCTGAAGGTCATTTTACACCCACTGTTACTTGTTGATCAGTCCCTTCTTGAGAAATAACCATGGTTACTGTCTCTAATAATAAGGATATTTTGCATACAGTTGAGTGGAGCCACAATGTACAATCTTTCACTACTTACAGCTGATATGTGGGCAGTTGTCTTTCGTATTTGTTTCTACCACCAACAGGTACATGTACTTTTGTGACATGGGTTAATGGATGGAATGAAAACCAATTTGAGTTTGATGCTACCACAGTCCAAAGCATATCTTATCAGATGGTACTCTCGTATTGCAGGTCGACTGGCTATACTTTCTTGCTTTTGGCATTGTGGTTATTGGACTAATCATTTATTCAACAACGTACGCTCTAATTCCTGTCATGTTTAGTCCTGTTTTATCTAGTTTTAATAGTTTAACTTTCCTGTCATGAACATACATATATATGCTCATATTAGTAATTCTGAAGCTCTTTCTCTTTAGAATTTGTTAAAATCCTGAATGAATTAGATTTCTGGGTGCAATTCTGAAATAACCAATGTTTAATGCTTGTGTTGCTTACTGCATAACAGCGAGAAGGATCCTGTTCCAATACCTGCTCTTGAAAACCAAATTAACCAAGTACAATACCAAATACTTGATACCGAAAATGTTGCATTGCCATTGAGAGATAAGTCTTCGGATTCATGAGGGGCAGAGCAGCTCTGGTACTCCGGAAGTTCAATAACTTGTATTATCTACTTCTGGTTGAGCTACAGGAAAGAAAGAAAAACCTAACTTGATGATTTATGTTTTATATCCTTTGCAGAGATCAAGTTCCTTATTCAATTTCAATATGCAGTCAAGCAAAGGAAGCATGAAAATATTGAGGCTCTAGTTTTGAAAGATGCATGGCTTCAACTCCAACGGCCAAACTGATCTAGAAGTAGAAGGGATTCCCCATGACTACATTCGTGGAAGGATATGGCAACTGAAAATGCATATCTTTGCTTGTGCTACAATACAAAACCAATAGTTTATTTTAACATATGATGAAGGAACTGCGCCATATTATAGAATAGGCCCACATGAACAATCATCTTTATTTTTGTATTTTCAATTGACAGACACACGAAGTTGAATCAGACGTTAGTTTCTCTTTTTTTTTTTCAATAATATTAACTATCTTGTTTGAGTCCTGAAAAAAATAGCGAATAATTTATTTATTTTTTTGTTTCTCCTGCCCTATTTTTTTAAAAATAAATTAATTAATATTTTGTGATATTTTAATCATATAAGACGGCAATACAAAAAATTGGGTTGAGCTTGTTTTTTTTTTCTTTGAACATATAACTTGTATCTACCGGTTAAAATAAATAATTTGATAAAATAAATAATTTTGCGTGTAAAATTTAAACAATTCTTTAAGTATTATTTTTATCTTAAATTTAAAATTAAGTTGAAAAACAAACAAACATCCCCATTTTTTAATATTTACTGAGATTGAATCGTTAACCATTAAAAGAAGAAGAAATAATTTTAAACTAGAAGCAGAGGGAATAGAATTAAAATTATAATAAAATCTATTATGATATTAAAATTAAAATTTCGAAGTTATTTATGTCAATTTACAAAGAGTAATATTTATTTACTAAAATATTTATTTAAAATAAATACCAATCAAAGTCCATCTCAAAAATAATAAAACCCCATAAAATCCCCAAAGCTTATCCTAATTTTCCCTCCAATGGATCAACAGCAGCAGCAGCAGCAACAACAAACACAAACCCCGATTCCTCCCACCACCACCGGCGCCGGTAACCCTTCACAACCGGCGGAACCACAGTCACAACCACCGCAACAACAACAGCAGCAAACTCCACCATCACCATCAACCCCTTCATCCACAACACCCCCAACTTCAACTCCTACAACCAACACACCAAACCCAAACCCAAACCCAAACCCTAACCATAGCACTAGCCCTAACCCGACCCCACCGTCAAGATCCACTTCTCTCACACCACCACCGCCGAGACCCACCTCATTTTCCAGACCATGGCAACCGCCGCAGCAACACTTATCGCACTTCTCCTCTCTCCCTTCTTCTTCATCCGCGTCTCCTTCAACATCGGCTTCGCCTCCTATTCCCCCTCCCCCGAGGGGCGCCATTGCCATTGGAGTTCCAGCATCCCGGCCCACCGCTTCCTCGGCCCAACCCTCGCCTCCTTTTTCGTCTTCTTTTGGCCAGCCGTTTGGAGGCTTGGGCCGCTCCGGAGTTAACGTCCCGGATTCGGTATCTATTTCTACCTTTGCATTTTTTTAATTACAATAAATGACTTAATATTTGCATTAGTTTTGGCTTTGCTTGGTATTGCGTTGAAAGGTGATATGTAAAATTACATTAAGCTATATGCTAAATTTGTTTGGTAAATAACAGTGGTATGAAATAGTGTTATTGCATAAACATTGAAACAAAAAAAAAATTATATAGCCTATTTGATAAACATTAAAGTCACAAATTCGAGTCGCGGAAACAACCTATCTACAAAAAACAAGGGTAAGAGCCTACAGTGTGCGAAATCTCATGCACATGGCCATCCTTTATTTTATAATTATATAAAATTAGAGTAACTGGATAATTGTGGTGTGTGTTTTTAATTTTTTGATAGTGAATGAAAGCTAAAAAAAAATAGCTTTGCAAAACTTAGCTTTTAAAAGAAATCACAATAATTTATCTCAATTTTTTGCTGTTATCCAAAAACTTAAAAGTTATGTTTAAAACACAGTTTATGATCACACATCAAACCACATTACCAAATAAGGCCTTCCATAGTTAGTTCTTAGCCTTGAAATTAAATGATTTTGGCAGTTTCTTTAGGTTAAGACATAGTTGTCAATCAAAGGCGCGCCTCAATCTCAGACCACTGCGCCTCATGAAGGGTCAGGCCAGACAACCTTCATCAGGCGCGCGCCTAGGCACAAAGGCACGCACCTTTTAGATGCATCTAGGCACGTCTCATAAAAATGTGTGAGAAAACCCCAATCCGAATTGACTCAACCAACCCGAAATCAAATTGTATAACATTTATATGATAAATTAAAATATGTTTTGGAGTTGGCTTTAAATTTTGACAGAACAAATTAATTTGTATTATCAGTATTTGTATTATTATAATCGTTTTTGATATATTTTCAATAATTTCTCTTTGTTTCAGTTGACTAGATACTTTTATATTTTTTTTACAATTTTCGCCTCATTTTCATCAGGCGTGCGCCTTGCCCCTAGGACCCTTTGCGTCTTAGTGCGCCTTGCGCCTTTAACAACACCGGGTTAAGATTTGGTGAATTTAATGCTCTAAAATATTTATTTCCTTACTTTCTAGTTAATTTATTGATGGTGTTTTAGTTTGACCGTTCATCATTTGTTGCCATTAAGTAGGCACTTTGTTCATCGGTTATTAAATTAAGTGATGTTTGTAATTTGTAGGTGAGGCCACCTGCCATGCAAGGAATGGGGGTGATGGGATCACTAGGTTCAAGTTCACAAATGCGGCCTGGTGGGATTTCTGTGCCACCCCATCAACAAAGGCCCGTGCAACAATCATCCCTTAGACCGCCGCCATCTTCTCCAAGTAGTCAATCTTCAGCTACCCAAGTCAGTACTTATCATTTGCTCGTTTTGGAATTTTGTTGTCATTTTTAAATACATGTATTCATTTTCTGAATAAGATTATATTGTGTTAAAAGTCGGAAAATCAAGTGAGGTGGTCTGGGGGTTGGCTTGAATGTGATCTGCACATTAAATTCAAAGGTTAATTTTTGATGTTTCATTCAAACAAAAATTTCATAAAGAAGATTAATGTTGTGACCATTCAAGCGAATGATTAAATATTGACATCATTCAGCTTTAAATTGTTACTTAACAAAAGTTAGGGTTTTGGAAAAGGAAATACCTTCTTTCAGTATATAGTGGAATCCAAAAAACTTGTTTTCCTGTCTGGCAGAGGTGCTGGATGGGTAGCCATTTGAAATGCCGTAAAGTAAGCTTGTTGAAATCAAAGTGGGAACCATTCTATGGGATCGGATTTTAGGCTTGCCGATTTCTTTTCCAGAGATTACATTTCACTTCGCATATGAAATCTTTTGAGCACTGGAATAATCAGAAAATTTTGCCTTTGTTGGTCATAAGGAGAATTGGAGACATGGGTTTGGGTGTTTGTTAAGGTGGACCATAAATGTGGGAAGGAAACTTCTGTTTTTCTTTTAGGTATCCTCTTACTACTTTATAGTATTAGTCGGCAATGGGATGCCTACTGACTTACTGAGTCGGTGATTGACTACAACGTTGAAATGATTTTATTATTAATTTCATCACCATTCACAGTCGAATGACCCGTGCTTATCATGGTTCAAGAAAACTACTTGATGAGATTTGGGTTTTGGCCTTTTCTTTTATCTTGTCTTTGCTGATTTTTTCCCCTTTCCTTCGCTTTTTGCAGAATTTCCAAGGGCAAGGCATTATGAGAGTCTCACCAGTTGGTTCTCCTGGTTCTCCTTCACCAAATACATCACAAAGTGTGCAGTCCTTTAATCAGCCGTGGTTATCATCTGGATCACAAGGGAAGCCTCCTTTGCCACCCCCCTCTACATATAGACCACAAATGAACACACCATCCATGCAGCAGAGGTCACATATTCCCCAGCAACATTCTCCCTTGTCAACAACTTCACAGCAACAGCTTGTGTCATCTGTGCAGCAACAATCGAAACCATCACATCAGATGCCAGAGCATTATGGGCAACAATATTCCTCATCAAGGGTTCCTCAATCTTTACCTCATCAACAGCAAATTGCGAGGCCACCGGGTTCCGCAATCCAGAAATCTTCCTCTCTTGCATCAGTACAGCCTAACACAGTCCAGCCAGGGAATCAGAGTAAAATAGCTAGTGCAGAAAGTGATGTTTTTGGTAATCGGATTCTCACCAAAAGAAGCATCCATGATCTAGTCAACCAGGTGAGACATATTTGTCTTGTATTATTTCAAATTCATGCTTCTAGTACTATTAAATGTTTATAATTCTGGTCATATTCCACTT